>JASVEL010001120.1:0-542882 GCA_032618575.1 Nicotiana noctiflora
CTCTAGGGCGACCTCTACCTCCCTGGTCTCCACTTCTAGCTGGCTGAGTAGGTGGAGTAACAACGGGTGCTGGAATCTTAGCCAGGGAGCTCTATGGGGCACGTTGTGGCTGAGGAGTTTGTGGAGGTTCACCCTTCCTAAGTCTGGGCAATCCCTTACCATATGGCGTGTGTCACCATACTCAAAGAAAGCTTTGGGAGGACGTGGTGGCTATGATTGGCTCGGGCTAGGTCTGCTGGACTGACCACTGAAAATATCTCGTATAGGAGGCACACTAGATACATGAGGTCTATAATAAGGCTTTTGAGGTCCTGGAAGAGCTGGAGTACTACCAACTGCTGGCAATGATGAATGAACTAGGCGACAAAAATACCCCCTACCAAAACGACCGGCTGCTGAAGTACGAGCACCAGAGAAATGACCCAACTCACGAGACATATTGGCCTCCCTCTCTCCTCGCTCTCTAGGGAGCATACAATCGATCCGCCTAGCAATATGCATCGCCTACTGATACGGTACATCCGTCTTCAGTTCTCTAGCCATGCTGGACCGGATCGGCAGAAAAAGGCCCTCAATAAACCTCCACACTCTCTCCCGGACCGTGGCTACCAAGGCCGGTGCATGCCTGGCTAATCGGGTGGAACTGATAGCATACTCTGATACTATCATAGAGCCCTGACGCAACCACTCAAACTCCGATCGCCAAGCATCCCTAAGGCTCTGGGAACAAACTCCCTAAAAACATATCAGAAAACTGTGTCTAGGTCAACGAGGCAGACTTATATGGACTATCCAACTCATACGTGCGCCACCAATCATAAGCGGCCCCTCGAAGCTGAAATGCAGTAAAGGAAACCCCACTGGTCTCCACTATACCCATAGTACGGAGGATACGATGACACTCCTCCAAAAATCCCAATGCATCATCTGAAGCCAAGCCACTGAACACTGGGGGATCACATTTCTTGAACTTCTCTAATATACGCCGCTCATCCTCGGAGGCAACTGGCCCACCTCCGGGCTATACTGAGGGGGCAGGAGGCAAAGTAATAATCTCTAAAACCTGCCCCACGGGCATTCGCTGCTCAAGTGTGCCGGCTACGGGAGTTTGGGCCCCCTCCCCAGCCTGAGATGTAGCTGCAGCGAGAGGAAGCAACCCTGCCTGAACTAGAGTAGTATTCATGCTCACAAACTGGGCCAAGGTCTCCTGGAGTGTTCGAGTAGTAGCAATTGTAGTAGGTGTACTAGGAGCCTGCGCTCCAACCTGATCCACTGGTGGTGCCTCAGCGGCAGCGCGCGCGGGTGCTGTAGCTGCACCTCGAGCGCGTCCTCGATCTCTACCATGACCTCGGCCTCTGGCGGCGGCAGCAGGGGGCACGTGTGCCTGGTCCTCATGAGTAGCACGTGTCCTCACCATCTGTGAGAGAATAGAAAACCGAAGTTTAGATTTGGTGCCAAAATATCGCACGACAAGGAATTCAAAAGAAATGAAGAGCTTCTTAAACACTTACATAGCCCCTTGTAGATAAATACAGACGTCTCCGTATCGATCAGCGAGACTCTAAATAACCGGTATGTGTCCCATAACTCCTATGAACCTAGAGCTCTGATACCAACTTGTCACGACCCTAGTTCATGAATCTTGAACATGTCATGACGGCACCCAGTCTTCGCGACTAGGTAATCCTAACACAATGCGGCATGTACACTTTCATAAAAGAAAAGATAAGATAACAGCAAAATGACTTAGAAGAAATGTAACAAGTGTCGCTCGGCACATACACTTCACCAAATACCAGGAGAAAACACAACTACCAAGACCCGGAAACTCACGGAAAATACAGACTAAGAAAGAGTACAACTGTGGCTCTATATATCAAGAGTGTCTACACAACGAAAATAAAGAAATAACCGATGTCTCTAAAATGAATAGAAGAGACCCTCCAGATCTGTGGACGTAGCTGATCATACCTCGAATTTCCTGAAGTGCTGCTAGATCACCTGTAGTGCGCCTAATCGGATGTACCTTGATCTGCACAACAAAATTGTGCAGAAGAGTAGCATGAGTACACCACAACCGTACTCAGTAAGTGCCAAGCATAACCTCGATGGAGTAGTGACGAGGAAGGTCAGGGCCCTACCAAGAAATAATAAAAATAATGATAATAATAATATCGAATAGTTCAAATAAGATTAAGACTGAAATAACAGCAATGAGATAAATGCTACAACAGTCTACAATTAAGCTAACAAGGAGAAATCAACACAATAATGTACAAATCAACAAGTCCAGGATCTCCGGGAATTAAATCCGCAGTCCCTCTCTATACTCAGCAACTCAGGATCTCCGGGAATCGAACTCGCAGTCCAAATATTAGTCTCATAAGATCTCCGGGATTTGAACCCACAGTCCTTTATCTCAGTATTACAAGATCTCTGGGAATTGAACTCGCAGTCCGTATATAAGTATCTCTAGATCTCTGGGAATTGAACCTGTGGTCCGTTTCTCAATATCTCAATATCTCCGGGAATCAAACCCGCAATCTCAATATCTCTGGATCTTCGGGAATTGAACCCGCAGTCCTTTACCTCAGTAGCATCAGATCTCCAGAAATTGAACCCGCAGTCCGCAAACACAAACACAATCAATAAGAGGAAAAACATAGAGAAATATGAAGTACATAGCTACAAATTACACCTAATCCAGTCTCAACAAGTTCCAGGAAGTTCAATTAAGATAAGTAGGCACTTAGACAGATAATCCTATCTAATCATGTGTCACGACCCCAAATCCGGTCGTGATGGCGCCCAGCACATTGCTAAGCCAGCCTGACCAATCAATATCAACCACGGAGCTAGAAGCTCTCTTTAGCCCATTTAAGCATATTAATTCACGAAATAACAGCGATACATATAACAAAAACGGGGAACCAAGTCCCATAATACATCAACTCCCATAGACCAAGGGTCGAGAGTCATGAGCCTCTACCTGAACATGAGTGTATAAAGGTTTACAAGATACCAAGTGCGGAAAGGAATGTCAATACAAAATCAAAAGACAGGTAGGAAGGAATATCGGGTCCTGCGGACTCTGCAGCTACCTCGTATATCCCACGGATGTCGCCTCGCACAGCTACCGGATCACCGCCGAGAGGTACCCGGATCTGCACACAAGCGTGCGGGAGTAAAACGAGTACCGCCGTACTCAGTGGTAATAAACAAGGGTAAGACAGCAGCAGATAAGAAATCCGCAATAAAGCACTATGTAAAGCTATAATCGAATACCCTGTCATAGAATCAATATTCACCGTACCTGTACCAACAAATACCAATAAATAGCATAACAACTAGCGGATGTAGCTAAATGCAATGCAATGCATGATATGACCGCTACGGAGCGTAGCCCGACTCCAATTTTGGGTACCCGTGCTCACTGTGGGGGTTCAGACTCCGGAGGGCTCCTACAGCCCAAGCACATCTCATAGAGATATTCTCGCGGCGTGCAGTCCGATCCAACATATATCCTGCTGCGGCGTGCAGCCCGATCCACTACTAGTCAGCTAATATGCAGATACAGCCTCGCAGGCTCAAAAGTAGTTTTTGAAAACTCTTTTATCATTTTTCAGTTGGAAAACAGGAATATCAAGTTCCAGAGATTGGAATTAGCATAATAACAAAAATAGCTGCGGACTAGTAGTAAACTAGCATGTCTATATGATAAGACAATGATAACGATCCTCGCGGGATCCAATAACTGGCTCACGGCCCACATGTATACTCAACCGCCCAAGAAGGGGTTCCTCGGCTCAAGAGTGGCCATTATCACAATATATATATATATATGCAACCATCCGAGAAGGAGGTTCGACGGCTCGAGAATAGCCAATAATACAATATCAACATGTCAGACTAATATATAGTCTCCAGTTCATGATCGACCCCGCACTCTCAAGAATATGCGTGTCTCGCCGCTATACAGCGTCACAAAGTGGTATACCGGGGTTTCGAACCCGCCGGTCATCACCCACATCTATTACTCACCTCAATACGGCGCGACGACTACTCCGCAATGCCCTTGCCACGAGAATCAAGCTCCGCACGCGTAGAATCCGATCAAATACAGTAGAAACACAACAAATTAGGCCAATGGGACGACACCCAATCAAAACAACTCAATTTACATCAAAATTCCCAAAGTTGTCAAAACCCGACTTTCGGTACGCTTGTCGAAAAATCACGAAAGTCACATATTCGGAACCCTCATCTCAATACGAGTCTAAGCATATCAATTTTACCAAATTCGGACTCCATTTGCCCATTCAAAACCATGATTTTCTAAAGTTCAAGCCTAGGGCTAAATCCTCCATAAATTACCCCAAATTCCTCCATTTTCATGATATAATTGCATAATATTACCAATACTAATCATAGTTTAAGTCCATAGTTGATTACCCGATGATTTCCCTTGAGTTTCTCTTCAAAATCGCCCAAATCGCCTCTAAAGCCGAGACCCAAATGTGTGAAATGTTCTGAAATTTTTCTAACTTCTTATACACTTAACTCACAGCAATTTCCGCTTCTGCGGATAAAATTCCGCCCCTACGGAACCGCTTCTGCGACCTTTTGGTCGCTTCTGCGAACTCAGGCTCCTTTTGGCCATTTCCGCACCAGCGATTAAGGGACCGCCCCTGCGCATCCGCTTCTGCGGAAATTAGTCCGCTTCTGCGACCAAGAGTCCGCTTCAGCGGACTCGCCTCCGCGATCAATCACCCGCTTCTGCGGACCTCCCCATTTCTTCTCGTCCGCTTCTGCGATCACTGGCTCGCACCAGCGGTGCCGCTTCAGCGGAAAGGAGTCCGCTTCTGCGGAGCCAAGCGCCCCTGCGCCCCTCGTCCGCTTCTGCGGACTCGCTCATGCGCCCATAATTCCGCAGGAGCGGAAACAACAGAAACAGGATCCCAACCTGCAATTTCCATGATTTTCTTCCGTTTAACCATCCGAAAACACCCCGAGGCCCCCCGGACCCCAACGAAAACCACCAACATACTCCAAAACACGATACGAACTTGTTCCAATCATAAAAACACCATCCTAAACATTAAAATCACCAATTACACACGGATTCAAGCCTAAATTCTTTAAAACATTCCGAATTACACAATCAATCAAAAACCCGACTAAACGACGTCCGAATGACCTGAAATTTTGCAGGCACATCCAAAATCACCTAACGAAGCTACTGCAACTGTCGGAATTCCATTCCGACCCCCGGATCAAAATCTCACCTACCGTTCGGATTTCGCCAAAATTCAACCTTAGCCAATTCAAGCCTATTTCTACACCGGGCCTCCAAATTCAATTCCGATCGCTCCCTTAAGTCACAAATCACCTCCCGGAACTAACCGAATCATCGAATCCGATTCCGAGCCCTCTAACCAAATAGTCAACTCCGGGTTGACTTTCCTTATTCAAGTTTCCTTCACAAAGGCTATATGCCTCATTTTCAATCAAATTCACTCCTAACTCACCCGATAGACTCTAACACTGATATAAAATCATAAAACATGTATTTACAACATAACGGGGTGGTAATTCCCGTGACGACGGGCCGGGTCGTCACATTCTCCCCTCTTAAGCAAACGCTCGTCCTCGAGCGGGTCAAGAAACATACCTGAAGTCTCAAACAAGTGAGGATATCTGCTCCGCATCTCCCACTCGACCTCCCAAGTGGCCTCCTCCACGGGTCGACCTCTCCACTGAACCTTAACCGATGCAATCTCCTTAGACCTCAATTTTCTCACCTGCCGTCCCAAAATGGCAATAGGCTCCACATCATAGGATAGATCACCATCAAGCTGAATGGTGCTGAAATCCAATACATGAGAGGGATCTCTCCAATGTACTTCCGGAGCATAGACACATGGAATACTGGATGAACGCTGGATAAGCTGGGCGGCAAGGCCAACTCATATGCCACCTCTCCAACTCTCCTAAGTATCTCAAAAGGACCAATGTACCCGGGACTCAACTTTCCTTTCTTCCCAAACCTCATGACACCCTTCATAGGTGAAATCTTCAACAATACTCTGTCACCAACCATGAAAGACAACTCTCGAACTCTACGGTCCGCATAACTCTTCTAACGAGACTGTGCTGTACGAAGCCTCTCCTGGATCAACTTTGCTCTATCTAGAGCATCCCGGACTAACTCAGTCCCTATCAATCTAACCTCACCAGGCTCAAACCATCCCACGGGGGATCTACACCGCCTGCCATACAATGCCTCATACGGGGCCATCTGAATACTCGACTGATAACCGTTGTTGTAGGCAAACTCAGCAAGTGGTAGGAACTCATCCCACGAACCACCAAAGTCAATCACACATGCTCGCAACATATCCTCCAGAATCTGAATAGTACGCTCAGACTGTCCGTCTATCTCGGGGTGAAATGTTGTACTCAACTCAACCCTTGTACCCATCTCTCGCTGAAATGCTCTCCAAAACTGAGAAGTGAACTGAGTACCCCTGTCGGATATGATAGACACCGGAACTCCATGCAACCGAACAATCTCTCGAATAAAGATCATTGTCAATCGCTCCGATGAGTAGGTAGTACTAACTGGAATGAAGTGAGCTGACTTGGTCAGTCTATCCACAATCACCCATACCGAATCAAACTTCCTCGCCGTCCGAGGGAGTCCAGTAACAAAGTCCATAGTGATCCTCTCCCATTTCCACTCAGGAATAACAATGCGCTGAAATACACCGCCGGGCCTCTAATGCTCGTACTTAACCTGCTGACAGTTGAGGCACCGTGCTACATGTCCGACAATGTCCATTTTCATCTTTCTCCACCAATAGTGCTGTTTCAAATCTTGATACATCTTAGCGGCTCCTGGATGGATAGAATACCGCGAGCTATGGGCCTCCTCCAGAATCAACTCACGAAGGCCATCAACATTGGGCACGCATATCCGGCCCTGCATCCTCAATACGCCGTCACTATCAATGGTGACATCTCTAGCATCATCATGCTGAACTCTATCCCTCAGGACAGCCAAATGTGGATCATCATACTGGCGCTCACGAATACGATCATATAGAGATGACCGAGATACAACACAAGCCAATACCCGGCTGGGCTCCGAAATATCTAACCTCACTAGCCGATTGGCTAGCACCTGAACATCATGAGCAAATGGCCTCTCCTCAGCCGGAATATATGCCAAGCTCCCCATACCGACCGCCTTCCGGCTCAAAGCATCGGCCACCACATTGGCCTTCCCCGGATGATATAATATAGTAATGTCATAATCCTTCAGCAACTCCAGCCATCTCCGCTGTCTCAAATTAAGGTCTTTCTGCTTGAACAAGTGCTGGAGACTACGGTGGTCGGTGTACACCTCACAAGACACACCGTACAAATAGTGTCTCCAAATCTTCAATGCATGAACAATGGCGGCTAGCTCCAAATCATGAACAGGATAGTTCTTCTCATGTGGCTTCAACTGCCGAGAAGCATAAGCAATTACCTTTCCTTCCTGCATCAACACACAACCTATCCCCACTCTCGAGGCATCACAATAAACGGTATATGAACCCGAAGCTCATGGCAATACTAACACTGGAGCTGTGGTCAAAGCTGTCTTGAGCTTCTGAAAGCTCCCCTCGCACTCATCCGACCACACGAATGGTGCACCCTTCTGGGTCAATTTAGTCAATGAAGAAGCAATGGATGAAAATCCCTGAACAAACCGGCGATAATACCCCGCCAAGCCAAGAAAACTCCCGATCTCTGTAGCTGAGGACGGTCTAGGCCAACTCTGCACCGCCTCTATCTTTTTCTGATCAACCTGAATACCATCACGAGACACCACATGTCCCATAAATGCTACGGACTCGAGCCAAAACTCGCACTTGGAGAATTTAGCATATAGCTTCTCCTCTCTCAATCTCTGCAACACAATACTCAAATGCTGAGCATGCTCCTCCCGACTACGGGAGTAGACTAGAATGTCATCAATGAACACAATCACAAATGAATCCAAATAAGGCCCGAACACACTGTTCATCAGATGCATAAATGCTGCTGGGGCGTTGGTCAACCCAAACGACATCACAAGAAACTCATAATGACCATATCGGGTCCTGAATGCAGTCTTCATAATATCCGAGTCCCTGATCTTCAGCTGATGATAGCATGAACGAAGATCGATCTTAGAAAACACCCTCGCACCCTGTAACTGATCAAACAAATCATCTATGCGCGGTAGAGGGTACTTGTTCTTCACCGTCACTTTGTTCAATTGCCTATAATCAATACACATCCGCATGGAACCATCTTTCTTTTTAACAAATAATACCGGTGCACCCCACGGAGACACACTAGGGCGGATGAAACCCTTATCCAGAAGCTCCTGAAGTTGCTCTTTCAGTTCTTTCAACTCAGCTGGTGCCATCCGATAAGGAGGAATGGATATAGGCTGAGTGCCCGGCACCAAGTCAATGCCAAAATCAATATCCCTGTCCGGCGGCATGCCCGGCAGGTCTGAGGGAAATACATCTGGGAAGTCCCTCACAACAGGTATAGAATCAATGCTAGGAGACTCAGCTCCCACATCTCTCACAAAAGCTAAGTACGATAAACACCCTTTTTCAAACATCTTCTGAGCTTTTAAGAATGAAATAACACGGCTAGGGACGAAATCGCTCGAACCCCGCCACTCAATCTGAGAAATACCAGGAATGGCCAACGTAACTGTCTTAGCATGACAATCCAATATAGCATGATACGGAGACAACCAGTCCATACCCAATATAACATCAAAGTCCACCATCCCCAACAATAACAAATCTGCCTGGGTCTCCAGACCCCCAATAGATATAACACAGGATCTATAGACATGATCCACAACAATCGTATCACCCACGGGGGTGGATACATGAACAGGTAAATCAAGACTACCACGAGTCGCACCCAAATGATGTGCAAAATAAGAGGACACGTAAGAATATGTGGATCCCGGATCAAATAGAACAGAGGCATCTCTGTGACAGACAGAAATGATACCTGTAATCACAGCATCGGAGGCAACTGCATCACGCCTGTCAGGAAGTGCATAGAACCGTGCCTCGCCTCCACCAGATCTCTCCTCGCCTCTGGGGTGACCACGAGAAGACTGACCTCCACCTCTACTAGCCTGAGATGGTGCTGAAGAGGAGGGCTGATCCCTCTGCTGAGTCCTGTCCCTATGGAGTCGAGGGCACTGTCTCCTCATGTGACCAAACTCACCACACTCATAACATGCACCCGGTGCCGGAGAAGGGTACTGAAGGGAACCCCTCGCCGCAGAAGAACCCTGGGCTGAAGAAGTAGGTGCTGCACTCTGGGCTGGGAGGGCACTAAGTGATGACTGACCCTGCTGAAACCCCTAGATGAGCGACCTCTGCTCTGCTGGGAATGCCCTCTAGATGGAGCACCACTGAAACTGCCAGAACCACGAGGCCTCTTGGCCTCCCGCTCCTCTCTCTCTCGGCGACGATCCGCCTCAACGGAGCGTGCCATATCAGCAACCTGCTCAAACGATGATGACAGAACTCGCTCGCCTGGTCATAAGAATACGGATAGAGTAGTTGAGGCCATCAATGAACCTCCTGATCCTCTCCCTATCAGTGGGGATCATCCATGTGGCATGCCTAGCCAACCGAGTGAATCTAAGCTCATACTGGGTCACAGACATGTCGCCCTGAATCAACCACTCGAACTGGCGACGTAGCTCCTCGCGACGAGACCGAGGTACATATTTCTCTAGAAAGAGAGTAGAGAACTGCTGCCATGTGAGAGGTGCTGCTCTTGCAGGCCTACGCCTCTCAAACTCCTCCCACCAATCAAATGCGGGACCAGTGAACTGAAATGTAGTAAATGAAACTCCGCCGGACTCAAGAATACCAGCCGTACGCAACATCTTCTGACACTTATCCAAGAAACCCTGGGCATCCTCGCCCTCAACGCCACTGAAATGGGGTGGCTGAAGTCTACCAAATCTCTCAAGACGACGTTGCTCGTCCTCGGGCATAACCTGAACCATATGCTCTGGAGCTGGAGCTGGTGCAGCTGGAGGAATAACCGGTGCAACCACCTGAGCGGGGACCGCCTCTGGCGTCTGAAGTCCCTGAACAACCGGGTCAGGTGTGCGAGCTGCAGGGGTCTGCTGACCACCCCCTGACTGAGATGTCGCTACAGTAGCGGTAGCCGAAACTACCCGAGCCAAACCGGAACACACTGATAATATCTGAGCAAGAGTCTCCTGAAGACCAGGAATAGCAATAGATATAGTCTGGCCCTGAACTGGGGCTGCTGGAGCATCAACCACTGGGGGCTGCTCCTGAACTGGTACAACAGGCGGGTCAGCTGGCACTGCCTCAGCCGCCCTATCTCTACCTCTAGCACGACCGCGCCCACGGCCTCTAACAGGTGGCAATGGAGGTCGTCCACCTCGTCCTGATGCTCGCGTTCTCGCCATCTGCGAGAGAATAGAATATAGAAGTTCAGCTCTCAGGACAACAAGATCGCACGACGGAGTTCAAGAAAAGTGAAGTTTTCCTAAAGGTTCGCAGCCTCCCGAGGATAAGTACAGGCGTCCCCGTACCGATCCATAAGACTCTACTAACCGGCTCAAGACTCACGAGGCCTAGTAAACCTAGGCTCTGATACCAACTTGTCACGACCCCAAATCCGGTCGTGATGGCGCCCAGCACATTGCTAAGCCAGCCTGACCAATCAATATCAACCACGGAGCTAGAAGCTCTCTTTTGCCCATTTAAGCATATTAATTCATGAAATAACAGCGATACATATAACGAAAACGGGGAACCAAGTCCCATAATACATCAACTCCCATAGACCAAGGGTCAAGAGTCATGAGCCTCTACCGAACATGAGTGTATAAAGGTTTACAAGATACCAAGTGCGGAAAGAAATGTCAATACAAAATCAAAAGACAATAGGAAGGAATATCGGGTCCTGCGGACTCTGCAGCTACCTCGTATATCCCACGGATGTCGCCTCGCACAGCTACTGGATCACTGCTGAGAGGTACCTGGATCTGCACACAAGGTGCAGGGAGTAAAATGAGTACTGCCAGACTCAGTGGTAATAAACAATGGTAAGACAACGCAGATAAGAAATCCGCAATAAAGCACTATGTAAAGCTATAATCAGCTACCTTGTCATAGAATCAATCTTCACTGTACCTGTACCAACAAATACCAATAAATAGCATAACAACTAGCAGATGTAGCTAAATGCAATGCAATGCATGATATGACCGCTACGGCGCGTAGCCCGACTCCAATTTTTGGGTACCCGTGCTCACTGTGGGGGTTCAGACTCCGGAGGGGCTCCTACAGCCCAAGCACATCTCATAGAGATATCCCTGCGGCGTGCAGTCCGATCCAACATATATCTCGCTGCGGCGCGCGGCCCGATCCACTACTAGTCAGCTAATATGCAGATACAGCCTCGCAGGCTCAAAAATAGTTTTTGAAAACTCTTTTATCCTTTTTCAGTTGGAAAACAGTAATATCAAGTTCCAGAGATTGGAATTAGCATAATAACAAAAATAGTTGCGGACTAGTAGTAAACTAGCATGTCTATATGATAAGACAATGATAACGATCCTCGCGGGATCCAATAACTGGCTCACGGCCCACATGTATACTCAACCGCCCAAGAAGGCGATCCTTGCGGGATCCAATAACTGGCTCACGGCCCACATGTATACTCAACCGCCCAAGAAGGGGGTTCCTCGGCTCAAGAGTGGCCATTATCACAATATATATCTCCAGTTCATGATCGACCCCGCACTCTCAAGAGTGTGCGTGTCTCGCCACTATACAGCGTCACAAAGTGGTATACCGGGGTTTCGAACCCGCTGGTCATCACCCACATCTATTACTCACCTCAATACGGCGCGACGACTACTCCGAAATGCCCTTGCCACGAGAATCAAGCTCCGCACGCGTAGAATCTGATCAAATACAGTAAAAATACAACAAATTAGGCCAATGGGACGACACCCAATCAAAACAACTCAATTTACATCAAAATTCCCAAAGTTGTCAAAACCCGACTTTCGGTACGCTTGTCAAAAAATCACGAAAGTCACATATTCGGAACCCTCATCTCAATACGAGTCTAAGCATATCAATTTTACCAAATTCGGACTCCATTTGCCCATTCAAAACCATGATTTTCTAAAGTTCAAGCCTAGGGCTAAATCCTCCATAAATTACCCCAAATTCCTCCATTTTCATGATATAATTGCATAATATTACCAATACTAATCATAGTTTAAGTCCATAGTTGATTACCCGATGATTTCCCTTGAGTTTCTCTTCAAAATCGCCCAAATCGCCTCTAAAGCCGAGACCCAAATGTGTGAAATGTTCTGAAATTTTTCTAACTTCTTATACACTTAACTCACAGCAATTTCCGCTTCTGCGGATAAAATTCCGCCCCTACGGTCCGTATCCGCGACCAAAGGGTCGCTTCAGCGGTTCCAGGCCTAGCCGGCCACTTCCGCTTCTGCGAGCAAAGGGCCGCTTAAGCGCCTCCGCTTCTGCGATGGAACTTCCGCTTCTGCGGAAACATCCGCTTCTGCGCTCCAGAGTCCGCTCCTGCGGACTCGCCCAGGCGGTCAAATGTCCGCTTCTGCGGACCATTCCCATTTTCTTCTCGTCCGCTTCTGCGATCACTGGCTCGCACCAGCGGTGCCGCTTCAGCGGAAAGGAGTCCGCTTCTGCGGAGCCAAGCGCCCCTGCGCCCCTCGTCCGCTTCTGCGGACTCGCTCATGCGCCCATAATTCCGCAGGAGCGGAAACAACAGAAACAGGATCCCAACCTGCAATTTCCATGATTTTCTTCCGTTTAACCATCCGAAAACACCCCGAGGCCCCCCGGACCCCAACGAAAACCACCAACATACTCCAAAACACGATACGAACTTGTTCCAATCATAAAAACACCATCCTAAACATTAAAATCACCAATTACACACGGATTCAAGCCTAAATTCTTTAAAACATTCCGAATTACACAATCAATCAAAAACCCGACTAAACGACGTCCGAATGACCTAAAATTTTGCAGGCACATCCAAAATCACCTAACGAAGCTACTCTGCAACTGTCGGAATTCCATTCCGACCCCCGGATCAAAATCTCACCTACCGTTCGGATTTCGCCAAAATTCAACCTTAGCCAATTCAAGCCTATTTCTACACCGGCCTCCAAATTCAATTCCGATCGCTCCCCTAAGTCACAAATCACCTCCCGGAACTAACCGAATCATCAGAATCTGATTCCGAGCCCTCTAACCAAATAGTCAACTCCGGGTTGACTTTCCTTATTCAAGTTTCCTTCACAAAGTCTAAATGCCTCATTTTCAATCAAATTCACTCCTAACTCACCCGATAGACTCTAACACTAATATAAAATCATAAAACATGTATTTACAACATAACGGGGTGGTAATTCCCGTGACGACGGGCCGGGTCGTCACATCATGCTTCTCTAACTAACATCAGATAAATCTTACAATTGAATCAATTAAATAACAAGGATATCAAGATTTGAACAGTTCAAGTAAGGTGGTTTTTCAACAATCTGCGCAAGTACACGCCCGTCACCTTGCGTACATGGCATTTAAATCAACATATATATGTCCTAGGTGAGAAGGTTTCCCCCACGCAAGGTTAGAAAAGTCAGTTACCTCAATTCCAGGACAAAACCGCTAAGAAACGATTCACTTGCCACGAGTATCCCACTCTGAGTTGCCCGAATCTAGTCAAACCAATTACACATTGTAAATAACATTGCAAGTAACCAATTACAATGATAACATTAAAGCTACAGTGCAAACATGGGTGAAATGACCAAAATACCCCTGTAATAATAGGCTCGGAATTGAATTATTTTTACGTTTTCAGAACCCTCGTACTCTCATGAGTCTAACCATATAAAATTTTGTTGAAATCGGAGTTCGTTTGACCCTCCATTTCATCAAAGTTTCTCCGATGAAACTACCCCAATTTTACACCCCAAATTCGAAATTAAAGGAAGAAATTTAGTTTAGACTAGCGAATAATGATCACAAGGGAGTAAGAAATCGTTACCCAACAATTGTCTCTGAAAAAACACGCAAAAAATCACTCAAAACCGAGCTCCCTAGCTTGAGTTTTTGCGAAAATGGTGAAACCCTCGCGGATGAAATTTTATATACTGGTTCTATCTGCCCAGTGATTTACTCTATGGGATCGCATGACCTTTATGCGATTGCATAGCACAATTTTTCTACCTCACCAATTTACCTTATGCGATCGCATAGCTCATCATAATAGACTTATGCGATCGCACACCCTGCTCCGCGATCGCATAGAACAAAATATAGGACCTAGGACCCCTAATCTTCCACTATGCGATCGCATAGGCCCCTTTCCGATCGCAGAGCACAATCATCCAAAGCTATGCGATTGCATAGCCCTTTCCGCGATCGCATAGAGAAATTTCTGAGCCTCACCCCAAGCCTTCTATGCGATCGCATCAACATATTGCGATCGCATAGATCAACCATCTGCAACACTTATGACAGCAAAACTGACTTGTTCTTCAATTAGAAATGGTCCGTTTGACCCCCGAAAACATCCCCGAGGCCCCCAGGACCTCAACCAAAACCACCAACCTACTCAAAATCATAAAAACATATCATTAAACACAAAAGTCATTAAATTATAGCGGATTCAAGCCTATGTTTCAACCAAAACTTCTGAAACCTACCTGCTATCAAAAATCCAACCAAATGATGTCCGAATGACTTGAAATTTTGCAGGACATATCCAAAATCACCTAACGAAGCTACTGCAGCTATCACAATTCCATTCCGACTCCCGAATCAAAATCTCACCTATCGATCGGATTTCTAAGAATTCCAAACTTTGGCATTTCAAGCCTAATTTAGCTACTAACCTCCAAAATACATTCCGAACGCGCTCCCAACCCCAAAATCACCTAACGAAGCAAATGGAACCATCAGATTTCCGTTCCGAGGTCGTCTTAATACTACTCCGAATACGGGCCATTTTTCAACTATAAAGCTTTCTTTTTTTTTTGGTTAAAAAGATAGATATATTATATAAAAATAAAAAGTTACAAGGGGTTTTTGTTGGATGCCTGAAAATGCATCATATTACCTACTACATAATACATACTAGATAAAAAAGAAATACAAAAACTAGTACTACTTATCCTATTAGCATCTAACATAATTGAAGGGTTACATAAACTTCTTTTCAATGTTACTACGTGTTCTTGTTGAAAAGAAGATAACACAAAATTTGGAGGACTTGAAAACATTTCCACTTTTGCTTCCATTGGTGATTTTCCATACTTGGCTAAGCAATCCGTAACTCCATTGTGCTCCCTATCATGCAACTGATGGAGCAAGTACCTGGATATGGCAATGGATTTCCCGTGTGTTTGTAGCAACCTGTGTAACATTTAACAAAGAAGCATTCCACAAAATGACTATCCCTCCTATAGGACCTATAGTCGGGACTTCAATCATACCAGAAAAGTCAAAATCATCCTTAATCACTTGGTGGGACTGGGAATGGGTTTCCAACAGTACAACTAGGGCTGGCCGATTATAATCCAACAAGGACCTAAAATTTCTTCTAAACTCCACTGATTGACTACCCTTACAATTCCATATGATGAAATTCATGTGATTAACATTTGAAGCAAATAATTCAGTACTAGACTGGCCGGGACGTAGGGACAGTGTTGGAAGAAATAACATGGCATATTTGCCCACTGTTGGATTTGTTGTTTGTCTTAGACAGAAAGAGGTTGATATGATATTTTGAGGACACCTTATGAATTTTTTTCTTTCGAATTCTTCCTTCTGCACAAAGACCTTGATTCCGTTCATGCATTCATTGAGAGGCCTGGTTTCTCTGTTGTATGCGATTGCTGCGTCTAGTTCTACCTGCAAATTCCTCTTCTGTTCTTCTTATTCTGGAGGATTGTGAGGGGTTAGAGGGGGTGGAGGTGGTGTTGGTACTCGGGGTGTTCCCGACCTTATCAGTGGAGTCTAAGGTTGAGTCTCCCAATATGGTTGAATCCATGGAACATCTTGTGCTCGAGGAGGATAAAAAGGCATTTGAATTATGTTTGGGTGGAGAGTTTCTTGTTGTTCCCATACTGGAGAAGGTGGTATCATTTCTTGAAATGGTTCTATGTTTGAGGCTTGTGTCATCGCCCAGTGGTAGCGGGCAAATATCTCTGTTCCCAACCTCATTCCCTCGGCTACTATTTGTGCTAAGTCCCTCGAATGATTCACAAGAATCGTGACATCTTGTTTATTCACTCGCATGGTGAAAGTAAGTGCATGATTGTGTAAACCCGCCTCCAACCATGACTCTAGATACATCGGTGCATGGGGAGTGTGAGTCGTGTATACTATGGAGTTTGGATCCATGGAGAGATGAAGGGGTGGATGAGAGTAAGGAGTGTGATTGTTGTGTAATTGATGAGAGGTTTGGCATGGTATAGGTCAATTGCCCCTTAGATGACTTAGAAAGTTGAAGGGAAACATTACTTGAAGTAGTAGAAGGGTGTGTAATGGACAAAATAGAAGTGTTTTTTATAGGAGAAATATTAGTATTTGGTAATGGTGGAGTGGCCGGTGTAGGACAAGATAGATTTGAAAGTGACTTGTTTGAATGGGAACAATTAATGAAGTATTCATTAGTCCCTAGTTGCATGTCATCATGTGCTAGATTGGAGGAGGTGGAGTTGGAATTAATAAAAGGAGTAGAGTGTGTAATAAGATTTTGAGGAAGTTGGCCGTGTATAAGTGTTGTGGCAGATGGCTTGTGTGAGTTTACTTCACTATTCCCTAGTTGTATGTCATCATGTGCTAGATTGGAGGAGGTGGATATGGCATTAATGAGAGGATTAGAAGGTGTAAGAAGTGAAGTAGTATGTTAGTCGTGTATATGAATTTTGGCAGAAGACTTGTGTGAGTTATTGTGCATGAGTGAGTTAATATCAAGGAAAGTAGTAGTGTTATTACATGTACTATGGTGGCGGTCATTACCAAGCCCTAGTTGCATGTCATTGATAGCAAGGTGTAAAGAATTGGAGATGGAATTAATGAGGGGAGTAGGAGGTGTAATGATAAGGGGATTGGGTTGGCCATGTAGATTTTGTAGGGTAGGCAATGTTTGGAAAATGGTTTGCATGTGAGAGGTAGTGTCGTGTCCTCTTGCATATGTAGTATTGGTATTAGATGAATTGTGAAGAGATGGATTTAATTGGACCCCACAAAATGGTACTTGAGTATAGTTAGAAGTTTGACCCACAAGATTAGTAGCCAAATTAGTATTATTTAAACCATCATTTGTAGCAACTAAATCATTTGATAAAACCTCAAATTTGTTAGTATTTAACAAATTAGCTAACCCTTGTTTAGTGACATTATTAGAAGTAGAGGCATTATTGTTAAAGATAAATGATCAAAAGGGAGATTATTAGGATGAAGTAAAGAGTGCTTAACCATACTATTTCTTACCTCATCAGGATTTGATTGCAATGGGCGAGTAGGCATCGATTTTGCATGCCTCTTAGGAAATTTGACTAGTTTCCAAGGCTCAAGATTAGCTTGATCAACTTTAGAACAGTCTTGTATAATTGAATTATCAGGAACATTACTAGAGGAAGTAGTATTCTTTGCAAGGGATGGGCATGTTTTTTGATTGTGCCCCATACAACCATAAGTAATACAAAGTAAATTCAAACCCTCATACATAATGGTTTGTTTATGCTCACCAATGTATAAATGTATTTTTAATGGTTGGTTTAGCAATACTTCAACACATAGTCTAGCATATTGTCCACGAGTAGTGTTGGAAGTGCAAATATCCATAGATAGAAATTTACCTACTTTCTGTCCCAATTTCTTCAAAATATGATAATCGTAGAATTCTGTAGGTAATTCAGGCAAACGTAACCACATAGTAGAAGAAGATAGTTGAGTTGTTGATGCTTTAAATTTTGGCTCCCATTGTCGGACAGATAAGAAATGATTTAGAACAAACCAAGGTCCTCCCTGTAAAGCATGTATTTTGTTTTCTTCCTTTTGAAATTTTAGAAGAAAAAAATCATATCCTAAGTCTATCAAAGGAAGATTTTCAGTAGGTTTCCACAGAGTGTATACTTTCTGTCTAAGGAGTTGATGCTCCACTTTACGACCAAAAACTTTATTAATTACAAGCATGTTCCCAAGGCTTGTAAATCCTATGTTTGTCCTCCACAGTAAGAGGAATGAAATTGAAGAATCATTTGGTGCTTCTAATTCATCAGTGTATTCTGAAGCATCAGTGAGTGAAGGTGTAAGATTATTGACTGATATTTGGGAGATGTGAGTATTCAATGTTTGAAGATAGGATTTTGGTTGAGTATGTGAATCAACCAATTGATGTGGTTGATCAATATTCATATCAGAAATCATAGGGATAGAACTATTTTGTAGTGGAATTGATTGAGAATTAATGATGTTAGGTGGTTTTGGTGGAATGATAGGTGAATGAAGGTATGTAGATGTTGGGAGAGTTTTTTCTTTCATTTCATCTCAATAATCGTAATTCATAAATATAAAGCTTTCATTTAGGGACTAAGTGTCCCAAAACACTCCAAATTCTAGAATCGAACCTCCCGGCAAACCACAATAGCAAAAATGAACTTAGGGAAAACAGTTAATTGGGGATCGGGGCGTAAATTTCAAAAGCGATCGGCCGGGTCGTTATATATATATATATATATATATATATATATATATATATATATATATATATATATATCATTCTCGTTATCCTTGAGGAGAAAGATACTTGGGATTGTAACAACTAAATTTTGCTCCTGAAAAATAATAATCAAGACAAGAAAAATAGCGACAAATATTATATTTAAATTCGGTTTTTAGTTTGAGTTTTATTTATGTACATATTTTGTTTGATATTTACGGATCTAAAATAGTATATATTTTATTATTTTCGAACTTTTTGTTTAGCATGTTCTTGATTATTTCTTCATTTCTTGTACTTTAATCATTTGTTTTTTGTTTAGTTTTTAACATAAAAATATTTTAGTTAATCACTTGAATCTTTTATCTTAATTATAATGTTGTTAAATTTAATTAGAAGTTCAAATTAATTATTGAGTTTTATTGATTTGAATATGCTTATTGTTGTGTTAAAATTTAGATAAGTTAGAAATTGGATTGCTTTGTTGGATCTTTTTAAGTTGAATCTGAATGTAGCAATTAAAATCTATTTGTTTGTTATGATTTTTTGTCATTGTTAAATCTGAAGAATAGTTGTTATGAATGTTCAAAATAATTCCAGATTGATTGTTGTTCTTCGTTTAGTTTGAATATGTTGTTTAAGTTTGATTAAGAATTGGTTAAATTGCTATATTTTGGTTGTTTGATTTTGATGAATTGGTTATAGCTGACAAGGGTAAAATAGTAAATTTTAGTAATTTCGGTGGTATTTTGGTAATTAAAATTTAGACAATTATTTAAATTAAAGTATTTTGTCCATTAGTTGTTAAAATATTTTTAAAATTAGAGTGGAAGACAAAATATTTTGTAGTGATATCTAAAGTAATAATAAAATAGTATAGTGGAGAATAAAATATTTTATAGTGGGAATTAAAATTTTATTAAAATATAGTAGTGGATTGTGGGGTTCAAGAAAGTGGAATGTTACTTTTGCTTATTTAATTATCATTTAGTGGTCTGTTTTGAAGATAAATAAGAGCAAGACTTACATTATATAAGGGAATTAGAAGTTAAAAGAAAGGGAGAAAAATATTGGAGAGATATTTTGAGAGTTGAAATATCAGAAGTAAGAATCAGAAGAGAAAAGATTAAAAGAATTGTGAAGAATTAAAAAAAATTATGATTTTTTTCTTTTCCTTTTAAGAGTGATTATTTCAATTATTAAAAGTATACTATCAAGTTCAGATCTTAGGTACTGATTTTTTAGTCAAAATTCGTACACTGGTTTGTTTTTGCTTACACTGCTGTTGCTGTGTTGTTTCTAGTGCTGTGTTGGTCAATCCTATATTCTTCTATCTTTTCAATATCATGTACATGATTGATTGTGTTTAAGTTTAAAAAATGAATACATGTGAAGAATGAAAGTTTTGAAATTTTAATTAGCTTTTTCCTTGTTTTTTTACTGATTGTGTTTAGATTATTTTCCGTATTAATATTCTGCCAATTTCTATCACTTTGAATAATTAGGTTTTGTGTAGTAATAATAATTTACTTCGATATGGTTATTAAATAAAATAGGTATAAACATGTTATTAATGTCCAAGTTGTTTAGTAATAAAAATAAGAATAAGCTACTCTTTAATTAATTGGATTAATTAAAACTGGTTAGTTCAGTAGCTAAAAATATTTTAATATTGTCTTTAATAGGATAAATTGCAAATATGTATCTAAACTTAGTAAAAATGTGAATTTTAATTATTTTGCGTGAATTAGGCATTTAGGTACGATTTGAGTTTAAATAATACAAGATTGTTTTCAAGTTTAACAAATCTTCATGTAAGTATAAGTGATTAAGGCTCATTATAGTTTTAAAATAGTTGTGAATAAATAATATCAATGGTTCAAGTCAACTAAAAATACGAGTTTAAATTAGTTGTAAGATAATTGTCGTTACCTTGCATTTACATATGTTATGCTTTTAAAAAAGTATTAGAGTATATCGGGTGAGTTAGAAGTGATTTGGATTGAAAATGAAACAAATAACATGTTTGAAGAAAGCTTGAATATGAAAAGTCAACCAAGAGTTGACTATTGAGTTAGAGTGCTCGGAACCGGATTCTGATGATTCGACTAGTTCCGGGGATCATTTATGACTTAGGAGAACAATCGGAATTGAATTCGGAGGTCCGGTGTAGTTTTAAGCTTGAATTGGCGAATGTTGAATTTTGGCGAAAACCGGATGGTAGGTGATATTTTGATCCGGGGTCGGAATGGAATTCCGACAATTTCTGTAGCTTCGTTATGTGATTTTGGATATGTCTGCAAATTTTCAGGTCATTCGGACATCGTTTGATCGGGTTTTGGATCGAATGTTAGTTTTGAAAGTTTTGAAGAAACTTAGGCTTGAATCCGTGGTTAATTGGTGATTTTGATGTTTAGGATGGTGTTTTTATGATTGGAACAAGTTCGTATAAGGAATTAGGATGTGTTGGTGTGTTTGAATGAGGTCCCGGGGCCTCGGGGTGTTTTCGGATGGTTAATCGGGAGAAAAATATGGAAAATTGCGGAAACTGGTGCACTGCTTCTGTTGTTTCCGCTCCCGCGGAATTTTGGGCGCAGGAGCGGGTGCGCCGAAGCGGACCAGGAGCCGCAGAAGCGGAAATGTCCGCAGAAGCGGATCATTATCCGCCGAAGCGGAAACGCGGGGGCGGGCCGGGAGTCGCAGTAGCGACCATCGCAGAAGCGGAAGGGAGCCGCTAGGCGAGTCCGCGTGGCGGACTCCTAGTCGCCGAAGCGGACGTTTCCGCAGGAGCGGTCCAATCTCCGCGAAGCGGACGCGTAGGAGCGGAAATACTTCCGCGAAGCGGAAATCGCCGTAAGTTAAGTGTATCGAAGTTAGAAAATTTCGAAACATTTTAACATTTGGGGGTCTCGGCTAAGGGCGACTTTGGGCGATTTTGAGGAAGAAATCAAGGGAAATCATCGTGTAATCAACTATGAACTCATATTATGATTAGTATTGATAATATCATGCAATTATATCATGAAAATGGAAGAATTGGGGTGATTCATGGAAGATTTAACCCTAGGTTTGAACTTTAGAAAATCAAGGTTTTGAATGAGCAAACGGAGTCCGAATTTGGTAAAATTGATATGCTTAGACTCGTATTGAGATGAGGGTTCCGAATATGAGACTTTCGTAATTTTTCGAGAATCGTACCGAAAGTCGGGTTTTACCAACTTGGTGTAATGTTGAGAATTTCATATGAATTGAAGTGGGTTATGATTCTTTGACCCGTATTTGATATAATTATTGTTATTTGACTAGATTCTACGCACGAGGCAACGAAATTCAAGGGAAAAGGCATCGCGGACGATTCGACGACCGGCTAGAGGTGAGTAGTTTGTGTATATTGTAGCCCGAGGGTTCGAAACCCCGGCTTAGCACATTGTGACGCTAATAGGGCGTGGCTCGCACACCGTGGCAGGTGCGGAATTGATTGTGATTGGGGATTGAGACTTGGTCCATCCCGGAAATGAATAATATGATGTTGGTGTTGGAAATACACTGTAATTGCTATATTTGTGGGCTGTAAGCCTTGTTTGGGGCCTTGTGCCGATCTGTAGCGTCCTTAGAGGACAATATTTATGTGATAGCTAAAATTGCTTAAATCACTGATCTCAGTCCCGGAAATTGTAATCACACTTTTGAAATGCTAAGTCACCGGCTTTTACAAACTTAATAAAGTTAAAGTATTTTTCATAAATTATGAATTGAGAACTGGAAATAAGGAAAAATGAGTTGTTTTGTGACTTAATTGCTTATTGTGGACTGAGTATGGGATCGGGCTGCACGCCGCAGTGGTTGATGTGAGGATCGGGCTGCACGCCGCAGCAGCATTGCGCTTGGGCTGTAGGAGCCCCTCCGGAGTCTGTACACACCCCCAGTGAGCGCCGTCGACGTTAAATGGGATCGGGCTACACGCCGTAGCAGTTATGTGCATTGCATTGCATTTGTATTTGTTGGATTACTTTGTGGTAGCTGTATGGAATTATTGTTGCTAGTTCGTAGGAGATTCGGACCGTAGTGTAGCTTCATTTTGTGGTATTTTGTGGATTTCTCACTGTCAGCTACACGTATATATTTGTTACTCACTGAGTACTTAGTACTCACCCCTACTCCCTGCACCTTTTGTGTGCAGACTCAGGTACACAGGAGCAGTAGACGGACATCTCCAGCGTTTACATTGTCACATCGAGTTGCTGAGGTAGCCGCCTACGTTCGCAGAGCCTAGCTTCTCCTCTCATTCCAGTTGTTATTGTATATTTTGTATTCTGACTTGAGTACTTCTATATCGTACTCTCTATCTTCTGTTGGGTTGTTAGAGGCTCTAGACTTGTGACTCCGGATCTTTGGGAGTGTCAGTACTTTCGTTCAGTATTAATATTATTGGAGTTCTTAAACTCATTTATTCTTTTTGGGCTGTCCATTTGGGGACCGGTATTGTGTTATAATTAAATCGTTTGTTTGGCTGGCCTAGCTTGATTGTTGGGCGCCATCACGACTGGATTTGGGTCGTGACAAGTTGGTATCAGAGCGCTAGGTTATTAGGACTCGCGAGTCATGAGCCGGTTTAGTAGGCTTTCGTAGATCGGTACGTAGACGTCCGTATCTATCTTCGAAGGGCTACATAAACTTTAGGAAAAACCTCATTTTCTTGAATTCATATCGTGCGATTTGTGTTATCATGAAATTAAATCTTTCCATATTCTATTCTCTCGCAGATGGCGAGAACACGAGCTAACGGACGTGGCGGACGACCACCATTGGCACCCGAGAGGCCGTGGTCGTGGTAGAGGTAGGGCAGCGACGACCGAGCACTCGCCGACCCACCGCTGGCCCGTACTCGGGACCGTATTCCAGCGGCGGACGCTCCGGCAGCTCGGGTTCCAGGCACCGGCAGCGCCTATCGTGATACCGGGTCTTCGGGAGACCTTGGCTCGGATATTATCAGCGTGCACAGGCTTGGCACGGTAGTTGCCGCTACCGCCGCAGCATCTTCTTCACGAGCAGGGGAGGAAATCGGACCCCCGTGGCTCACACACCCGAGCCGGTAGGCCACCTGCACCCGTTGCACCAGCCTCAGCTTATATAGTTCCAGCTATGCCCGACGACGAGCGGCGTCGTTTGGAGAGATTTGAGAGGTTACGGCCTCCGACATTCGGTGGAGCCGAGGGCGAGGATGCCCGTGGTTTTCTTGACAGATGTCAGCCCCATGCTCGCACCGCGGGTATTCTAGAGTCCGGCGGTGTTTCATTCACCACTTTCCAGTTCACAGGTGCAGCTTTCAAGTGGTGGGAGGATTTTGAGAGGCGTAGGCCCGCCTGGGGCAGTGCCCCTCACTTGGCAGCACTTCTCCACGGTATTTTTGGAGAAGTACGTGCCTCAGTCTCAGAGAGAGGAGCTGCGACGTCAGCTCGAGTGGTTGAAGCAGGGAGAGATGACAGTTAATCAGTATGAGATGAGATTCACACAGCTGGCCCGTCATGCCACGTGGATGGTTCCTACCGACAGGGAGAGGATCCGGAGATTTATCGATGGTCTTATTTATCCCATCCGCATATTGATGACCCGGGAGAGAGTTTCTACGGTTACCTTCGAGGAGGTGGTTGATGCGGCCCGTCACATCGAGACAGGATCGCCGCAGAGCGAGAGGAGAGAGAGGCTAAGAGGCCTCGTGGTACCGGCAGTTTCAGTGGTGCTCCATCTAGGGGCCAATTTCCGCATAGCAGAGGTCGCTCCTTCGGATCTCATCAGTCTGGACGTACGCAGTCCAGCCGGGGTTTCATCCGATCGTGGTCGTCGGCGGCCAGCGAGGTTATCGTGGTCGGCAGAGCCGCCGCAGAGTCGGCCCGCACCGAGTGCTCTTCCGGCTCGCAGCTCGCTCCCGTTTCCTCGACGACAGATTCATCGGCAGCGAGGGGTCCTCACCAGCCCCTTCTTCCATCTTCGGGCCGTTGTTTTGAGTGCGGTGATTTGGGCCATATCGGGAGAGAGTGTCCTCAGTGGCTTCGTAAGAGGTCACAGCGGAGGGATCAGCCTTCGTCTTCTACCCTGTTTCTTCAGCGCCAGCACAGTCAGCTAGGACTGGGGGCCAGGTATCCAGAGGTCGCCCCAGAGGCGAGGATCGTACTGGTGGAGGCCATGCTCGTTTCTATGCTCTTCCGGACAGGAAGGATGCTAGTGCCTCAGATGCGGTCATTTCAGGTATTATCTCAGTCTGCCACCAGGGATGCTTCTGTCTTATTTGATCCCGGATCCACCTATTCTTATGTCTCTACTTACTTTGCACATCATTTGGGTATGACCCGTGGTATTCTTGCTTTGCCCGTACATGTGTCCACCCCAGCGGGGGATACTGTTGTTGTGGATCAGGTATATCGATCCTGTATTATTACTATTGGGGGTCCGGAGACCCGAGTTGATTTATTACTACCGGGCATGGTAGATTTCGATGTAATTCTAGGCATGGATTGGCTATCTCCTTACCATGCGATTCTGGACTGTCATGCCAAGACAGTCACACTAGCTATTCCAGGTAATCCGAGGATCGAGTGGCGTGGCTTGACTGATTATGTGTCCGACAGGGTGATTTCGTATATAAAAGCTCAACGAATGATTGGCAAGGGTTGTTTGTCTTATTTGGCCTTCATTAGAAATGTTGAGGCTGAGACACCCAGTCTTGATTCGGTCCCCATTGTGAGGGAGTTTCTGGATGTTTTTCCAGCAGACCTGCCAGGCATGCCGCCTGATAGAGATATTGATTTTGGTATTGATTTGGTGCCGGGCACTCAACCCATTTCTATTCCTCCTTATCGTATGGCACCAGCAGAGTTAAAAGAATTGAAGGAACAGCTTCAGGAACTCTTAGATAAGGGTTTCATTCGTCCGAGTGTGTCACCTTGGGGTGCACCGGTGTTGTTCGTAAAGAAGAAAGATGGCACAATGAGAATGTGCATTGATTACAGGCAGCTGAACAAGGTAACAGTGAAGAATAAATACCCATTGCCTCGTATCGAGGACCTATTTGATCAGCTCCAGGGAGCTAGTGTATTTTCTAAGATTGATCTTCGATCGGGCTATCATCAGTTGAAGATCAGGGACTCGGATATTATGAAGACAGCGTTCAAGACGCGATATGGGCACTACGAGTTCCTGGTGATGTCTTTCGGGTTGACTAATGCCCCAGCTGCATTCATGCACTTGATGAATAGTGTATTTCGGCCGTACCTTGATTCTTTTGTGATTGTGTTTATTGATGATATCCTGGTATATTCACGCAGCCAGGAGGAGCATGCACAGCATTTGAGAGTGGCATTGCAGAGGTTGAGAGAAGAGAAGCTTTATGCAAAATTCTCTAAATGTGAGTTCTGGCTTGATACTGTGGGTTTTCTGGGACATATAGTGTCCAGTGATGGTATTCGGGTTGATCCACAGAAGGTTGAGGCAGTGCAGAATTGGCCCAGACCTTCCTCAGCTACAGAGATTCGGAGTTTTCTCGGCTTGGCAGGCTATTATCGTTGGTTTGTTCAGGATTTCTCATCCATTGCTTCACCGTTGACTAAGCTGACACAGAAGAATGCTCCATTTGTGTGGTCCGATGAATGTGAAGAGAGCTTTCAGAAGCTCAAGGAGGCTTTGACCACAGCTCCAGTACTTGTGTTACCATCAACTTCAGGGTCATATACTGTATATTGTGATGCTTCCAGAGTTGGACTCGGTTGTGTGTTGATGCAGGAGGGTAGAGTTATCGCATATGCTTCTCGTCAGCTAAAGCCCCACGAGAAGAACTACCCTGTTCATGATTTGGAGTTAGTTGCTATTGTTCATGCTTTGAAGATTTGGAGGCATTATCTATATGGTGTATCTTGTGATGTATATACAGACCACCGCAGCCTTCAGCATTTGTTTAAGCAAAAAGATCCAAATTTGAGGCAGTGGAGATGGCTTGAATTGCTTAAAGATTATGATATTACTATCTTGTATCATCCCGGGAAAGCCAATGTAGTGGCTGATGCATTGAGCCGAAAGGCTATTAGTATGGGCAGTTTGGCGTATATTCCAGTTGGGGAGAGACCCCTAGCAGTTGATGTTCAGGCGTTAGCTAATCAGATGGTAAGGCTGGATATTTCTGAGCCCAGTCGGGTGATGGCTTATGTAGTAGCTCGATCTTCTCTATATGATCGTATTCGAGAGCGTCGGTATGATGATCCACACTTACTTGTCCTTAAGGACAGAGTTCAGCATGATGATGCTAGAGATGTCACTATTGATAGTGAGGGTGTATTGCGGATGCAGGGCCGGATATGTGTGCCCAATGTTGATGGCCTTCGTGAGTTGATATTGGAAGAGGCCCATAGCTCGCGGTATTCTATTCATCCAGGAGCCGCGAAGATGTATCAGGATTTGAAGCAGCATTACTGGTGGAGAAAGATGAAGAAAGATATTGCGAGCCATGTGGCTCGGTGTCTAAACTGTCAGCAGGTCAAGTATGAGCATCAGAGACCTGGTGGTGTATTCCAGCGTATTGATATTCCTGAGTGGAAGTGGGAAAGGATTACTATGGACTTTGTTAGTGGACTCCCTCGGACAGCGAGGAAGTTTGATTCAGCTTGGGTGGTGGTGGATAGGTTGACTAAGTCAGCTCACTTCATCCCAGTGTGTACTACCTATACCTCAGAGCGGTTGGCAGAGATATTCATCCGTGAGATAGTGAGATTGCATGGAGTTCCTATTTCCATTATATCGGACAGAGGTACCCAGTTCACATCTCAGTTCTGGAGGACATTTCAGCGAGAGTTGGGTTCACAGGTGGAGCTGAGCACAGCATTTCATCCACAGACGGATGGGCAGTCTGAGCGTACTATTCAGATATCTGGAGGACATGTTGCGTGCTTGTGTCATTGATTTTGGTGGTTCATGGGCTGATTATTTGCCTTTGGCGGAGTTTGCTTACAATAATAGCTATCAGTCCAGCATTCAGATGGCACCGTATGAAGCTTTATATGGGAGACGGTGTAGGTCTCCAATCGGTTGGTTCGAGCCCGGCGAGGCTAGGTTGTTAGGGACGGAGTTAGTCCAAGATGCCTTAGATAAGGTGAAGGTGATTCAGGAGAGACTTCGCACAGCTCAGTCACGTCAGAAGAGTTATGCAGACCGGAAGGTCCGAGATGTGTCTTATTCAGGTAGGTGAGAAGGTGTTGCTGAAGGTTTCGCCTATGAAGGGTGTTATGAGGTTTGGAAAGAAAGGGAAGTTGAGCCCAAGGTTTATTGGACCTTTTGAGGTGCTTAGGAAAGTCGGGGAGGTGGCTTATATGCTTGCTTTGCCACCCAGTTTGTCGGGAGTTCACCCGGTGTTCCATGTATCTATGCTCCGGAAGTATGTCGGAGACCCGTCTCATGTGTTGGACTTCAGCACGATACAGCTAGATGAGGATTTGACTTATGATGTGGAACCAATAGCCATTTTGGGTCGACAGGTTCGAAAGCTGAGATCTAAGGATATAGCTTCAGTGAAAGTGCAGTGGAGAGGTCGTCCCGTGGAGGAAGCAACTTGGGAGACCGAGCAAGAAATGCAGAGCAGATATCCACACTTGTTTGATGCTCCAGGTATGTTTCTTAACCCGCTCGCGGACGAGCGTTTGTTTAAGTTTATCAAATGTAACGACCCGGCCCGTCGTTACGGGAATTTACCACCTCGTTACCTTGCATTTACATATGTTATGCTTTTAAAAAAGTATTAGAGTATATCGGGTGAGTTAGAAGTGATTTGGATTGAAAATGAAACAAATAACATGTTTGAAGAAAGCTTGAATATGAAAAGTCAACCAAGAGTTGACTATTGAGTTAGAGTGCTCGGAACCGGATTCTGATGATTCGACTAGTTCCGGGGGATCATTTATGACTTAGGAGAATAATCGGAATTGAATTCGGAGGTCCGGTGTAGTTTTAAGCTTGAATTGGCGAATGTTGAATTTTGGCGAAAACCGGATGGTAGGTGATATTTTGATCCGGGGTCGGAATGGAATTCCGACAATTTCTGTAGCTTCGTTATGTGATTTTGGATATGTCTGCAAATTTTCAGGTCATTCGGACATCGTTTGATCGAGTTTTGGATTGAATGTTAGTTTTGAAAGTTTTGAAGAAACTTAGGCTTGAATCCGTGGTTAATTGGTGATTTTGATGTTTAGGATGGTGTTTTTATGATTGGAACAAGTTCGTATAAGGAATTAGGATGTGTTGGTGTGTTTGAATGAGGTCCCGGGGGCCTCGGGGTGTTTTCGGATGGTTAATCGGGAGAAAAATATGGAAAATTGCAGAAAATGGTGCACTGCTTCTGTTGTTTCCGCTCCTGCGGAATTTTGGGCGCAGGAGCGGGTGCGCCGAAGCGGACCAGGAGCCGCAGAAGCGGAAATATCCGCAGAAGCGGATCATTATACGCTGAAGCGGAAACGCGGGGGCGGGCTGGGAGTCGCAGAAGCGACCATCGCAGAAGCGGAAGGGGAGCCGCTTAGGCGAGTCCGCAGAAGCGGACGCCCAGTCGCAGAAGCGGACGTTTCCGCAGGAGCGGTCCAATCTCCGCAGAAGCGGACGCGTAGGAGCGGAAATACTTCCGCAGAAGCGGAAATCGCTGTAAGTTAAGTGTATCAGAAGTTAGAAAATTTCAGAAACATTTTAACATTTGGGGGTCTCGGCTTAAGGGCGACTTTGGGCGATTTTGAGGAAGAAATCAAGGGAAATCATCAGGTAATCAACTATGAACTCATATTATGATTAGTATTGATAATATCATGCAATTATATCATGAAAATGGAAGAATTGGGGTGATTCATGGAAGATTTAACCCTAGGTTTGAACTTTAGAAAATCAAGGTTTTGAATGAGCAAATGGAGTCCGAATTTGGTAAAATTGATATGCTTAGACTCGTATTGAGATGAGGGTTCCGAATATGAGACTTTCGTAATTTTTCGAGAATCGTACCGAAAGTCGGGTTTTACCAACTTGGTGTAATGTTGAGAATTTCATATGAATTGAAGTGGGTTATGATTCTTTGACCCGTATTTGATATAATTATTGTTATTTGACTAGATTCTACGCACGAGGCAACGAAATTCAAGGGAAAAGGCATCGCGGATGATTCGACGACCGGCTAGAGGTGAGTAGTTTGTGTATATTGTAGCCCTGAGGGTTCGAAACCCCGGCTTAGCACATTGTGACGCTAATAGGGCGTGGCTCGCACACCGTGGCAGGTGCGGAATTGATTGTGATTGGGGATTGAGACTTGGTCCATCCCGGAAATGAATAATATGATGTTGGTGTTGGAAATACACTGTAATTGCTATATTTGTGGGCTGTAAGCCTTGTTTGGGGCCTTGTGCCGATCTGTAGCGTCCTTAGAGGACAATATTTATGTGATAGCTAAAATTGCTTAAATCACCGATCTCAGTCCTGGAAATTGTAATCACACTTTTGAAATGCTAAGTCACCGGCTTTTACAAACTTAATAAAGTTAAAGTATTTTTCATAAATTATGAATTGAGAACTGGAAATAAGGAAAATGAGTTGTTTTGTGACTTAATTGCTTATTGTGGACTGAGTATGGGATCGGGCTGCACGCCGCAGCGGTTGATGTGAGGATCGGGCTGCACGCCGCAGCAGTATTGCGCTTGGGCTGTAGGAGCCCCTCCGGAGTCTGTACACACCCCCAGTGAGCGCCGTCGACGTTAAATGGGATCGGGCTACACGCCGTAGCAGTTATGTGCATTGCATTGCATTTGTATTTGTTGGATTACTCCGTGGTAGTTGTATGGAATTATTGTTGCTAGTTCGTAGGAGATTCGGACTGTAGTGTAGCTTCATTTTGTGGTATTTTGTGGATTTCTTACTGTCAGCTACATGTATATATTTGTTACTCACTGAGTACTTAGTACTCACCCCTACTCCCTGCACCTTTTGTGTGCAGACTCAGGTACACAGGAGCAGTAGACGGACATCTCCAGCGTTTACATTGTCACATCGAGTTGCTGAGGTAGCTGCCTACGTTCGCAGAGCCTAGCTTCTCCTCTCATTCCAGTTGTTCGTTTATATTTTGTATTCAGACTTGAGTACTTCTATATCGTACTCTCTATTTCCTGTTGGTTTTGTTAGAGGCTCTAGACTTGTGACTCCGGATCTTTGGGAGTGTCAGTACTTTCGTTCAGTATTAATATTATTGGAGTTCTTAAACTCATATATTCTTTTTGGGCTGTCCATTTGGGGACTGGTATTGTGTTATAATTAAATCGTTTGTTTGGCTGGCCTAGCTTGATTGTTGGGCGCCATCACGACCGGATTTGGGTCGTGACACTAAAAATACGAGTTTAAATTAGTTGTAAGATAATTGGTTTAATTTGTATATATATTAGTGGTCGATTTTGTATTTTATTTTTAGTTTCAATTTAAGCACTGTCTATTTCCATTAAACAACTGTCTTAATATAGCAAATAATATGTTACACTTTGAGCATGCAATCAATCAGAATTTTCTCTTCATTGTTTAGAAAATGAATTAAATAAATAAAAATTATAGTCAATTTAAGATTGTTTTAAGATGAACTTACTTTTTAAATAATTCTTAATAAATAATTTGATTAGTTTTTTTTTTAATATATTAGAATGCAAGACTTAATCTTGTTCTAATCAATTTCTTTTAATACTAGTTAAGAAATTTTGTATTTATTAAAAAATAAAAAGAATTTGATTTTTTTTTATATAAATTAAATTCTGCTTCACTAATATTTGTCATAAATTAGATGAGTGTATTGCATATTTTAGCTCTTAATTAATTAGGAATTTTCTTTCTTTATTATAGAGAAAAACTTAAAAAAATAAAGATGTAGTCATTTTAGGATATCTCTAAAACAAAGGAGGCGTGTCTCACCGTATCAAATGTGCAAATGCGGGGCCCTCTTTTTTCTTAATTAAAAATACTTAGAAATTCGGGATTGATCGTTTAGTGAATTTTCATGGCCTCCTCAAAATAATAACGTATTAGTAGCTTTAAGCGCGTATTTAATAATTATATCTCCCTAAACTCGGGTGCACATTTATGTGACCCAAATTCGAATCCCAACAGAATCGAAATGTGTCGATAATCACGGTGTCACGACCCGGATTTTCGTCCATCGGGAGTCGTGATGGCGCCTACTATCGAAGCTAGGCCAGCCAATCCTTAACAACAGAATATATTAAAAATAATTAAACATTGCGAAAAACTTTTTAGAAGTCCAATAAAGGAGAATCAAATGCGGAAACTTTTTAAACACAACACTACCCGAAAACCTGGTGTCGCTATCTCACAGAATACTATAAAATACTACAACCAAGTCTGAATGAAAGAAAATACATATGTCTGTTTTGAAATAATAAAACAAACTGAAATAAGGGGACAGGGACTTCGGCCTGCGAACGCCTACTAGGCTACCTTGAGAGTCCCTGAAACTGATGACGACTTCCAGCAATATCCTACTGCTGCTGTTGATCGTAAGCTGCTCCAACGTTGTGATATGTGCAAAAAGCACAGAAAGTGTAGCATTACAACAACCGACCCCATGTGCTGGTAACTGTCTGGCCTAACCCCGGCGAAGTAGTGACGAGGCTAGACAGGACTTACTAGAATCAACCTGTGAAGATATATATATATATAAAAACTAACATGTGCAGATATATATAAAGATACAACAATAACAGAAAAAACAACAGGATTATATGTGAAGTATACAACCGAAAGGAGAACAGGTCATCTGTGACAACATTAAACCAAAATCACCTTATTTACTTTCATAAGTGGTCGGCGCGCCACACGATCCCAATAAATATAATATAAGTGAACGGCGTGCCACACGATCCCAATAACAATAATATAGTGGATGGTGTGCCACACGATCCCAATAATATAATATAGTGGACGGCGTGCAACACGATTCCAATAATATAATATAGTGGACGGCACACCACACGATCCCAATAATATAATATAGTGGACGGCGTGCCATACGATCCCAATAATATAATATAGTGGACGACGTGCCTGTCACGACCCCAAACCCGATCGTGATGGCGCCCAGCACACTGCTAGGCCAGCCCGACCAATCAACAACAATTACAGAGCTATGAGCTCACTGTACCCAATTTTAAGCACAACCAGATAAGTCAATGTGGACAAAATACCAATACGGGGATCAAGCCCCAAACAGTATAACTCCCATAGACCGAGGGGTCATGAGTCAAGAGCTTCTACAGATAACATAAGTGTAATAGTGTTTTACATGATACTTAGTGCTGAAAGAAATAGAAATACGAAATCAAAAGACAGATGGAAGGGATGTCAGGTCCTGCAGACTCTGCAACTACCTTGACTATCCCGCAGATATCGCCTCGGAACAGCTACCGGATCAGGACTTCTGAGAGGTACCTGGATCTGCACACAAGGTGCAGGGAGTAAAATGTGTACTGCCGGATTTAGTGGTAATAAACAGGGGTAAGACAGTGCAGATAAGAAACCACAATAAGCACTATGTAAAGCTGTACTCAATTCCCTGTAACAGTTCAGTATCAATAGTAATATACCAACAATATCAAAACATAGTATAACGGCTAGCAGATGTAGCTAAATGCAATGCAATGCATGAAATGACCGCTACGGCGCGTAGCCCGATCCAATTTGGGTACATGTGCTCACTGTGGGGGTTCAGACTCAGGAGGGGCTCTTATAGCCCAAGAACAATATCATGAATATACGCTGCGGCGCGCGGCCCGACCCACTACCAGTCAGCTAATATGCAAATGCAGCCTCGCACGCTCAAAAGTAGTTTTGAAAACTATTTTATCATTTTTCAGTTGAAAACAGTAAATGTCAAGTTCCAGAGATTGGAAATATCATGATAACAGTAATAGCTACGGATTGGTAGTAAATCTTTCATGTCAATATCACAGAACCATGATAACGATCCTCACAGGATCCCAATAACTGGCATACAGCCCACAAATGTACTCAACCATCCGGGAAGGGGGTTCAACGGCTCAAGAGTAGCCAATATCATAATACAGTATCAACAGGTCGGACTAAGCCATAGTCCCCAAATCACAATCGACCCCGCACTTACAAGAGCGTACGTGTCTCACCGCTATACAGTGTCATAAAGTGGTATACCGGGGCTTCGAACCAGCCGGTCATCACCCACATCTATTACTCACCTCAATTCGGCTTGACGACTAATCCGCAATGCCCTTGCCTTGAGAATCAAGCTCCGCACGCGTAGAATCTTATCAAATATAGTAGAAATATATCAAATTAGGCCAATGGAATGATACCTAGTCGAAACAACTCAATTTACACCGAAATCTACAAAGTTGTAAAAACCTGACTTTCGGTACGCTTCTCGAAAAATTACAAAAGTCACATATTCGGAACCCTCGTCTCAATTCGAGTCCAAGCATATAAAATGATCCAAATTCGGACTCCATTTTCCCACTCAAATTAGTGATTTTCTAATTTTAGGCTTAAGGCTAAAACCTCCATAACACTCCGCAATTTCCTCCAATTTCATGAGATAATTGCATAATCCTATCAATACTAATCATAATTTGAGTCCATAGTTGATTACCTGAAGAATCTTCTTGAATTTCCATTCAAAATCGCCCAAATCGCCTCTTAAGCCGAGCCCCAAATGTTTTGAAATGTTCTAAAATTTCTAACTTCTGATATAATTAAACCCTCTACAATTTTTGCTTCTTCCGAAAGTTTCCACCTCTGTGATACCGTATTCGCGACCAATTGGTCGCTTTTGCGAAACCCAGGCCTAACTGGACACTTCTGCTTCTGCGAGCCATGGAACACTGCCGCGCGTCCGCTCCTGCGTAACCACCTCCGCTCCTGTAGGACTTCCCGCTTCTGCGCATTAGAGTCCGCTTCTGCGGACTTGATTAAGTGACCAGCCTTCCGCTTATGTGGATCCTCACCTAACGAACCCAGACCGCTTCTGCGGTCATACCTTCCGTACAAGTGATGCCGCCCCTGCGGACCAAGATCCACTTCAGCGAACACCAGTGCTTTTGCGCTCCCTTGTCCGCTCTTGCGAACTCGCTCCTGTACTCCCATTTCTGCAGGAGCGAAAACAACAGAACCAGAATCTCCAAACCTGCAATTTCCATGTTTTTCTCCCGTTTAACCATCTGAAAACACCTCGAGGCCCCCGGGACCTCATCACAACACACCAACACATCCTAATACCTTATTCAAACTTGCTCCAACCCTTAAAACACGTCTAACAACACAATAACCCATAATTCACATTGAATTCAAGCCTAAATTGCTTAAACTTTCCGAATTACGCATTCGATTGAAAACCCGATCGAACGACGTCCGAATGACCTGAAAATTTACAGACATATCCAAAATCACATGAAGAAGCTACAGAAATTGTCGGTATTCCATTCCGACCCCCAATTCAAAATCTCACCCACCGTTCGGATTTCGCCAAAATTCAACCTTAGCCAATTCAAGCCTATTTCTACACCGGACCTCCGAATTCAATTTCGATCGCTCCCCTAAGTCAAAAATTACCTCCCGGAACTAACCGAATCATCAGAATCCGATTCCGAGCCCATTCAAGCTTCCTTCAAAAAGGCTATATGCCTCATTTTCAACCCAAATCACTCCTAATTCACCCGATAGACTCTAACACTGATATAAAAGCAATAAACACAAAAATGCAAGGTAACAGGGTGGTAATTCCCGTGACGATGGGCCCGGTCGTCACATTCTCCCCCTCTTAAGCAAACGCTCATCCTCGAGCGGGTCAATAAACATACCTAAAGTCTCAAACAAGTGAGGATATATGTTCTGCATCTCCCGCTCGATCTCCCAAGTGGCCTCCTCCACGGGTCAACTTCTCTACTGAACCTTAACTGATGCAATGTCCTTGGACCTCAATCTTCTCACCTGATGACCCAAAACAGCTATAGGCTCCACATGATAGGTCAAATCATCATTGAGCTGAATAGTGCTAAAGTCCAACATATGCGACGGGTCGCCAACATACTTCCGGAGCATGGACATGTGAAACACTGGATGAACTCCTGATAAACTGGGCGGCCAAGCAAGCATATACGCCACCTCTCCAATCCTCCTGAGGATCTCAAAAGGGCCAATAAATCTCGGACTGAGCTTCCCTTTCTTTCCAAATCTCATGACGCCCTTCATCGGCGAAACCTTCAGCAAGACTTTCTCACCCACGGAATAAGACACATCTCGAACCTTCCGGTCCGCATAACTCTTTTGGCGCGACTGAGCTGTGCGAAGTCTCTCCTGAATAACCTTCACCCTATCCAAACCATCCTGGACTAACTCTGTCCCCCACAACCTTGCCTCACCGGGCTCAAACCAACCAACTGGAGATCTACACTGTCTCCCATATAAAGCCTCATATGGCGCCATATGAATACTGGATTGGTAGCTGTTGTTAAAGGAAAACTCTACGAGAGGCAAGTAATCAGCCCACGAACCACCAAAGTCAATAACACAAGCTTTCAACATATCCTCCAAAATCTAAATAGTATGCTCGGACTATCCGCCCGTCTGAGGATGGAATGCAGTACTCAACTCAACCTGGGAGCCCAACTCCCGCTGAAATGTCCTCCAGAACTGTGAAGTAAACTGAGTACCTCTGTCTGATATAATAGAAACCGGGACTCCATGCAATCTAACGATCTCCCGAATGAATATCTCAGCCAACCGCTCCAAGGAGTACGTAGTACACACAAGAATGAAGAGAGCTGACTTGGTCAACCTATTCACAATCACCCAAACAGAATCAAACTTTCTCGCTATTCGAGGGAGTCCAGTAACAAAGTCCATAGTGATCCTCTCCCACTTCCACTTAGGAATATCAATGCGCTGAAATACACCACCGGGCCTCTGATGCTCGTACTTAACCTGCTGACAGTTGAGGCACCGTGCTACATGTCTGACAATGTCCATCTTCATCTTTCTCCATGAATAGTGCTGCTTCAAGTATTGATACATCTTCGCGGCTCCTGGATGGATAAAATACCACGAACTATTGGCCTCCTCCAGAATCAACTCATGAAGGCCACCAACATTGGGCACACATATCCGGCCCTTTATCCTCAATACGCCGCCACTATCAATGGTGACATCTCTAGCATCATCATGCTGAACTCTGTCCCTAAGGACAACCAAGTGTGGATCATCATACTGGCGCTCACGAATACGATCACATAGAGAAGACCGAGATAAAACACAAGCCAACACTCTACTGGACTCTGAAATGTCTAACCTCACTAGTCAATTGGCTAGTACCTTAACATCATAAGCAAATGATCTCTCCTCAGCAGGAATATATGCCAAGCTCCCCATACTGACCACCTTCCGGCTCAAAGCATCGGCCACCACATTGGCCTTCCCCGGATGATATAGAATAGTAATGTCATAATCCTTAAGCAGCTCAAGCCATCTCCGCTGTCTCAAATTAAGATCCTTCTGTTTGAACAAGTGCTGGAGACTCCGATGATTGGTATACACCTCACAGGACACGCCGTACAAATAATGCCTCCAAATCTTCAAGGCATAAACTATGGAAGCTAGCTCCAAATCGTGAACATGATAGTTCTTCTTATGTGGCTTCAACTGCCGAGAAGCATAAGCAATCACCTTACCTTCCTGCATCTATACACAACCTATCCCCACTCTCGAGGCATCACAATATACAGTATATGAACCTGAAGATGATGGTAACAATAACACTAGAGCTGTGGTCAAAGCTGTCTTGAGCTTCTGAAAGATCTCCTCGCACTCATCCGACCACACGAATGGTGCACCCTTCTGAGTCAATTTAGTCAAAGAAGAAGCAATGGATGAAAATCCTTGAACAAAACGGCGATAATATCACGCCAAGCTAAGAAAGCTCCTGATCTCTGTAGCTGAGGACGGTCTAGGCCAACTCTGCACCGCCTCTATCTTCTTCGGATCAACCTGAATACCATCACGAGACACCACATGACCTAGAAATGATACTTACTCGAACCAAAACTCGCACTTGGAAAATTTAGCATATAGCTTCTCCTCCCTCAATCTCTGCAACACAATACTCAAATGCTGAGCATGCTCCTCCTGACTACGGGAGTAGACTAGAATGTCATCAATGAATACAATCACAAATGAATCCAAATAGGGCCTGAACATACTGTTCATCAGATGCATGAACGCTGGTGGGGCGTTGGTCAGTCCAAAAGACAACACATGGAACTCATAGTGGCCATATTTGGTCCTGAATGCAGTCTTCATAATATCGGAGTCCCTGATCTTCAGCTGATGATAGCCTGAACGAAGATCAATCTTAGAAAACACCCTCACATCCCGTAACTAATCAAACAAATCATCAATGCGCGGTAGAGGGTACTTGTTCTTCACTGTTACTTTGTTCAGTTGCCTATAATCAATACACATTCGCATGGAACCATCTTTCTTTTTAACGAATAACACCGGCGCACCCCACGGGGACACACTAGGGCGGATGAAACCCTTATCTACAAGCTCTTGAAGCTGCTCTTTCAGTTCTTTCAACTCAGCTGGTGCCATCCGATAAGGAGGAACGGATATGGGCTGAGTGCCCGACACCAAGTCAATGCCAAAATAAATATCCCTGTCCGGCGGCATGCCCGGCAGGTCTGAGGGGAATACATCTGGGAAGTCCCTCACAACAGGTACAGAAACAATGCTAGGAGACTCAACTCCCACATCTCTCACAAAAGTCTAAGTACGACAAACACCCCTTTTCAACCATTTTCAGAGCCTTTAAGAACGAAATGACACGGCTAGGGACGTAATCTGAAAAATACCAGGAATGCCCAACATAACTGTCTTAGCATGAAAGTCTAATATAGCATGGTACGGAGACAACCGGTCCATACCCAATATCACATCAAAGTCCACCATCCCCAACAATAACAGATCTTCCCGGGTCTCCAGACCCCTAATAGAAATAACACAGGATCTATAGACATGATCCGCAACAATCGTATCACCCACGGGGGTGGATACATGAACAGGTAAATCAAGACTACCACGAATCGCACCCAAATGATGTGCAAAATAAGAGGACACGTATGAATATGTGGACCCTGGATCAAATAGAATAGAGGCATCTCTGTGACTGGCAGAAATGATACTTGTAATCACTGCATCGGAGGCAACTACATCACGCCTGTCAGGGAGTGCATAGAATCGTGCCTTGCCTCCATTAGATCTCTCCTTGCCTCTGGGGCGACCATGAGAAGACTGACCTCTACCTCTACTAGCCTGAGATGGTGCTGAAGAGGAGGGCTGTTCCCTCTGCCGAGTCCTGTCCCTACGGAGTCGAGGGCACCGCCTCCTCATGTGGCCAAACTCACCACAATCATAACAAGCACCTGGTGCTGGAGAAGGGGACTGAAGGGAACCCCTCGCCGTAGAAGAACCCTGGGCTGAAGAAGTAGGTGCCGCACTCTGGGCTGGGAGGGCACTAAGTGAAGACTGGCCCTGCTGGAATCCCTATCGACCACGACCAGAAGAAGCTCCGCTCTGCTTAGGGCGGCCTGAATGAGAAGGTCTAGATGAGCGACCTCTGCCCTGCTGAAAATGCCCTCTAGATGGAGCACCACCGAAGCTACCAGAACCACGAGGCCTCTTGGCCTCCCTCTCCTCCCACTCCCGGCGATGATTCGCCTCAATGGAGCGTGCCATATCCACAACCTGATCAAAAGATGATGATATCACTCTCTCTCTGGTCATAAGAATATGAATGGAGTAGTTGAGGCCATCAATGAACCTCTTAATCCTCTCCCTATCAGTAGGGATCATCCATGTGGCATGCCTAGCCAACTGCGTGAATCTAAGCTCATACTGGGTCACTGACATGTCGCCCTGAACCAACCACTCAAACTGGTGACGAAGCTCCTCGTGACGAGACTGAGGTACATACTTCTCTAGGAAGATAGTAGAAAACTGCTGCCAGGTGAGAGGTGTTGCTCCTGCAGGCCTACTCCTCTCAAACTCCTCCCACTAATCAAATACGGGACCAGTAAACTGAAAAGTAGTGAATGAAACTCCGCTGGACTCAAGAATACCAGCCGTACGTAGCATCCTCTGGCACTTATCTAAGAAACCCTGGGCATCCTCGCCCTCAGCGCCACAGAAATGGGGTGGCTGGAGTCTACCAAATCTCTCTAGACTACACTGCTCGTCGTCGGGCATAACCTGAACCATATGCTCTGGAGCTGGTGCAGCTAAAGGAATAACTGGTTCAACCACCTGAGCGGGGACTACCTCCAGCGTCTGAAGTCCCCGAACCACCTACTCAGGTGTGCGAGCTGCAGAGGTCTGCTGACCACCCCCTGTTTGAGATGTCGCTACAGTAGCAGTAGCTGATACTACCTGAGCCAAACCGGAACAAACCAATAATATCTCGGCCAAAGTCTCCTAAAGACCAAGAATAGAAATAGATACAGTCTGGGCCTGAACTGGGCCTGCTGGAGCATCAACCACAGGTGGCTGCTCCTGAACAAGTACAACATGCGGGTCAGCTGGCCTCTGGCAGGTGGCATTGGAGGTCGTCCACCTCATCCTGATGCTCGCGTTCCCACCATCTGTGAGAGAATAGAATATAGAAGTTCAGTTCTCAGAACAACAAGATCGCATGATATAGTTCAAGAAATGTGAAGTGTTTCCTAAAGTTTTGCAGCCTCCCGAGGATAAATACAGGCATCCCCGTACCGATCCACAAGACTCTACTAACCAGCTAAAGACTCATGAGGCCTAGTAAACTTAGGCTCTGATACCAACTTGTCACGACCCCAAACCCAGTCGTGATGGCGCCCAGCACACTACTAGGCCAACCCGACCAATCAACAAAAATTACAGAGCTATAAACTCACTTTACCCAATTTTAAGCACAACCAGATAAGTCAATGTGGACAAAATACCAATACGGGGATCAAGCCCCAAATAGTACAACTCCCATAGACCGAGGTGTCAAGAGTGGTAATAAATAGGGGTAAGACAGCGCAGATAAGAAACCACAATAAAGCACCATGTAAAGTTGTACTCAATTCCCTGTAACAGCTCAATATCAACAGTAATATACCAACAATATCAAAACACAGTATAACAGCTAGTAGATGTAGCAAAATACAATGCAATGCATGAAATGACCGCTACGACGTGTAGCCCGATCCAATTTGGGTACCCGTTCTCACTGTGGGGGTTCAGACTCCAGAGGGGCTCCTACAACCCAAGCATAATATCATGAATATATGCTGCGGCGCCCAGCCCGACCCATTACCAGTTAGCTAATATGCACATGCAGCCTCGCAGGCTCAGAAGTAGTTTTGAAAACTCTTTTATCATTTTTCAGTTGAAAACAATAAATGTCAAGTTCCAGAGATTGGAAATATCATGATAACAGTAATTGCTACGGACTGTTAGTAAAACTAGCATGATAATATCATAGAACCATGATAACGATCCTCGCAGGATCCTAATAACTGGCTCACAGCCCACAAATGTACTCAACCATCCGAGAAGGAGGTTCAACGGCTCAAGAGTAGCCAATATCATAATATAGTATCAACAGGTCGGACTAAGCCATAGTCCCCAAATCACAATTGACCCCGCACTCACAAGAGAGTACGTGTCTCGCCGCTATACATTATCACAAAGTGGTATACCGGGGTTTCGAACCCGTTGGTCATTACCCACATCTATTACTCACCTCAATTCAGCTCGACGACTAATCCGCGATGCCCTTTCCACAAGAATCAAGCTCCGCATGCGTAGAATCTGATCAAATATAGTAGAAATACATCAAATTAGGCCAATGGAATGATACCCAGTCGAAACAACTCAATTTACACCAAAATCTATAAAGTTGTCAAAAGCCGACTTTCGGTACGCTTCTCGAAAATTTTACGAAAGTCACATATTCGGAACCCTCGTCTCAACACGAGTCAAAGCATGTAAAATTTACCAAATTCGGACTCCATTTGCCCACTCAAATCAGTGATTTTCTTAATTTTAGGCCTAGGGCTAAAACCTCCATAAAACTCCCCAATTTCTTCCAATTTCATGAGATAATTGCATAATCTTATCAATACTAATCATAATTTGAGTCCATAGTTGATTACCTGAAGAATCTTTTTGAATTCTCTTCAAAATCGCCCAAATCGCCTCTTAATCCGAGCCCCAAATATTTTGAAATGTTCTAAAATTTCTAACTTCTGATAAAATTAAACCCTCTACGATTTCCACTTCTGCGGAAAGTTTCCGCCTCTGCGATACCGCATCCGCGACCAATTGGTCGCTTCTGCGAAACCCAGGCCTAGCTTGCCACTTCCGCTTCTGTGAGCCATGGACCGCTTCCGCACATCTGCTCCTGCAGAACCACCTCTGCTCCTGCAAGACTTCCCGCTTCTGCAGACTTGCTTAAGCGACCAGCTTTCTGCTTCAGCGGATCCTCACCTAACGAACCCAGATCGCTTCTGCGGTCATACCTTCCGTACCAGCGATGCCGCCCCTGCGGACCAAGATCCACATCAGCGAACACCAGTGCTTCTGCGCTCCCTTGTCTGCTCCTGCGGACTCGCTCCTGCGCTCCTATTTCCGCAGGAGCAAAAACAACAGAACCAAAATCTCCAAACCTGCAATTTCCATGTTTTTCTCCCGTTTAACCATCCGAAAATACCCTGAGGCCCCTGGGACCTCATCCCAACACTCCAACACATCCTAATACCTTATTCGAACTTGCTCCAACCCTCAAAACACGTCTAACAACACCATAACCCACAATTCACAATGAATTCAAGCCTAAATTCCTTAAACTTTTTGAATTACGCATTCGATCAAAAACCCGACCAAACGACGTCCGAATGACCTGAAAATTTACAAACATATCCAAAATCACATGACGAAGCTACAGAAATTGTCAGAATTCCATTCCGACCCCATGATCAAAATCTCACCTACCGTTCGGATTTCGCCAAAATTCAACCTTAGCCAATTCAAGCCTATTTCTACATCGGACCTCCGAATTCAATTCTGATCGCTCCCCTAAGTCACAAATCACCTCCCGGAACTAACCGAATCATCAGAATCCGATTTCGAGTCCTCTAACTAAATAGTCAACTCCAAGATGACTTTCCACACTCAAGCTTCCTTCAAAAAGGCTATATGCCACATTTTCAACCCAAATCACTCCTAATGCACCCGATAGACTCTAATACTGATATAAAAGCAATAAATACATAAATGCAAGGTAACGGGGTGGTAATTCGCATGACGACGGGCCGGGTCGTCAGAGTGCCACACGATCCCAATAATCATAATATAGTGATTCATATAGCCACTCTCTCAAGGAGTTCCCCTTTTAGGGAAAACTCGACAATATAACGATCTACCACATAAGGGTACCACTAGCAGCTCAAACATCTCAATAGTGGAGAATACATATTATGCTCGATCGAATAAGGGAGCAACAACAATCAGAATCTACTCGTCCTGGCAAGGGATCCAACCACATATTCTTAACAATACTTACAACTTCGACTTTATAAAAATCAATACCATTTGAGCCAATGCTCCAAGAAGTCTCATGTTTTCATAAATAATTCCTCAACTAACGCATCACGTTGAATTCATCATTTACTAAGAATGATTCTCAAGATATACCCCAAAGCAAGTACAAATAAGAGTCACGGTCATGCTAGACGCCAGTGTATAGATACTAATCACCAGGCCTATACACTGCACTCGATCATTTAGCAAATAGCAACAACAATACTCTAGTCCTATTCCCTCAAGCTAGGATTAGATCAAACTCTTACCTCGGTTCGAAAATAGCAATCATTCCTCTAGCACCGCCTTTCCTCTAGAATCCGACTCCGAAACAATGGTATCTAGTCAATTTCAATCCAATAACATCAATTAGGGCTCAATAACACAATCCTATCGCATAGAAGTGAAATTCCCATCATTCTACCAAAAATAGCAAAATCCGACACCAGGCCCACATGGTCCAAACTCGAGGCTCGGACCAAATTCCAATCACCCATAACCTCATGAGTTATAATATATTATTTGTTTCACAATCCGATCTCAAATTGAGGTTTAAACACTCATAAAACCACAAGCCCTAGTTTTACCAAAAACCCCCAATTTCTACCTCAAATTCATGACTTAGACTAAGATTAACCATGATTTAATGAAGAAATAATGTTAGGAAACTTACACAAGGAGCTATGGAGGAATGGGAGCTTGTGGCTTGAAAATAGAGGGTGAGAGAGATGAACCCGTATGTGTTTGGTGTGAAAACTCCCGTGCAATCTGTTCTGGGTTTATGAAAAATCTCTGGGCAAAAATGCCCTATGCCTTCGCATATAAGGCATTGCGATCGCATAGGGTAGGGTGGATGGTGCTATGCGATCGCGGAGGGTAAGATGCGATCGTATAGAGTAAATGAGACAGGGCCCGAGAAATTCTCTATATGATCATGAGGTGGGCAATGCGATCGCATAGAGTAGGGAAACTGGGCAATGCGATCGCATAAGAGAAGATGCGATCGCATAGAACAATTTGGGCTCCTAATTTTTAACACTATGAGATTGCAGAAGGACCTATGCGATCGCATGGAACAAAATGCCATATACCAACAACAGCTAAGAAAATACCAGATTTTTAATGTAAAACACCCCAAACCACCCCTGAAATCACTCTCGAGCCCCCGGGCTCCCAACCAAATGCACACGCTAACTCAACAACATCATACCAACTTGCTCGAGCGATCAAATCAAACAAAGAATCAACCCCCAAAACTCAAGATTTCATTTCAAAGTTCATAATTTTCTAACTTTTGCTATTTAGGTCCGAAACACGTCAAACGACATCCGATTTTGACCAAACTTCACAGGAAGCGCTTAACCAATATTTAAGACATGTACCGGGCATCAGAACCAAAATACAAGTCCGAGACCTATATTTTCTAACTCATTTTCATTTCCATTTTTCCTTATTAATTCCAGAAAACAATTTAATACAAAAATTCTTTTACCAGGCTTCTGGACCTCGAATTTCGACTCCTGGCATATGCCTGAGTCCCATATTTATCTACGAACCTCCCGGGACCATCACATCACCGGTCCGGGCCTATCTACCAAAAATATTGACCAAAGTCAACAATATCAATAATAATATCATAATTCTTCAAATTGTTCCATATAATTCATATATCTTGACAAAACAACTTTCCGGATTCGCGCACGGACTGTTCATGCACTTCGAGGCAACTGAGAGTGAGGTTTCTAAGACCTCAGAAATTCGGAAAAAGAGAGAAATACGGTGATGACCCTTTGGGTCGTCACATTTTCCACCTCTAAAATAACCGTTCGTCTTCGAACAGACAAAAGAAAGAAGTACCTGAGTTAGGAAATAGATGAGGGTAACGGCTCCACATATCAGAGGCGATAGGCGACATCACGCCCTTCTTCCCAAATTTCATCACGCCTTTCATAGGCGACATACAGAGCAATACTCGCTCACCAACCATGAAATCCATATCTCCAACCTTGCGATCCGCATAACCTTTTTGCCTAGACTGAGCTGAACGCAAACTTTCCTGGATAATCTTGACCTTATTTAAGGCCTCTTGGACTAAATCAGTACCCAATAGCCGAGCCTTTTCCGGCTCGAACCATCCGACTGGAGACCGACACCGCCTACCATACAACGCCTCAAAAGGTGCCATCTGAATACTGGACTGGTAGGTGTTGTTGTAGGCAAACTCTACTAAAGGCAAGAACTGGCCCCAAGAGCCTCCAAAATCAATAACACATGCTCGAAGCATATCCTCCAATATCTGAATAGTCCTCTCGGACTGACCGTCCGTCTGCGGATGGAATATTGTACTCAACTGAACCTGGGTGCCTAGCTCCTGCTAAACTGCTCTCCAAAAGCATAAGGTGAACTGCGTACCCCGATCCGAAATAATGGATGTCGGTACCCCATGAAGACGAACAATCTCTCGGATGTAAATCTCAGCTAGTCTCTCTGAAGAATAAATAGTAGCAACAGGAATGAAATGCGCTGACTTAGTTATCCTATTAACAATGACCCAAATAGCATCAAATCTCTTCTGGGTCACCGAAAGTCCAGTAACAAAGTCTCTGGAAATTCGCTCCCACTTCCACTCGGGAAGCTCAATCCTCTGAAACACACCACCAGGTCTCTGATGCTCATACTTGACCTGCTGACATTTTAAACACCGAGCCACATACGCAACAATGTCTTTCTACATCCTACGCCACCAGAAATGCTGCCGCAAGTCCTGATACATCTTCGCAGCACCCGGGTGAATAGAATACCGAGAACTATGGGCCTCCGCTAAAATCAACTCTCGATTGCCTTCAATATTAGGCAAACATACTCACCCCTGCAATCTCAAAACACCATCTGCATCCAAGGTCACCTTCATGGCACCTCCACGCTGCACAGTGTCTCTCAATACACATAAATGAGGATCATCAAATTGTCGATCACGGATCTGCTCCAATAATGAAGATCGAGCAACCGTGCAAGATAATACTCGGCTAGGCTCCGAAATGTCTATCCTCACTAACCGATTGGCCAAAGTCTGAATATATAAGGCAAGTGGTCTCTGGCTGACCGGAATATATGCTAGACTACCCATGCTGGCTGACTTCCTGCTCAATGCGTCGGCCACTACATTGGCCTTACCCGGGTTGTATAAGATAGTAACATCATAGTCCTTCAATAGCTCCAACCACCTCCGCTGCCTCAAATTCAACTCCTTCTGCTTGAACAAGTATTGCAAATTCTTGTGATCCGTGTACACCTCACACATCACACCAAATAAATAATGCCTCCAAATCTTCAAGGCATGAACAATGGCTGCTAACTCTAGATCATGGACTTGGTAGTTCTTCTCGTAGATCTTCAACTGCTTCGAAGCATAAGCAATAACCCTGCCATCCTACATCAATACTACACCAAGACCAACACGAGAAGCATCACAATAGACAGTGTAAGGCCCTGGACCGGTGGGCAAAACCAATATCGGTGTTGTAGTCAGAGCTGTCTTGAGCTTCTGAAAGCTCTCATGCACTCATCTGACCACATGAACTGGGCACCCTTCTGGGTCAACCTGGTCATCGGGGCAGCTATAGATGAAAAACCCTCCACGAACCGACTATAATAACCAGCTAACCTCAAGAAACTATGAATCTCTAACGCTGAAGCTGGTCGAGGCCAATTCTTAACTGCCTCAATCTTCTTTGGATCTACCTAAATACCCTCAGCTGATACGACATGACCAAGAAACGTCACTGAACTCAACCAAAACTTGCATTTTGAAAACTTGGCATACAACTGGCTATCCTTCAGAGTCTGAAGAACCACACTGAGGTGCTGCTCATGCTCCTCCTAACTGCGGGAGTACACAAGAATATCATCAACGAAGACAATCACGAACAAGTCTAAAAAAGGCTTGAACACTGCGTTCATCAACTCCATAAATGCTGCTGGGGCATTGATCAACCCAAATGACATGACCAAGAACTTATAATGCCCATACCGAGTGCGGAATGTTGTCTTAGGGAGATCAGATGCCCTAATCCTCGGTTGGTGATAACCCGATCTCAAATCTATCTTGGAAAACACCTTTGCACCCTACAACTGGTCGAACAAATCATCAATCCTCGGCAGTGGATACTTGTTCTTAATTGTTACGTGTTTAACTGTTGATAGTCAATACACATCCACATGGAACCATCCTTTTTCTTCACAAACAGAACTGGCGCACCACAGGGAGAAACACTAGGCCTGATGAAACCATTCTCCAATAAATCCTGCAACTGATCCTTGAGTTCTTTCAGCTCTGGCGGGGCCATACGATACGACAGAATGGAAATGGGTTGCGTGCCTGGGGCCAGATCAACACAGAAATCAATATCCCTATCGGGTAGAATACCTGGCAGGTCTGAAGGAAATACCTCTGGAAACTCCCGAACAATAAGGACAAAGTCAATAGATGGAACCTCTGAGCTGGAGTCGCGAACATAAGCCAAATATGCTAGACACCCCTTCTCGACCATAAGTCGAGCCTTAACATATGAAATAACACTGCGGGTGGCATGACCTGGAGTCCCTCTCCACTCTAATCGGAGCATATCTGATAAAGCCAAGGTCACGATCTTGGCGCGACAATCCAAGATCGCATGATACGGGGACATCCAGTCCATCCCCAATATAACATCAGAATCCACCATGTCCAGAAATAACAGATCAACACGGGTCTCAAGACCCTCAAACACTACTATACATGAACGATGGACCCGATCAACCACTATAGGATCACTTAGTGGTGTATATACATATACAGGAATACCCAAAGCATCGCTAGGCATAGGCAGGTAGGGTGCAAAATAAGACAACACATATGAAAATGTAGACCTAGGGCCAAATAGCACTGACGCACCCCTGCCACAGACCAGAACAGTACCTGTAATAACCGCATCGGAAGACTCAGCCTATGGCCTGGGTGGCAAATCATAGAAACAGCACTGGGCCCCACCCCCTAAGCTGCATCTCTAGGGTGATCAACCGTTGGCTGACCTCTACCTCTACCGGTTCGAGCTCCACCTCTTTGGTCCCTACCTCCACCTCTAGGATCTCTACCCCCGCCTCTAGCTAGTTGGGCGGGCTGTGAATCACCCGCTACCTGAATCATGGGGCAAGGACCTTGCTTTTAAGAACTACCCGAAGCTCGAGGACAAAACCTGGCAGTATGCCTCGGATCACCACATGTATAAAAAGTCCTCTGCTAGTGAGAATAACAGAGTGGGGGTGCACTGATAGGCGGTTGATCTGACTGATACTGCTGGTAACCACCACTAACAGAACTACCATGAGAAGTCTGAAGAGCTGACTAAAAGGGCCTCGGTGACTGACCCCTACCATAAAAATCCCTACCTCCCGACGAGGTACCACTGAATCTACTAGAACGGCGAGGCCTCTTATCTAACATCTGACTACCTCCCCGTGCAAGGGCCACCGCAAATCTACGGGCTGTATTGGCCACCTCCTAGAAGGAAATATCACTACCCACTCCTATGGCCATCTGTAGGAGAATCGGCTGAATCAACCCATCAATAAATCTGCGGACCCTCTCCCGCTCTGTAGGGAGTATCACCACTGCATGACGTGCCAAGTCAATGTATCTGCTCTTGTACTGAGTGGCTGTCATAGTGCACTGCTGAAGGCGCTCAAACTGTCTGCGAAGTGCCTCCCACTGAGTGACAGGAAGAAATTTCTCCAAGAATAACTCCGCGAACTGGTCCCATGACAAAGCCGGAGACCCTACTACTCTGGATAAATAGAAATCCCTCGACCAAGTCTTGGCGGATCATGTAAGCCTGAAAGTGCAGAAATCGACCCCATTGGTCTCTACTATGCCCATGGTCCTGAGAATCTCATGCCAGCTGAATAAGAAATCCTGGGGATCCTTGGATGAAGCACCACTGAAAATGGTAGTGAATAGCTTGGAGAATCGATCAAGTCTCTACAAAGCATCAGAAGTCATGGTCGCTCCATGACCGGCCTGAGCTGGAATACCTGGCCGAACTGCCACAGCTGGCTGAATCACTGGGGCATGGGCCTGAGGAGCTGCCTGCTTCGAGGTACGTGTAACAGGAGTCTGAACCCTTCCTCCAGCCTGAGAAGTGGCTGGTGCAGCTGGTAACAACCCCGCTCTAGAAATACTCTCCATAAAGCCTGCTAGTCTGACTATAACATCCTGAAACTTCGGGGTGATCACAACTCCTCCTGGGACCTGAGCTGGGTCCGCCTATACTGTTGTGGCTAGAACCTCCTCATCATAGTTAACATGAGGATCCACCTCTAGGATGACTACCTGGGGCTCAGCTCTGCCCCGGCCTCAGCCTCTAGCATGACCTCGGCCTCTACCCCTCGCGGGTGCAGTTATGGGCTCGGGCTACCATGCGGTGGAAGATGAAGCACGTGTTCTCGCCATCTACGAGAGAGCAGAATAGAAGGACAATCGGTGTTTGAGAAATAGAATCGCATGACAAGAAAGAACAAAACTTAATTTTTTCCTAACTCTGTAGCCTCTGAGGGATAAATACAGATGTCTCCGTACCGATACCTCAGACTCTACCTAGTTTGTCTGTGAGTAGCGAGATCTATGTAACCTAGTGCTTTGATACCAACTTGTCATGACCCGGATTTACCTCCATCGGGAGTCGTGATGGTGCCTACTATCGAAGCTAGGCCACCGAATCCTTAACAATAGAATAACAATAGAATATACTAAAAATAATTAAACATTGCGGAAAACATTTTAGAAGTCTAATAAAGGAGAATCAAATGTGGAAAAAAATTTTAAACACAACACTACCCCAAAACCTGGTGTCGCTATCTCACAGACTACTATAGAATACTACAACCAAGTCTTAATGAAAGAAAATACATATATCTATTTTCAAATAGTAAAACAAATTGAAATAAGGGGACAGGGACTTCGGCCTGCGAACACTAGCTAGGCTACCTCGAGAGTCCCTGAAACGGATGACGACTTCCAGCAATATCCTACTGCTGCTGCTGACCGCAAGCTGCTCCAATGCTGTGATCTGTGCAAAAAGCACAGAAAGTGTAGCATCAGCACAACCAACCCCATGTGTTGGTAAGTGTCTGGCCTAACCCCGGCGAAGTAGTGACGAGGCTAAACAGGACTTACTTGAATCAACCTATGCATATATATATATATATATATATATATATACACAACAATAACAGAAAGAACAATAGAATTATATGTGAAGTATGCAACTGAAAGGAGAACAGGTCATCTGTGACAACATTAAACCAACATTACCTTATTTACTTTCATAAGTGGTCGGCGTGCCACACGATCCCAATAAATATAATATAAGTGGACGATGTGCTACACGATCCCAATAATCATAATATAGTGGACGACGTGCCACATGATCCCAATAATATAATATAGTGGATGGCATGCCACACAATCCCAATAATATAATATAGTGGACGGCGTGCCATACGATACCAATAATATAATATAGTGGACGACATGCCACACGATCCCAATAATCATAATATAGTGATTCATATAGCCTCTCTCTCAAGGAGTTCCCCTTTTAGGGAAAACTCAACAATATAACGATCTACCCAATAAGGGTACCACTTCCAATCGAGAGGTTGTGAGTTCGAGTCTTCCCAAGAGCAAGGTGGGTAGTTCTTGGAGGGAAGGATTCCGGGGGTCTATTTGGAAACAGCCTCTCTACCCCAGGGTAGGGGTATGGTCTGCGTACAAGGTACCCTCCCCAGACCCCACTAAGTGGGATTATACTGGGTTGTTGTTGTTGTTGTTGTTGTTGTTGTTATTGTACCCAATAAGGGTACCATTAGCAGCTCAAACATCTCAATTGTGGAGATTACATATAACGCTCAGCCGAATAAGGGAGCAACAACAATCAGAATCTACTCGTCCCGGCAAGGGATCCAACTACATATTCTTAACAATACTTACAAATTCGACTTTTTAAAAATCATTACCATTTGAGCCAATGCTCCAAGAAGTCTCATGTTTTCATAAATAATTCCTTAACTAACTCATCACGTTGAATTCATCATTTACTAAGAATGATTCTCAAGATATACCCAAAAGCACGTACAAATAAGACTTACGGTCATGCTAGACACCAGTGTACAGATACTCGTCACCTTGCCTATACACTGCACTCGATCATTTAGCAAGTAGCAACAATAATACTCTAGTCCTATTCCCTCAAGCCAGGATTAGATCAAACACTTACCTCGGCCCGAAAATAGCAATCAATCCTCTAACACCGCCTTTCCTCTAGAATCCAACTCCAAAACAATGGTATCTAGTCAATTTCAATCCAATAACATCAATTAGGGCTCAATAACACATTCCCATAGCCTAGAAGTGAAATTCCCATCATTCTACCAAAAATAGCAAAATCTAACACCGGGCCCACATGGTCCAAACTCGAGGCTCGGACCAAATTCCAATCACCCATAACCCCATGAGTTAGAATATATGATTTGTTTCACAATCCGATCTCAAATTGAGGTTAAAATGCCCAAAATCCCACACGCCCTAGTTCTACCCAAAACCCCCAATTTCTACCTCAAATTCATGACTTAGACTAGGATTAACCATGATTTAATGAAGAAATAATGAAGAAATAATGTTAGGAAACTTACCCAAGGAGCTATGCAGGAATGGGAGCTTGTGGCTTGAAAATGGAGGGTGAGAGAGATGAACCCGTATGTGTTTGGTGTGAAAAATCCCGTGCAATCTGTTCTGGTTTTATGAAAATCATTGGGCAAAAATGCCATATGCGAACGCATACAAGGTATTGCGATCGCATAGGGTTGGGAGGCTGGTGCTATGCGATCGCGGAGGGCAAGATGCGATCGCATAGAGTAAATAAGACAGGACCTAGGAAATGCTCTATGCGATCGTGAGGTGGGCAATGCGATCGCACAAGATAGGATACGATCGCATAGGACAATTTGGGCTCCTAAATTTTAACACTATACGATTGTAGAAGGACCTATGCGATCGCATAGAACAATATACCAGATACCAGCAACAACTAAGAAAATACTAGATTTTTAATGCAAAACACCCCGAACCACCCACGAAATCACTCCCGAGCCCCTGGGGCTCCCAACCAAATGCACACGCTAACTCAACAACATCATACGAACTTGATCAAGCGATTAAATCGCTAAAATAACATCAAAAACAAAGAATCAACCCCCAAAACTCAAGATTTCATTTCAAAGTTCATAATTTTCTAACTGTAGCTATTTAGGTCCGAAACATGCCAAACGACATCCGATTTCGACCAAACTTCACAGGAAGCTCTTAACCAATATTTAAGACCTGTACTGGGTGTCAGAACCAAAATACGAACCCAATAGATATATTTTCTAGCTCATTTTCATTTCAGTTTTTCCTTATTAATTTCAGAAAACAATTTAACAGAAAACTTCTTTTATCGGGTTTCTGGACCTCGGATTTCGACTCCGGGCATATGCCCGAGTCCCATATTTTTCTATGTGCCTCCTGGGACCGTTACATCACCGGTTTGGGCCCGTCTATGAAAAATGTTGACCAAAGTCAACTATATCAATAATAATATCATAATTCTTCAAATTTTTTGATAGAATTCATATATCTTGACACAAAAACTTTCCGGCTTCGCGCTCGGACTGTGTACACATATCAAGGCAACTGAGAGTGAGGTTTGCAAGACCTCAGAAACATAGAAAAAGAGAGAAATATGGTGATGATCCTTTGGGTCGTCACACACGGGTTCATTGATTGTGACGTGGTTTGAAATGCATTTTCATGATGTTGCAATTCTTTTATTAAAATAATGAATAATAATATTAAAAGCGGTTAAAAGTTAAATTTTGCACATGAGTCAAAGAATGGTATAAATCAGATAAATAAGTCGAATATGACAGTTGAGCGACCGTGCTAGAACCATGGAACTCGGGAATGCCTAACACCTTCTCCCGGGTTAACAGAATTCCTTATCCAGATTTTTGGTTCGCGGACTGTTAAACACAGTCATTCTTTTGCTCGATTCGAGATTCAATCGGTGACTTGGAACACCTTAAATCTCCCAAGTGGCGACTTTGAATTAAATAAATAAATCCCGTTTTGACTGTCCTTTAATTGGAAAAACTTCCTCGCGCCCTCGCGGGTTAGCGAAAAAAGAAGGTGTGACAGCTCTGGCGATTCTGGTGGGGACATATGACCCAGAACTACTGGTTCAGGGTTAGAAATTCGAGCTTGAAATAATTTTTATATTTGGTTTCCTTTATTATCTAATATTTATTACATTTTTGGATTTAATGTGCAAATTGCTACTTACTACCGCTTTGATATTGTTGAACTGTATTATAAATTGTCTTCTTGTGCACTCCCTCTGAGTCTTCTGAATAGAACCTCGAGAATCATGGATACACACCCCATTCTTTCTTGAGATAAAGCCGGTGGGCCTGGGCTCCCGATGAAGGATTATCAGTCACCCATATTTAAGAATGGGAAGGGTCCAGTAGCTAAAGCCGGAAAAGCATTGCTCCTGGTACGCTACCCCTTTCCCAACTCGAGTTGTCCGCTCGTTTTATGGCCAGTCTAGATGCTCCTAACACCCAAGGCAGTAAAACCTAGTATGACAAGACTTCATACCAAATCCCTAGTAGGAACGCTTGTTTACATCATGTGCATTTGACTTAGGGGACTCAACACAGGGGTTGGGTCCGTCTAGGACAAGCAACCTGAAGTAAAACGACCATCATGCTGCATCCTATTTGTTTTACACATTTATTTGCTTCAGACATGTATGCTGACTGGTTTAAATATAGGGGGAAATTGAAAAAAAAAAGATTTTTTTGCAGTGTAGAGTATTAATTGCATGTTTTTATTAAATCAATTTCCAAACAGTGGCGAGAATCTATCAAAATTTTTAAAATGAAAAAAAGTCGTTTGATTTATTTGAAAAAAAAACGTGTTTTAAAAAATAATTCGTGTAATTAGGTGAACTACGCTAATTTGATTCTCACTGGGTGTGGGATACGTAGGCAACCCTCATCGGGTCCAACTGCCCATTTACAAAAATAACCAAAAAATGTTGATTTTTAGAGTCGGGCTAGACTGTTTGTCGAATATAGCCAATGTTCCCTAAAGGGACACCGGAAGGTTAATTTTATGAAAATAGCCACTTTGGTCATTACTGGATTTTAAACCAAATTAGCCCCTCGAGCCTCTGAAAGGCTGTAACCGTAATGGCGGATTGTGTTTTGAAAAGTAATTGTTTGTGTACGTCGAGTGAGGTCATTTTGCCAAAATAGTCGAATGTTCCCGAAAGGGACGCCGGAAGGGTAGCATTGCATAAACGGCCACTTTGGATCATTTTGTAGATTTTTGGTCGATTGACCCACAAAGGCTTAAAATCTTTGTCGCTGAGGCGCTGAAAGACCGTGTTTGCAACATCGAGTTTTCTATTTTTGAAAATAAGAAAAATAGTCATAAATAAGTCGGTAATGTCGCTTTGTCAAATATAGCCGAATGTTCCCGAAAGTGATGCCGGAAGGCTGACTTTGCATAAACGGTCACCTTTGGTCATTTTTAGTATTTTTGTCGGATAGCTAACGCAACCTTAAAATCTTTGTCCCCGAGGCGCTGAAAGCTCGTGTTTGCAATACCGGGTCTTTTGTTTTAATTAGAAAAAAAATGTCAAAATTTCAATTTTTTGTTATAAATAAGTCGGGTGATGCCGCTTTGTTAAAATATAGCCGATGTTCCCGAGAGGGACACCGGAAGACTGACTTTGCATAAATGGCCACTTTTGGTCATTTTTAGGATTTTGATGAGTTAGCTAACTCAGCCTTATAATCTTCGTCCCCAAGGTGCTGAAAGGCCATGTTTGTAAAACCATGTCTTTTATTTTAATTTGACAAAAAAAAGAGAGTCAGTGGGCAAGTAAATACCGTTGGAATTTTCGGTCAAAATAAGCCAAGCTAGTTTCGGCTGTGTTTTAACCTGTTCTTGCCAAGATAGCCTTAGAGTATCTTTCAGTTGTCGAAATGCTATTTTCGTAAAAGAAAGAATAAGTTTGAAATGTCAATACAATCCTCTCCGACCTCAAAATTCACGTGGAATAGAGAAGGGCCACATTTGCAAAAATATCCATTTGGTTAAAATTGACATATAGGGGAAGGAATCTGTCCCTTTGATTTGAGTTTGTAATTTTTTTATGCGTAGGTGTTTGATTTCGAGTATGAAGGAGCTTTTAAACCTGTGTTATCGAGTTTGTTGCATTATAAATAAAAAAGTGCTTTATTGTGGTTTGTCATTTATCTACACGAACTACGCTGGGTCTGATTCATGCGGGGACATGATACATAGATAGTCTACATAGGATTCGACCAATGTTTATAGTAAAAAGGGGAAAGTAAATAAAAGAAATGAGAGAAATAATGGAGGGGCATAGAAACACTTGAAATTGATAAGCCGGGATGACGCATGCGGTCTGAGCAAAAGCATAATAGAAATGGTTCACTGCATAAAGACATTGCATCCCCAATGTGCGTTTACTATATCTGTTGAAATTCTAACACTAACAAGTTTGTTGTTTTTCCAATCACAATATCAGTTAGTTGTTAGAAGTTTACTGGCATCGCACAGATATTAGAGAAGATCAAAAGGGCTCATTCCGAAAAGCATGTCTGGTTCGGACAAAAGCATCGAAGAGGAAAAAATGGAAATGCAAACGATGAAGGAAGAAGTAGACATGTTAAGGCGACAGATAGTAGAAATGCATGTAGCCTGGGCTAGAGGGTAACCATTACCGATGCTTCCCAATGCTCCTACTCTACCACCGGCTCAGACTCCGGAACATCATCCACCTGGTCCATCAACAAGCTTGCTAAGTCACCAATACTACCAGGGAAGAAATCCCTATGATCCCCAAGGTCCGCCACCCATTCAAAACCCTCCTCCACCAAAGGTTCCCGTCTTATGGCGCCTCCACCAACCCCATTGTGTAGATCATCTAGTGAGCCGTTGTTTCAGGATCAGGATACACAATATTACCCCCTGAACCAACATTCAAAGTGCCCGAGCCACGTGCTTATAATCCCCACTTTAAGCTCCTGGTAGAAACTGAGAGGCCGACTATGAGTTTGGAGCAGGATGAAATGCTTCGTAAAGTGAGAAGCCTGGAGTAGTCCTTTAGGAGTATGTATGGGTTGGGCAGCCAAGTTAGTGTGGCCTACAAAGATCTGTGTCCTTTCCCCGATGTTCAACTACCAACGAGATTCAAAATGCCGAGGATTGATCTATATGAGGGACATGGTGATCCAATGGCACATCTGCGAGGTTTTTGTAGCAAGATATGAGAAGGGAAGGTGGGAAAGATGAGCTGCTGATAGCCTGGTCAGAGTTTAAGCGGGTCTGCGCTGGAATGGTATACAAGGCAGTATCCCAGCAGGTGGTACACTTGGGATGACCTAGCGCAAGTATTTGCCGATCATTTCCAATATAATCTTGAGATCTTCCCTAACCGTCTCACATTGTTAAAGCTAGAGAAAAAGCATGGAGAGAGCTTTAGGGAATTTGCATTCCGTTGGAGGGAACATGCAGCAAGGGTAGATCCCCTAATGAAGGAAAGTGGTGGATTACTTTTTGCAGACTTTGGAGCCAACTTACTTTGGTCACCTGGTGACACCAGTTGGAAAGTCTTTCAATGAAGTGGTAAAAAAGGGAGGTATGATAGAAGAGGGACTTAAGTCTAATAAGATCCTGAGCTATTCCGCGAGAAAAGTAACAACTCAGGCCATTTAAAGCGGCACAGGGGTTGCACTTCGGAAGAAAAAGAGAGAAGAAGTTGCAACGGAAGAGGTAGGTACTTGGTCCAGATCGAAAGGTCTTTCCCCTCGCTATCAGTCCAGACCCCACACCCAAATCACCCAAATCACCCTTTGCAGAACACATATCCACCACCAAGGGCTTACAAGAACCCTTTAGGACCAGGTTTCCGCGGGAATCAGGTTTTCAGAAATGAAATGGTACAGAGAACATTCACTGAGTTGGGAGAAACCTTTACTGCTTTGTTCCACAAATTAAGGTAGTTAGGCTTGTTAAGTCCTATTGTTCCAAGATTTCCCAATCCCCTACCCCAAAATATGGATCGCTTAGTAAGCTGTGAGTATTGTTCAGGGGCTACCGGACATGATACCGAGAAGTGTTGGAAGTTGAAACACGTAGTTGCAAAATCTTATTGACACCAACAAGATTGAGGTTTAGACACCAGAGGTACCCAATATCAATCAGAATCCATTGCCAGCTCGCCATTAGACCCATAAGATCAAATTGGTACACAAGGGAGGGGAAAATTAAGAAGCCCGATCCATGATAGTGGGACCATATTCTAAGGAAAAACCAATCAGTATAAGTTGGTAATTGGGAGGAGTTTTGGTGGTTTATTTTGTTGTCATTTCTGTTGTCCGGGTTATTTTCAGGGTTGTAATCCGGATTTTGTCTTGTGGTCAAACCCTCTTATCCTTCCATCTTTGTCATTACAGTTTGCTTAGTTTTGTCAAGTTTTATTTCAGGATTGTACTTTGGTTTGTTTTGTTATTGAACCGTTTCGCCGTTAGTCTAATGAAACTTTCAGTCTTTTGTGACCCCTAGTCATTTTCTTTGTTTATTTCTTTTTATCTTTATATTTGTCTTTTGTTCAAACGCCGATTTTAGTGACATGACATGGACACATAGTTCGGGCCTAATCTTAAATGATAATCATAAAACCATTTAGAGGTGATCAAGACATTTAAAGCAAATTAGAGCGGTTTGAGATTATTTGGAACCCAAGTCATGTGAAACTAGGGCATATAAAACCTAAGAGGCAAGTTGGCCATGTTGAAATGGGGTTCGCTCGTGGTAATGAAATAAGAGTGCTGCCCAGCGATGCTTTAAAATGATAAATGAAATGGCGAATGGGCAGATATGGTTATCAATCCTGGCACAGCCAGAAGATGTCGTGAATGTTTAAATATGTTGTTTGCACTTGGCATGTTTTGAAGATTGGAATGACGAAGGATTTTTGTTGTGCTATCTAAACATTTTATCCTTCGATAACCCTTTGAGCCTTATGTGTTTTCTGTCATACCCCTCCTTTGGAATTAGTTGCAAAGGCTAGAAACAAAAACTTGAAAGACAAGAGAAGAAAAGGAGAATGAAAAAGGAAAGAAAAAAAAAACAACAAATAGAGATAAAGAAAAGAAAAGAAAACGAAAAATATTAATGGAAAAGAAAAATTAGAACAACGAGGAAGTGGGAACTACGTTTGACCTGATTCCTCAAAGAGGATACGTAGGCGCTTCCAGCTCGGTCATAGTGCTAATAAAAAATAAAAAATCCCCAAGTAAGAAACTACGGCAAAGAAAAATTGTGTTTATTATAAATAAATTTAGGTCCGAAGGTTGTAAATTTTGAACCCAAGATTGATTTGTTTTGAGCCTTTAATACCCTTTCTTTCTAGCCCTATCCAAATCCCACATTACAGTCCAAAGAAAGACTTTCTGATCAATCTTCAAAAAAGGCCAAGTCGGGCAAATGCGAGAGTCTCATCACAACATAACACTCTGATTCCCAGTAGAAAAGACTCTGATCCCCAGCAGAAAAGAAATATGAGCGAGTCTTAGCAGTGACACCCCAATCCCCAGCTAAAAGTAATACAAATGAGAGAGTCTTACAGGTGAAAACCTTCACAGGCACCATAAGGCGACGAAATCTGAGAGAAAACCAAAATGAGAGAGGTTTGAAAGGTAAAACCTTTCAAGCACTACAAGTCGAATAAGGGTGAAAATCAGATGGAAATCACAAGACAGAAATTGTGAAAGGCGATTAACGACGGAGGATAGGCCATTTGTGCATGTCATGACCAGTAGAGTTGGTATCCGCGTTTGATAAGTTTTTATAGTTATTTCTTGTTAGAGAGTCATTTTTTTTCTTTGCCTTCTATTTTTGTTTCTTTTTATCTTTCTCCTTTTTATTAAAACTTCCCCATCAAAGTCTGTCTAGTCAGAACAAGTGAGAAATGACTTCAAAACTTGCCACCAACTTTCCAATTATTATGCAAGGCAAGGAAAGGTCATTGATGGCAGAGAGGTGTGATGCAAGGAAGGTTATTAAACTAGGGCAGAAAAGTTTCCTTTCCTTTTGAAAATTATCTGAAAGTTAGGTGCCCACTTGGGGAGAATGGAAGGTAAGACAAGCCTCAAGAGAAGTGGCATTTGAACCAATGTCATCCCCAGCAGCCTTTAGAAGAGTGAAGCACCAATTTTGAAGAAGTGAAATTCCCCCAGCAGTGTTATCCCCAGCACGTTCCAAGGTGGTTGGACAACACAGATTGGGAAAGGAAGAAAGGAAATTCATCTTCAATAAAATAACCCCAGCGAGTTGAGAAACACAGAATGGGGAAGGGACAAATGGAAAACCCACCCCCAGTAGGAATATTATACCCAACAAATGACATCATTCCCCAACAAGTTTTGGGAATGCAGAGAGAGGGAAAGAGGAAAAGGAAAAACCATTCCCCATAAGAGTGGCACAACCACTTACAACGTTTTAAACTAACAAAATTTTCTTTGATTTGAAACAGAGAAAGAAAAAGTCATTGATAGCAGAAAGTCATACCACAAGGAATATCACCAAAACTGGGGCAGAAATATTTTTGCCATTGTTGAAAATTTTCTCGGAGAAATAAGGAAATCAATTCAAGATATAAGGAAAAATACATCCCCAACGGGAGTGGCACGATCACTCACCGTACTTTAAACTGGCAAAATTTTCTTGGATTTAAGAACAGGGACGGAAGCTATGTCCATATCAAGATCTCTACCTCATATCAAGCTTTTTAAGCTGCATCAATCTTAGTAATCACACAATTAAGCACCCCATGTCAGGTTTGTCCACCTACAAACAGGACATATCTGGTTTGTCCACCTTCAAACAGGATATTGTAGGTTCATCCGCCTTCAAATACGATAGGATGGGACTATTCGGTAATGACTCAGCCGGTCGTTTTTGAAATTTATGCCCAGATCCCCAATTAACTGTTTCCCCTAAGTTCATTTATGCTATTGTGGTTTTCCAGGATGTTCGGTTCTAGAATTTGTAGTGTTTTCTTAGTCCCTAAATGAGAACCTTATAGTTCAATAATGGGCCATATTCAGAACAGTGTTAACACCACCTCAGAATGGAAATCCAATGGTTTTGTTAGGTGATTTCAGAGTTAGGAGCGCGTTCGGAATGTATTTTTTAGGGTACCTCAATTAGGCTTGAAATGCCGAAGTTTGAAATTTTTGGAAATCCGATCGATAGGTAAGATTTTGATCTGGGAGTTGGAATGGAATTCCGACAGTTGCAGTATCTTTGTTAGGTGATTTTGGATATGTCTGCAAAGTTTCAGGTCATTCAGACATTGTTTGGTCGGGTCTTTGATAGAATGTAGGTTTCGGATGTTTTGGTTGAATCTTAGGCTTGAACCGACCTTAATTTGATGATTCGTGTGTTTGATGGTGTGTTTTTATGATTGGATCAAGTTCGAGTGATGAATTAGAGTGAATTCGTATTTTCGGTTGAGGTCCCGGGGGCCTCGGGATGTTTTCGAAGGGTTGATCGGGTGAATTTTTAAGATTTGGAATTGCTAGTATGAACTGTAGCAGTAGTTCAACTTATGCGGCTGGGGAACCATAGAAGTGGCTCCACAGAAGCGACCAAAGGGTCGCAGATGCGATAGATGGCTGGCTAGGGCTTTTCCGTAGAAGCGGTAGGAATTTTGCAGGGGCGGGCTCGTAGAAACGAGCCCTGGTTCGCAAAAGCGAGCCCTGGTTCGCAAAAGCGTATTTGGATGACTGGGTCGAGGTTCGCAGAAGTGGCCAGGCGACCGCTGAGGCGGTCTCGCAGGTGCGAGACCTTGATCGTAGAAGTGGTCCTTGCCTGTTATGGAGGAGTCACAGAAGTGACAAAATAACCGCAGAAGCGATCTCACCTAAGTGAGTTAAAATCCACAGAAGCGGGAGTCGTCAGTGACTTATGAAAACAGAAGGGTTCGATAATTTCAGAACATTAAAAACATTGGAGGCTTCGAACTAAGAGAGGATTTTAGCGATTTTGAGGAGGAAATCAAGGGGAATCATCAAGTAATCACTCATGGACTCAATTTATGTTAATATATTGTTAAACCACGGATTAAACCTATGAAAATAGATGAACTGGAGGTGTGTTAATGGAGGATTTTGCTCTAAGCCTAGGTTATTGAAAATCATTGATTTGAATAGGCAAACAGATTCCGATTTTGATAAATCATATATGGTTAGACTCGTGAGAGCACGAGGGTTCTGGAAACATGAAAATATTTTGATTCCGAGCTGATGGCTTCAGGGTTATTTTGGTCATTTCACCCATTTTCGTGTCGTAGCTTTAATTTTATCACTGTAATTAGTTACTTGCGATGTTATTTACACTATGTAATTGGTTTGACTATATTTGGGCAACTTGGAGTCGGATACTCGTGGCAAAGCAGTCATTTCTTAGCGGTTTTGTACTGGGATTGAGGTAAGTGACTTGTGTAACCTTGCCTGGGGGATTTTCTCCCCTAGGATATGTATCTGTTGATTTAAATGCCTTGTACGCGAGGTGACTGCCATGTACTTGCACAGATTGTTGAAAAACACCTTACTTGAACTGCTCAATCCGTGTTATCTTTGTTATTTTATTGGTTTAATTGCAAGATTTATCTAGGGTTAGCTAGGGAAGCAAGATTAGATAGGATTATCTGTCTAAGTACCTACTTGTTTTAATTAAACTCCCTAGAACCTGTTGAGACTGAATTTTAGTTGTTAATTGTAGCTGTGTACTTCATATTTCCATGTGTTTGATTGTATTTGTGTTCTGTGGACCGCGGGTTCAATTCCCGGAGATCCGATGCTACTGAGACACTGATATACGGACTGCAGGATCAATTCCCGAAGATCCCGAGATACTAATATACGAACTGTGGGTTCAATTTCCGAAGATCCTGAGATAATGATATACGGACTGTTGGTTCAATTCCCGGAGATCTTGAGACACTGATATACGGACTGCGGGTTCAATTCCTGGAGATCCTGAGACACTGATATACGGACTACGGGTTCAATTCTCCGAGATCCTGTGATACTGATATAAAGGACCGTAGGTTTAATTCCTGGAGATCCTGTGATACTGATATATAGACTACGGGTTCGATTCCCGTAGATCATGAGTTTCTGAGTATAAAAGGGACTACGGGTTTAGTTCCTGGAGATCATGGATTGTTTATTTGCACTTGTTGTATTGATTTCTCTTTGTTAGCTTAACTGTATACGGGTTGTAGTATTTATCTCATTTGCTGTCACTTCAGACTTATTCTTATTTTGAGTTGTTCGGTGTTATTAATATCATTATTTTTATTATTTCTCGGTAGGGCCCTGACCTTCCTCGTCACTACTCCATTAAGGTTAGGCTTGGAACTTACTGAGTACCGCTGTGGTGTACTCATGCTACTCTTCCGCACACTTTGTTGTGCAGATCCAGGTACATCAGAGCAGGCTCGTATTAGGTGATTCTGCAGCATTTTCAGGAGACTCGAGGTATGAATCTGCTACGTCCGCAGATCCGGAGGGTCTTAATCTATTATTCTTAGTGATGTCAGTTATTCCCTTATTTTCGTTGTGTAGACACTCTTAATGTAAATAGCCACAGTTTACTCTCTTAGTCTGTGTTGCCCGTGAGTTTCCGGGTCTTGGCAGTTGTATTTCTTTCTATTTTTTGGTGAAGTGTATGTGACAAGTGGCACTTATCACATTTCTTTATATTATTCCGCTGTTATATTAACTTTTGTTAATAAAAGTGTATATTCTGCATTGTGTTAGGCTTGCCTAGTCGCGAAGACTAGGTGCCGTCATGACAAGTTCACGATTGGTGAACTAGGGTCATGACAACTTGGTATCAGAGCTCAATCTGCTGATACCAAGGTATAGTCACTACGAGTTCCTCGTTTTTTCTTTCGGGCTGACTAATGCCCCAGTAGCTTTTATGCATTTGATGCACAGTGTATTCAAGCCATACCTTGACTCGTTCGTGATTATTTTCATTGATGATATTTGGGTATATTCTCGGAGTTGGGAAGAGTATGAGCAGCATCTGAGGATAGTGCTTCAGACTCTGAGGATGAAGCAACAATATGCCAAGTTCTCTAAATGTGAATTTTGGCTCAGTTCGGTGGCATTTCTAGGCCATGTGGTGTGAGCGAGGCTAGTCGAGTGGATCCGAGGAAGGTGGAGGCCGTGCAGGGTTAGCCCGGGCCCTCCTCAGCTACTGAGATTCGTAGCTTCCTTGGTCTGGCGAGTTGTTACCGTCATTTTGTAGAGGGGTTTTCTTCGATTGCATCACCTATGAAAAGATTGACCCAAAAGGGTGCCCCTTTCAGTGGACAGAGGAGTGTGAGGCGAGCTTCCAAATGCTCAAGACAGCTTTCACTTTGGCCCCTATATTGATGTTGCCTGCTGGTTCGGGGTCTCATACAATATATTGTGATGCTTCACGGGTTGGACTTGGAGCAGTATTGATGCAGGACGGCAGGGTGATTGCCTACGCATCCAGACAGCTGACGGTGCATGAAAAGAACTACCCTGTCCACGATCTTGAGCTAGCTGCCATTGTTCACGCCTTGAAGATTTGGCGTCATTATTTGTGTGGGGTTCCTTGTGAAATTTACACTGATCATCGGAGCTTGTAGCAATTGCTTAAGTAGAATGATCTAAACATGCATCAAAGGAGATGGTTAGACCTGTTGAAGGACTACGATATTACTATTCTTATCACCCGAGCAAGGCCAATGTGGTTGCCGATGCCTTGAGTCGCCGAACGAAAAGTTTGGGGAGTTTGGAATATTTACCAGTTTTGGAGAGACCTACGGCAATGGATGTTCAGGCTTTCGCCTGGCAGTTCATTAGATTGGATCTTTTGGAGCCCAGACGGGTTCTAGCCTATGTGGTTTTTCGGTATTCTCTATTTCATCGCATCAGGGAGCGACAATTTGATGACCCTCACTTACTTGTTCTTCAGGATAGAGTTCGGCGTGGTAATGCTCGAGATGTTACCATCGGGGATGATGGAGTGATGAGGATGCAAGGGCGTATTTGTGTGCCTAATGTAGATGATCTTTGAGAGTTGATTCTAGCTGAGGCCCATAGCTCGCGGTATTCCATCCATCCCGGGTGCCGCGAAGATGTATCAGCACTTGAGGCAGCATTATTGGTGGAGGCGGATGAAGTATGAGCATCAACATCCGGGTGGGTTAATGCAGCAGATTGAGATCCCAGAGTGGAAATGAGAGTGCATCACCATGGACTTCGTATCTGGACTTCCATGGACTATGAGGAAGTTTGATTCTATTTGGGTCATTGTGGATCGGCTGACCAAGTCCGCCCATTTCATACCTGTGTGCACTACTTACTCATCGGAGCGGTTGGCGGAGATCTACATCAGGGAGATAGTCCAGTTGCATGGTATTCCAGTTTCCATCATTTCAGACAGATGCACTCAGTTTACTTCACGGTTCTGGAGAGTCGTGCAGCAGGAGTTAGGTAGCCGTGTGGAGCCGAGCACAACATATCACCCCTAGATGGATGGAAAGTCCGAGCACATTATTCAGATTTTGGAGGATATGCTCCGTGCATGCGTGATTGAGTTTGGAGGTTTATGGGATAACTTCTTTCCACTAGCAGAGTTTGCTTATTATAACAACTATCAGTCCAGCATCCAGATGGCGACGTATGAGGCCCTATATGGTAGGAGGTGCAGGTCCCCAATGGGTTTGTTCAAGCCGGGTGAGGCCAGGCTGCTAGGTACTGAGATGGTCCAGGATGCAATGGACAAGGTCAAGGTAATTCAGGACAGACTCCGTGTAGCCTAGTCCGGACAAAAGAGTTATGCGGACAAGAAAGTTCGCGATGTGGCTTTTATGGTTGTTGAGCGGGTTCTACATCGGGTCTCGCCCATGAAGGGCGTCATGAGGTTTGGAATGAAAGGGAGGCTGAGTCCGAGATTCATTAGCCCTTTTGAGATTTTGAGGCATGTTGGGGAGGTTAATTATGAGCTGGCCTTACTTCCAAGCCTAGTCGCAGTCCATCCCATATTTGATGTCTCTATGCTGCGGAGATACCATGGTGACCCATTGCACGTGTTGGATTTTACTTTTTTTCAGCTAGACGAGCATCTGTCTTATATTGAGGAGCCAGTGAACATTTTGGATAGGCAAATCAGGAAGCTGAGGTCAAAGAACATCGCTTCAGTGAAGGTCCAGTGGCAGGGTCAGCCGGCCGAGGAGGCGACTTGGGAGACCGAGCAGGATATGCGCAGCTAGTACCCTCATCTCTCACTACTTCAGGTATGTTTTCTATGCTCGTTCGAGGATGAATGAATGTTTAAGTGTGGGAAAATGTAACGACCCGGCCGGTTGTTTTTGAAATTTATGCCTTGATCCCCAATTAACTGTTTCCCCTAAGTTCATTTCAGCTATTGTGGTTTGACGGGATGTTCGGTTCTAGAATTTGGAGTGTTTTTGGACACTTAGTCCCTAAATGAGAGCCTTAAAGTTGAATAAAGGCCTATATTCAGAACATTGTTAAAACGACCTCGAAATGGAAATATGATGGTTCCATTAGCTCCGTTAGGTGATTTAGAGGTTGGGAGCGCATTCGTAATGTATTTTGGAGGTTTGTAGCTCAATTAGGTTTGAAATACCAAAGTTTGAAATTTTCGAAAATTCGATCGAAAGGTGAGATTTTTGTTTGGGAGTCGGAATGGAATTCTGACAGTTGCAGTAGCTTTGTTAGGTGATTTTGGATATGTCTGCAAATTTTCAGGTCATTTGGACATCGTTTGGTCGGGTTATTGATAGAATGTAGGTTTTGGAAGTTTTGGTTGAATCTTAGTCTTGAACCGGCCTTAATTTGATGATTCGTGTGTTTGAGGGTGTGTTTTTATGATTGGAACAAGTTAGTGTGATGAACTAGAGTGGATTCGTATTTTTTGTTGAGGTCCTGGGGGCCTCGGGATGTTTTCGGAGGGTCGATCGGGTGAATTTTTAAGCTTTGGAATTGCTCGTATGAACTGCAGCAGCAGTTTCGCTTCTGCGGATGGGAAACCGCAAAAACGGCTCCGCAGAAGCGACCAAAGGGTCTCAGATGTGATAGATGGATGGCCAGGGATTTTCCGCAGAAGTGGTAGGAATTTTGCAGGGGCGGGCTCGCAGAAGTGAGCCCTGGTTCGCAAAAGCGTATTTCGATGACTGGGTCAAGGTTCGCAGAAGCGGCCAGGCGACTGTTGAGGCAGTCTCGCAAGTGCGAGACCTTGACTGTAGAAGCGGTCCTCGCCCATTATGGAGGAGTCGCAGACGTGACAAAATAACCGCAGAAGCGGTCTCGCCTAAGCGAGTAAAATTCTGCAGAAGCGGGAGTCGTCAGTGACTTATGAGAAAAGAAGGGTTTGAAAATTTCAGAACATTAAAAACATTGGAGGCTTCGAAGTAGGAGAGGATTTTAGCGATTTTGAGGAGGAAATCAAGGGGAATCATCAGGTAATCACTCATGGACTCAATTTATGTTAATATATTATTAAACCATGGATTAAACCTTTGAAAATAGATGAATTAGAGGTGTGTTGATAGAGGATTTTGCTCTAAGCTTCGGTTAATAAAAATCATTGATTTGCATAGGCAAACGGAGACCGATTTTGATAAATCTTATATGGTTAGACTCGTGAGAGTACGAGGGTTCTAAAAACGTAATAATATTTCAATTCTGAGCTGATGGCTACAAGGTTATTTTGGTCATTTCACCCATTTTTGCATCGTAGCTTTAATTTTATCACTATAATTAGTTACTTGCGATGTTATTTACACTGTGTAATTGGTTTGACTAGATTTGGGCCACTCAGAGTCGGATACTTGTGCCAAGGGATTCATTTCTTATCGGTTTTGTACCGGGATTAAGGTAAGTGACTTGTCTAACCTTGCACGGGGGATTTTCTTCCCTAGGATATGTATGTGTTGATTTAAGTGCCTTGTACGCGAGGTAACGGGTGTGTACCTACACAAATTGTTGAAAACCACCTTACTTGAACTGCTCAATCCGTGTTATCTTTGTTATTTAATTGGTTTAATAGCAAGATTTATCTGGGGTTAGCTTGGGAAACATGATTAGATAGAATTATCTGTCTAAGTGCCTACTTGTTTTAATTGAACTCCCTGGAACCTATTGAGACTGGATTTTAGTTATTAATTGTAGCTGTGTACTTCATATTTCTCTGTGTTTCCTCTCATTGATTATGTTTGTGTTCTGTGGACTGCGGGTTCAATTCCCAGAGATCCAATGCTTCTAAGACACTGATATACGGACTGCGGGTTCAATTCCTAGAGATCTTGAGATACTATATGGAATGTGGGTTCAATTCCTGGAGATCCTGAGATAGTGATATACAGACTGTGGGTTCAATTCCCGGAGATCCTGAGACACTGATATACGGACTGCGGGTTCAATTCCCGGAGATCCTGAGACACTGATATACAAACTACGATTTCAATTCCCGTAGATCCTGTGATACTGATATAAAAGACTGCAGGTTCAATTCCCAGAGATCCTGTGATACTGATATATGGACTGCGGGTTCGATTCCGAGAGTTCCTGAGTTGCTGAGTATAAAAGGGACTGCGGGTTCAATTTTCGGAGATCCTGGATTGTTAATATGCACTTGTTGTGTTGATTTCTCTTTGATAGCTTAACTGTAGACAATTTGTAGTATTTATTTCATTTGCTGTTACTTCAGACTTATGATTATTTTAAGCTGTTTGGTGTTATTAATACCATTATTTTTATTATTTCTCTTTAGGGCCCTAACCTTCCTCGTCACGACTCCATCGAGGATAGGCTTGGCACTTACTGAGTACTGCTGTGGTGTACTCATACTACTCTTCTGCACACTGTTTTTGTGTAGATCTAGGTACATTTGATCAGACGCACTACAGGTGACTTTGGAGCAATTTAAGGAGACTCGAGGTATGAATCTGCTACGTCCGCAGATCCGGAGGGTCTTCTTCTATTCTTCTTAGTGATGTCAGTTATTCCCTTATTTTCGTTATGTAAACACTCTTGATGTATAGAGCCACAGTTTACTCTCTTAGTGTGTGTTGCCCATGAGTTTCCGGGTCTTGGTAGTTGTATTACTTTCTTCTTTTTGTTGAAGTGTATGTGCCAAGCAGCACTTATCACATTTCTTTATATTATTTTGCAGTTATCTTAACTTTTGTTCATAAAAGTGTATATTCCGCATTGTGTTAGGCTTACCTAGTCGCAAAGACTAGGTGCCATCATGACAGGTTCACGATTGCTGAACTAGGGTCGTGACATATCCGGTCTCGAATAGGATATGATGGGACTATCTTCCCTCGAACAGGATATGATGGGTCTATCCGCCCTCGAATAGGATATGATGGGACTATCCGCCATCGAATAGGATATGATGGGACTATCCGCCCTCAAACAGGATATGACGGGATTGTCCGCCCTCGAATAGGATTTAATGGAACTATTCGCCCTCGAATAGGATATGATGGGACTATCCGCCCTCGAATAGGATATGATGGGTCTATCCGCCCTCGAATAGGATATGATGGGACTATCCACCCTCGAATAGGATATGATGGGACTATCCGCCCCCGAATAGGATATGATGGGACTATCCGCCCTCTAATAGGATATTATGGGACTATCCACCCTCGAATAGGATATTATGGGACTATCCGCCCTCGAATAGGATATTATGGGTCTATCCGCCCTTGAATAGGATATGATAGGTCTATCCTCCTTCGAATAGGATATTATGGGTCTATCCGCCCTCGAATAGGATATTATGGGTCTATCCGCCCTTGAATATGATAGGATGGGACTATCCGCCCTCGAATAGGATATTATGGATTTATCGCCCTCGAATAGAATATTTAGGTTCATCCGCCTTCGGATAGGATATTTCAGATTCATCCACCTGCGAATAGGATATTTTAGGTTCATCCGCCTTCGAATAGGATATTTCAGGTTCATCCGCCTACAAATAGGATATTTTAGGTTCATCCGCTTTCGAATAGGATATTTCAGGTTCATCCGCCTTCGAATAGGATATTTTAGGTTCATCCACCTTCGAATAGGATATTTTTAGGTTCATCCACCTTTGAATAGGATATTTTAGGTCCATCCGCCTTCGAATAGGATATTTTAGGTTCATCCGGCTTCAAATAGGATATTTTTAGGTTCATCCGCCTTCGAATAGGATATTTAGGTTCATCCGCCTTCGAATAGGATAGTTTAGGTCATCCGCCTTCGAATAGGATATTAAAGGTTCATCTGCCTTCGAATAGGATATTTTAGGTTCATCCGCCTTCGAATAGGATATTTTAGGTTCATCCCCCTTCCAATAGGATATTTTTGGTTCATCCGCCTTCGAATAGGATATTGTAGGTTCATTCGCCTTCGAATAAGATATTTTAGGTTCATCCGCCTTCGAATAGGATATTTTTAGGTTCATCTGCCTTCGAATAGGATATTTTAGGTTCATCTGCCTTCGAATAGGATATTTTAGGTTCATCCACATTCGAATAGGATATTTTAGGTCCATCCGCCTTCGAATAGAATATTTTAGGTTCATCCTCCTTTGAATAGGATATTTTTAGGTTCATCTGCCTTCGAATATGATATTTTAGGTCCATTCGCCTTCGAATAGGGTATTATAGGTTCATCCGCCTTCGAATAGGATATTTTAGGTCATCCGCCTTCGAATAGGATATTTCAGGTTCATCCACCTTCGAATAGGATATTTAAGGTTCATCCGCCTTCAAACAGGATATTTTAGATTCATCCTCCTTTAAACAGGATATTTTAGGTTTGTCCACCTTCAAATAGGATATTTTACATTTGATTTATTTCGACCTGAGTGGTCCTGCTTGTATAAACATTCCCAAATATGTATTACATAAATTACTCCCAGATGCATTTTACTTTTAAGTTGTTAATGAAGTCAGGAGCCCACCCAAAGAGAGGAGAGGAAATTTTAAAGTTGCTGTTAGAAGCAAGAGCCCACAGGAAGAATGGACGTATATCTCATTGGAAGAATACAAGATACAAGCTCAAGGCAACACAGGAGCAAGTTGAAGATATAGATAAGATTTTACAGTTCATAGACCATAATTTAGTCTAGCTTCTTATTTTGTTTTAGGATGGTGTAATAAGGAGGTCGCCAAGTAGTAGCCGCAACAACAGCAACAGTAATAGCAAAATCATAGTCATATAGTAGTCCAGCTACCAATACTCCCGAACCACATTGACCTGATTCACTTTTAGCCAGGGATATGTAGGAGACCTTCTGAAGCGAAGGTTCGGTCAAAATTTTTGAAAAAAAAATGCTTCTCTCGGAGTGCTCAAACAGGCAAAAATTGCTCATATCCGCTAACTATTTTTACACGAAAACTCTTTGTGTTTCCAGGCAAACAGGGACAGCTGTGAGCATGTGATTTTTTCCTTATAAGAGAAATACTCCCAAAGATTCAAAATAAAATAATTTTTGTTTGCTTGCCATTTTTTGTGAAATTTGTGTTATTTTTCTTGAATTATAGAGAGTGACTGCGGGTTCAATTACCGGAGATCCTGGACTTGTTGATTTGTACATTGTTGTGTTGATTTCTCCTTGTTAGCTTAACTGTAAGCGATTGTAGTATTTACCTCATTGCTGTTATTTCAGTCTTATTCTTATTTGAGCTGCTCGATATTATTATTATCATTATTTTTATTATTTCTCGGTAGGGCCCTAGCCTTCCTCGTCACTACTCCATCGAGGTTAGGTTTGGAACTTATTGAGTACCGCCGTGGTGTACTCATGCTACTATTCTGCACACTTTTGTTGTGCATATCCAGGTACATCCGATCAGGCGCACTACGGGTGATCTAGCAGCACTTCGGGAGACTCGAGGTATGATCTTTTACGCCCACAGATCCGAAGGGTCTTCTTCTATTCATCTTAGCGACAACAGTTATTTCTTTTATTTTGTTGTGTAGACACTCTTGATATATAGAGCCACAGTTGTACTCTTTCTTTGTCTTTGTTGCCCGTGAGTTTCCAGGTCTTGGTAGTTGTATTTCTTCTGGTATTTGGCAAAGTGTATGTGCCGAGCGGCACTTATTACATTTCCTTTATAGTATTCTGCTATTATGTTATCTTTTGTTCATAAAAGTGTACATTCCGCGTTGTGTCAGGCTGACCTAGTTGTGAAGACTGGGTGCCATCATGACATGTTCACGATTCGTGAACTAGGGTCATGACAAGTTGGTATCAGAGCTCTAGGTTATAGGAGTTATGGGACACAAATCAGTTATTTAGAGTCTCTTTGATCGATATGGAGACATTTGTATTTATCTACGAGAGGCTATGTAACCATTAGGAAAATTCCACTTCATTTCGTTCCTTATCGTGCGTCATTTATTCAGTTGGAGCCTATATCATATGTTCTTTTGCATCCACTCGTGTATTGAAATTGGGCACTTGGTATCAAGTATGCGCCGATGGTTCGTGATGCTACAGAGAGATTATAAGGGAGCCAAGAATTTACTCAACCATTGATACCGCATGCTATCCATATCGATAATGCAAAGTATTGAGATATCTATTCAATTGTGCACATGGGGGTGCAGTAGGTTCTGATATTCAGTTGATAAGCTGGGGAAATAAGTTTAACTGTCATAAGAAGGACATGTACCAGACGAATGTCTTGGGTTGTCTTATGATGATGATGTACAAATGATAAAGGTTAGTATCATGGATAAGCAGTATGTATCTTATGGCTTCGTGCTAAGTGAAAGGATTTCACTATCAACGATCAAATTTTGGGTCATGTGTCATATTAGATTTGGCATGCGATGTATTTAAGTGCTATTCAAAAGTTCTTTGAAACTTGCTGAGTAATAAGAGTTGAGATTTGTATGGTATGACGTTGGGAATTTCGATGTTTCTATGTCCATAATAATTCTACATTTCATTATCAACAGGGAAAACTTCGACAAAGGCAACATAGTGTTTCATAGATGTTTGAGAATCACAGTATGTCTTAAGCTGTCGTTGGTAAAGAATGCTCGGTGCATGGAGCGGGAAGATGTTTGGTTGTATTGGAATAAGGTCATACCCTATGGTGTCAGGGTGCTAATAGGGCACATGTGGTTATGTTCGTTGGATCAAGTGAATTGCAGTTGAATAAGAGTAAATGACTTGACAGAATGGTTCTAATGTGTTCGAGAGTCGTGTAATAGTGGCTTTAAGCTAAGTGGCAGAGTCTCACCGCTTATGATTGGGTCCCATGGTTAATTACCTGCGTGAATTCTGGGTATTAGCGTATTAATGGGTTATTGCATCTACGGAAAAGGACCATGAGTGGTAATTTGAGTATATGAATTGTTGAATGCATGTTATAGTTAGCCTTACTGCCTCATGTTCAAACTTGAGGGAAAATTCATGATTTATGCCTCGTATAGGTGCAGGCTTCAAGAGAAGTAATCCCGCTGGGTGCTTTATCGAGAGGGTATTCATATGTTATAGAATTCAGTAGAGTTGGTTGCATACTGGGACAAGTCAAAGCCGGATTACTCTCAATAGCGGTCCTAGTGAATTCAAGAGGTAAAGTGTGGTGCCTGATAATTCCTAGTCTATAAGTACAGTTGAGAGTCAAGCTTTTGAAGCAACTTATGAAGAAAGGCACAAAATCTTCTATGATGTTTTGACTTGTGGTGTATCATTAAGAGAGACATGAAATGGTCATCGTTTTTGAGACAACATGGCCTCATGATTTAAGGTAACTCGGGGTGATGTGATTGGAATAAGTTAGGTATTCAATGGAGATATTAACATTTCTAAGGCAATCAAGGATAAACTAGAAAGAAGTAGATTGATTAGCCATAGTTGAGTTGGCATATTGATGTCAGTCATCGGTTCATGTAGCGTGATCGAGTTATGCATGTGATTTATGACGGTGGATTTGAGACTTGTCGGCCGCAGTGATTGATGTTATTCTAAAGTATTCTTCTGTTAGGGCCTGTTATGAGTAGGAGGATCTCGGAAAGGGTTATGGTGGCTTGGACCACTACTTAGAGATTGGCATATTCGATGGTTGTGAGAATTCACCTTTATGTTGCTATAGTTCTCCTGAAGTGAGTTAAATGGAAAGTCTTATGTGATGAAGTATTAGCCTATCGTCAGTTCTAGAGTTGATATAAATCATGTCTATCGTATATTGGCATGTGAAGTGCAGTGAGTGGTATGGAATTTGAAGTAAGGACCAAGGTTGCAGTTTGGTTAATGAATGTGATATAAAGAGCTCGGATGAGCAGGAAAGGAGTTTCAGTGTTTTGAGTAAGATGGGAATTAACGTCAGTATCACTTGAGATCGGTGTTCTGTAAGAAATGCTTTGCATCCCTGTTAGGCACTCCTGATCGCTTTTTAGCATTAGTGCAGCCGGTGGTTTAAATGTGCAGGCCCGTTAATTATTCGGAAGATGGTGGGAGCTTGTCCCACAAGGAGATTGTATAGGTGTGATATGTAGTCACTTGATTAATTAGAAATTTAAACCAAGTATGAGGATTTTGGTAATATCATCCATTTGAGAATTTATGCTTGGAGGGCACTCTGCTTATTAGGTTATAGACCTGTGAAATATTATTGGCTTAGCTTGGCACGATCAGGATAGACTTAAGGTCGGTTGATAGATTTAAATGTGGAAGTGAGCCATACGCCAGGCCAGTTGTGTTTATTTCAGCAATGTGCTCTTTATGGAGGGATAGTCGCGGTCTTATTTTGTGGTTAGTTAATTCATGTAAAGATATATTGCACCGTATGAGTTGTGAGACGGCTTGGTAAATTCTTTATATGTTGAGGTTACGCTGAGCGGTGATGTTATATGAGCATGATGGCTCTTGAGACTTAGATCATGTATCGCACCTCAAGTGTGCTTGAGTTTGTAGCCTATAACGCCATATGTTTCCTTGTGAATTATATTATGCACCTTAGTGAGCTTATGACCGATAATCAGTATTTTGATATGATGAGCTATTCAGCTCGATGTATATCTCCTTATGTGAGTTCTATATATGGATCGGGTGGCACGCCACCATGGGTATATTGTTTGGATCGGGTTGCACGCCGCAACAGTGTGATGTTTAGTTCAGTGCCCATATTTGCTTTTATGTGTTCTGTTTCCTATTTTCTGAGGAAGTCCATGTTCGTGTGCGAGTTGAATAGTTCTTTCTAGAGTTCGCCTTCCTTTTGTATCGCGTGCGAATTAGTAGCCTACTGGCACATAGTGTCATCTTGCGAGACTTTTGATTATGTCTGAGGTGGCTTATCGCCTGAACAGTTCGTACTGGGTGAGATGAGTTTATTGGATTTGGGGTTAGTGCAAACTGATTATATGAAGTATATTATAGAGAAATGATCATTCTCTAGTTTTGGACAAAGTAAAGGATCTTGTCAGGAGTATAGATCCAATGAATTGTTGATTCAGTAGTTGGTTATGAATATCGGCACATCTCTTCCATCGTGTCAGTGTTGTAAAAGTTAGAACATGGCTTATGTAGGTCATGAGGTGCAATGGGAGCATCTGATTCGTTGAACTTTGGCTAATTTGATCATAAAATATTACCGTGGTCCTGTGGATTTTGTGTTGCAAGGTTAGAATCCAGCAAAGTTATGCAGTCATGTTTGAGGACGGCGTGTGGTGAATAATTGAGTGATCTCTTGACGAAAACAGGCCTGTCATAGAATTCCAGATGTTGGAATTAGGCTCTAAGACTTATTTGTTTGAATATAAGGGAATATCTTCAGATTATATCAGGCTAATGTGCTCAGCTGAGTTTTGGAAGCACGGGAAGGTACATAAGATGCTAAGAAGTAATTTCAGACTACTCCAGTACAGTTCTCAGCACATTCAAGGACGAACGTGAGTTTAAGTGGGAGAGAATGTAATGACCCGACCGGTCATTTTGAGCACTAGCGCTCCGTGGAGGTCATGAACAGCTTCATTTCGGGTATTATGACTTGTTTTCATGGTCGAAATCTAAATTCAGGGAGATGGAGTTAAATTTAAATGAAAACTCCCATTTCAGAAGCTTTAAGTTGAAAGAATGAACTAAGATTGGATTTTTGAGTAAACGACCTCGGAATAAGGATTTGAAGGGTCCAGCAGGTTCGTATAAAGATATCGGACTAGGGCATATGTCGGGTTTGGGTTTTGGATAACCCGGGAGCATTTTGGCACCTATTGTGGAAGTTAGCATTTTGGAAGAAATTTCATAAGTTTGAATTGAAGTGCATTTCAGCGTTATCGATGTCCGTTTGGAATTTCGAGACAGGGCGTAGTTCCGTATAGTGATTCTGGATTTGGGAGCGCGATCGAAAATGAATTAGGAGGACCTTAGATCATTTTGGAGTTGTTTGGGTAAAGGTAGGAATTTGAAGGTTTTTAAGAAGCTTGACTGGAAGTGGAAATTTTGATATCGGCTCGAAATGCGAATTTTATGGTCCAGATAGCTTCGTTAGGTGATTTGAGACTTAGGAGTGTGTCCGGAATATATTTGTGGTGACCGGTGTAGAATTACGCTTGAATTGGCAAAGTTAGTATTTTGGCGAATTTCGGTTGATAGGTGAGATTTTGATCCGAGGATCGGAATGGAATTCTGAAAGTTTCTGTAGCTTCAATATATCATTTTGGACTTGTGTGCAAAATTTGAAGTCAATCGGACGCGATTTGATAGGTTTCGGCATCGAAAATAGAAGTTGGAAACTTCAAAGTTCATAAAGTTTGAATCGGGGTGTAATTAATGGTTTTAGAGTTATTTGATGTGGTTTGAGGACTCAAGCAAGTCCGTAATGTGTTTTGGGGTTGGTTGGTATGATTGATTAGGGTCCCGAGGACCTCGGGTGTGTTTCGGGTTGTGATCACGCTCTTATTTTATGTTTCAACATTGCTTCTTTGAACATAAAAAGGTACCATATTAAGTTAATGATCTGCAAATTCAGTTTTGTTTGAACATTTAGATCCGTATCGTAATTTCGGAGTCATAGCAAAAAGAATCGTCGAATTTGGACATTGTATGAGGAAGTTATGCTCGTTTCCGTGCCGAGAAAAGTGTTGCTATCTGTCAGAACCGCTAAAGCGGAATTTGACCGCGGATGCGGAACTGCAAAAGCGGAAAGAGAACCGTAAAATCGGTCCCGCATATGCGAAAATTATCCACAAAAGCGGAAAATGGGTGTGGACAGTGTTTAAAACCGAGAAGTTTAGTATTTTGGGCATATCTTGAGTTCTAGAGCTCCGATTGAGGTGATTTTCACGACGTTGTTCTTGTCTCATCAAAGAGGTAAATATAAGAACTTTATTTTGATGTTTCTCAATGATTATTTCTGCTGGTTTCTATTTTTATCCGCGTTTGGATGGTAAAAATTGGGATTTTGAGCCCCAAAGTTGAAAAATGATAAATCCTTGATTTGAGGGTCGAAATGACATGAGTATTGTATAATTTTGGTATGGTTAGACTCGTGAGAGTACGAGGGTTCTGAAAACATAAAAATATTTCGATTCCGAGCCGATGCCTGTAGGGGTATTTTGGTCATTTCACCCCGTGTTCGCGCCATAGCTTTAATTTTATCATTGTAATTAGTTACTTGCGATGTTATTTACACTATGTAATTGGTTTGACTATATTCGGGCCACTTAGAGTCAAATACTGGTGGAAAGGGAGTCATTTCTTAGCGGTTTTGTACCGGAATTGAGGTAAGTGACTTGTATAACCTTGCGTGGGGGAACCTTCTCCCCTAGGACAAATATGTGTTGATTTACGCGAGGTGACGGGCATGTACTCACGCAGATTGTTGCAAAACCACCTTACTTAAACCGTTCAAATCGTGATATCCTTGTTATTTAATTGATTTAATTGCAAGATTTATCTGGTGATACCTAAAGAAGCATGATTAGATATGATTATCTATCTAAGTGTCTACTTGACTTAATTGAACTTCCTGGAACTTGTTGAGACTGGATTTGGTGTAGATTGCAGCCGTGTACTTCATATTTCTCTGTGTTTCCCCTTAGTGATTGTGTTTGTGTTTTGTGGACTGCGGGTTCGATTCTCGGAGATCTAGAGATACTGATATACGGACTGTGGGTTCAATTCCCAGAGATCCTGTAATATTGAGATAAAGGACTGCAGGTTCAATTCCCAGAGATCCAGAGATACTGATATACGGACTACGGGTTTAATCCCCACAGATCATGTGATACTGATATAAAGGACCCCGGGTTCAATTCCCGGAGATCCTGTGAGACTGATATATGGATTGTGGGTTTAATTCTCGGAGATCTTGAGTTGTTGAGTATAGAGAGGGACTGCGGGTTCAATTCCCAGAGATCCTGGTCTTGTTGACGTGTACATTTTTGTGTTGATTTCTCCTTGTTAGCTTAATTGTAGACGGTTACAGTATTTACTTTATTGTTGTTATTTCAGTCTTATTCTTATTTGAGCTGCTCGATATTATTATTATCATTATTTTTATTATTTCTCGGTAGGGCCTTGACATTCCTCATCACTACTCCATCGAGGTTAGGCTTGGCACTTACTGAGTACCGCCGTGGTGTACTCATGATACTCTTCTGCACACTTTTGTTGTGCAGATCCAGGTACATCTAATCAGGCACACTACAGGTGATCTAGCAGCACTTCAGGAGACTCGAGGTATGATCTGCTACGTCCGCAGATCTGTAAGGTCTTCTTCTATTCATCTTAGCGACAACAATTATTTCTTTTATTCATTGTATAGACACTTGATAATAGGTGAATTTGACTATAATTATGCCCTAAATAATCACACTTTGTTGTTGAATTAATGTTGTTTATGATGACCAAATTCTTTGATTAGTGTTTATTGGTGTGTTATGATACGTTGGATGCTAAAAGGAGCTATTTTGGAGTCACATGTTGATGAAAATGCCAAGTGAAGAGTTGAAGTGAAGTGAGCTTGAAGAATCAAAGAAAAATCAGAAGTACTGTTCATTTGCAGTTCACTCGCGACCGCGGATGAACCGCGAAAAAACAAGCTCTCTGAACTTTTCGGAAGAATCACAAGACTGCTCTGTTCGCGATTCGCCCGCGGCCGCGAACGAACCACGGAAGCCGCCGCAGAATGTTTCCTAGTTTTGTACAAATTAAGTTTTTAAGCCCTAAAACCTCTATATAAACCCCTAGTTCGCCCAATAGAGGCATGTTGTCTATTTTTTCACTACTTTTGCACTCTCTCAACTCATTCCTTTATTTTATATCAAGTATTTATTTATGAATTCAATTATTATTCTTGTTTCTTTGAGCATGAGTAGCTAAATCCTTTTCTATGGTTTTGATGGAACCTATTGAGTGAGGAACTTATCGTTTAAGTGATTACAAATGTTAGCTAGATTTCTATTTGTTCAACTTCATTCTTGTTGTAGTTAATTGGTAGGATCCCCAATTAGTTGTGCCTATTTAGTGTGCATAACTTGGAAAATAGTGCATATTTAGGTTTATTGTTGAACAACACCACACCTAGCTTATAGGAGGAATCTATAACTTTAAGCGTAAAGACGGGGTTAGGAATAACGAAGTATTGGGTGTAATCTTAAGTGAACTATTCAAATTAAAGCTAGCTAGGGTAGCTCGGGAGAGTACACTAGTAAATTATTGTAATTGCTCGGGAGAGGGTTATGGTACAAATAGCGTTCATAATTGATAGAATATATTGACAATTTGTATGAGCATAACGATAAGGGATTCTATTAATAGGGTAAATCAATACCTTAGTCCTTCTCCATATTATTTTGCCCAATATTCAATTCTTTCTTTTAAGCCTTTTTAATTCTTGCAAAGGTAGTAGTTAGTTCGAAATCCATATAAACATATACTCGAAATTTTGGGAACTTGATTCGGAAGTACTCTTGGGCTGTGAAAGTTGTAATTGGTAGGTTAATTCCCTGTGTGATCGATCTTGGACTTATTAGACCAGGTTATATTGACTACGACCGTTGCTTGGACGTGAATCAATTTTGGCGCCATTGCCGGGGAATTAACAAAATTATCAATTGCCATTGACAGAACTTCAAGATTCTTGTGCAGTCAGGTTCTTTCTATAGTTTACATTGAATATTTCGACAGTTGATGATTTGGGTACTCAGGTGCATGCCTAGAAAATCAGCAAGGACTGGAGAACTAATTGAAGAACATCCAGACCCAGAGCAAACTTTCTGGGCACGAAACAAAGCTATCAAACAAATTCAGCAATCTCAACAACCAATCAAACTAGACTTCGACATGGGTGACGTAAACGAACCAAACCAACAAGTCAGGTTAAATATGTAAGAGGTGCATGAGGCACATGAAGGTGCACTATTTGACTGGGCACACCCCACATCGGATAATTTGGCAACTGCCATCGTTGTGCCAGCAATTCAAGCTGAGTCTTTCTAGATTACTAACAACATGCTACACTTGTTGCAAAACAAGGGATTATTCTTTGGGTCTCAGGTTGAAGATCCACAGTATCACCTGAAGAACTTTCTCTCAATATGCAAGACACAGAGGCAACCGAATGTGACTCCGGAAGCCATCAGACTATTGCTCTTTCCGTTCTCGGTTATAGGGGCTGCACAGATATGGCTAAACTCACTCCCCATAAACTATATTGAAACTTGGGATGAGTTAGTAAAACAATTCCACAACAAGTTTCATCCACCTAACAAGACATCTCAACAAATTGATGAGATTGTGAGCTTCAAGTAGAAACCAATGGAAACATTACATGAAACTTGGGGCAGATTCAAGGGTATGCTTGTTATGTGTCCTCACCATGGGATTCCTGAGTAGATGTTGGGTCAAAGGTTCTACATAGGGCTTTTAGACAGTATGAAGAATATTGTAGATGCTTCAGCAGGTGGGGCTTTTCTGAGAAAGACTTGGAGAGAGGGCCAAAATTTGCTAGACAAGATGGCTCAAAATTCCGGGTGGACAACCAGGAATGCTCCTATCACTCCAATGGTACACTCTGTACCTCTGAATCCATCCAACACTCTAGAGGAGAACGTGGCAACTTTATTGACACAAATGAGCATCCTAACAAAGAAGGTGGAAGAATCATGGGTTAAGCAGCAAGTTCATATTGTAGACACTACGAATGGTGGTTTATGCACATCTTGCATTAGCCAACCCATAGGTAATCTATGGACTGCAGACCAAGAACATCATCATCAGTATGAAGACATGAATTATATGGCTAACTATTGAGGGCAGCGACAAGGTAACTAGAGTTGGGGTCAGCAGGCTCCACAGCAGTTTAGGCCTCCCCAGCCACAATATAATGCAGTAGGTATGAGGCCACCACAAAACATGGCTCCATATCCTAGACCTCAGAATTTCAGCAATTAGGAGCAGGGATATCATCCACCTCCACCACGGCATGGGGGTAGACATGACGATGGGTTCGTAAGGTTGGAAGGTATGATGCAGCAAGTAATTGGGTCAAATGCCAAAACCAATGAAAGAATAGATGCACATGACACAGCGATCAAAAATATGGAAGTGCAGATGGGCCAGATTGCTATGTCACTTAACAATCATCCTCAATGGACATTGCCTGCAGATACACAAACAAACCCAAAAGATCAAGTCCCAAAGTAGCTGATGGCAGTGACTTTGAGAAGTGGTAGAGATCTTGATGCTGAGAAAGATGAAGAGAAAAGCAACACAAATGCTGAGACACTCACTCTGGTGCCCATTGAACTGGATGAGTCCACAGGGTTGACAAAAGTTACAGTCCATCCAGTTGCTGAAAATAAAAAGGAGCAGCAAGGAACGAAGAAAGTAGCTGAATAGGTAAAGCAACAAGTTGAAGAGAAAGTGCTAGAGAAGGAAAAGTCCCAAGTCATTGGGAAGAAGAGGCCTCCACTAGCATTCCCCCAAAGGTTGGCCAAACACCAGAAAGAAGAGCAATACAATAAGTTCTTTGAGATGCTCAAGCAAATACAGGTAAACATTCCCTTAATTGAAGCCTTAAAAGAAATACCTGGGTATGCTAAGATGATGAAAGATTTGATTCATAGAAATTTGATTTCCAAGACTTGGCCACAGTAACCCTTACCAAGACTTGTAGTGCAGTGGTCTCCAGACCCATAGGTGAGAAGCTATCTGATCCAGGTAGCTTCACCATCCCATGCACAATAGGGAATTATGCCTTTGCAAAGGCATTGTGTGATTTGGGGGCAAGCATTAATCTCATGCCCTTAGTTATTTATAAGAGGCTAGGCATTGGGAGAGCCAGGCCTACCTCTATGTTATTACAGCTTGCTGACATGACGGTTAAGCGTCCATTTGGTATTTTAGATGATGTGCTTATCTAGGTTGGGAAGTTCGTGTTTCCTGCCGATTTTGTTATTCTTGATTGCAAGGTGGACGAGGAAATTCCTATAATCCTAGGAAGACCATACCTAGCCACCGGGAGAGCTCTAATTGATTGTGAAACTTGGGAACTCAAGATGAGGTTGAATGATGAGGAGATCATATTCAATGTGCAAAAATCCATGAGGCGCCCTAGTGAGTTCGCGAATTACTCTCTTATTGATGCGGTTGATGTGATAGTGGAGATAAATGATGCAGACTTGACCATTGCAGATCCACTTCAAGCATGCCTGATGAACATGGACGAGTTAAATGGTGAAAGTTTTGCAGAATGGATACTATCTTTGGAAGGCAAGGGATTTTGGGAGAGAGAGCTTGAATTCGAGCCTCTACACTTAGAGAAAAGAGAGACTCCACCTGCAAAACCATCCATAGACGAGCCACCAAAGCTTGAGCTTAAACCACTACCATCACATCTCAGGTATGAATTTGTAGGTCCTAACTCCACTTTACCTGTTATTATCTCATCTAGTTTGTTAGATGTGCAGGCCCAAAAGCTTATACATGTACTAAAAGAATGCAAGACTGCCATTGGGTGGACCGTGGGAGACATAAAGGGGATCAACCCCACCTATTGCATGCATAAATTTCTCCTGGAAGAGGGACACAAACCTTCTAGGGAACATCAAAGAAGGCTGAACCCTAACATGAAGGAAGTGGTGAAGAAAGAGGTAATAAAGTGGCTAGACGCGGGAATCATCTTCCCAATCTCAGATAGCAGCTGGGTTAGCCCGGTCCAATGTGTGCCAAAGAAAGGTGGCATGACGGTGGTGAAAAACGAGAATAATGAGTTGATTTCAACTAGAACCGTCACCGGATGGAGAATATGCATGGACTACAGGAAGTTGAATCTAGCCACCCGCAAAGATCACTTCCCACTTCCCTTCATTGATCAGATGCTTGACAGGTTGGCAGGGAGGTCCCACTTTTGCTTTCTGGATGGATACTCGGGGTACAATCAAATCTCCATAGCCCCCAAGGATAGAGAGAAGACCTCTTTCACATGCCCTTATGGCATTTTTGCCTTCAGGAGGATGTCATTCGGACTATGCAATACACCTGCCACATTCCAAAGGTGCATGATAGCCATTTTCACTAACATGGTGGAAGACATTATGGAGGTGTTCATGGATGATTTCTCAGTGGTATGGAATTCCTTTGATGAATTCCTTGTCAATCTGACAAGAGTGCTGAAATGGTGCATGGAAACAAACTTAGTGCTAAACTGGGAGAAGTGCCATTTTATGGTACAAGAAGGTATAGTATTGGGGCACCGGGTTTCAAGCAAAGGCATTGAGGTAGACCGTGCCAAAGTTGATGTCATTGCAAAGTTGCCTTCACCAACATCCGTCAAAGCCATAAGAAGCTTTCTTGGACACGCCGGTTTTTACCGGAGGTTCATCAAAGACTTCTCCAAAATATCAAACCCTCTCTGTAAGTTACTTGAAAAAGATCACCCTTTTGTTTTTCTGATGAATGCAGGATTGCTTTTGAGGAACTGAAGAACAGGTTGGTCACAGCACCCATCATCATTGCCCCGACTGGGAGAAACCTTTTGAGCTAATGTGTGATGTAAGTGACTATGCAGTGGGGGCAGTGTTGGGCCAAAAGAAAGACAAGTTGAAGCACCGAATATACTATGCAAGTAGGACCTTGAGTGGAGCACATCTAAACTACACAGTGACGAAAAAGGAGATGCTTGCGGTCGTGTTCGCATTTGACAAATTCCGGTCTTATATCATAGGATCCAAGGTAATTGTATACACAAACCATGCAGCTTTAAGATATCTAATTAATAAAAAGGACTCTAAGCCACGCCTAATTCGTTGGGTGCTGCTTCTCCAAGAGTTCGACCTCGAAATTTGGGATAGGATAGGCACTGAAAATCAAGTCGCTGATCATTTGTCACGACTTGAAGGAGCTGAAATTGTCAAAGAGAGTGGGGAAATTCTGGAAACCTTTCCAGACGAGCAGCTGCTCACCACCACTCTCCTTGAAGCGCCATGGTATGCTAATTATGCAAATTACCTGGCCAGTAGTATTGTTCCTCACGACCTCTCATCGGTCCAGGGGATAAGATTTTTTTGTGAAAGTCAGCTTTATTACTGGGATGAACCCTATTTTTTAGGATATGTCTCGATAACATGATCCGAAGATGCGTCCCCGAGATAGAACAATCTTCTGTTTTGCAGGCATGTCACGCTTCAGCATATGGTGGTCACTTTGGAGGAGTACGTACAACCGCCAAAATACTTGAGGCCAGTTTCTATTGGCCAACGGTGCTTAAAGATGCACACTTGTGGGTGAAAGTTTGCAACGAATGTCAACGCACCGGGAAAATCTCCCAGCGTCATGAAATGCCAATGAACCCAATCCAGCAAGTTGAAGTGTTCGATGTCTGGGGAATAGATTTCATGGGGCCCTTTATCAGCTCATACGGCAATAAGTACATACTTGTTACAGTTGAATACGTGTCCAAATGGGTGGAAGCTATAGCATTACCCACCAATGATGCTAAGGTGGTGGTGGGATTTTTGAAGAAGAACATTTTCACCCGTTTCGGGACTCCAAGGGCTATCATCAGTGACGGGGGCACACACTTTTGCAACCGGGCGTTTGAGAAATTATTGGCCAAGTATGATGTGAAACACCGAGTGGCCACCCCGTACCACCCGGAGACCAGCGGGAAAGTTGAGGTCTCCAACAGGGAGCTAAAGTGTGTAATAACTAAAACAGTGAACGCCACAAGGACCGACTAGTCCAAGAAGCTTGATGACGCACTATGGGCTTATAGGACAGTATTCAAGACACCAATCGGCATGTCACCATACAAATTGGTGTTTCGGAAAGCTTGTCACCTACTTGTGGAACTAGAGCACAAAGCATGGTGGGCACTGAAGCAATTAAATCTCAACTGGGATGAAGCGGAGAAATCTAGACTGACCGGGTTGCATGAATTAGAAGAATTCCGGTATCTGGCATTTGAAAGCACCACACTATATAAAGAGAGGATGAAGCGGATTCACGATCAGAATATTGTTGAGCAGAACTTCAAAAGCGGGGACAAGGTACTGTTATACAATTCAAGATTACGGTTATTCCCAGGTAATTGAAATCAAGGTGGTCAGGACCCTTTCGGTAATTGAAGCACTTGAGTCAGGCGCTGTGGAAATTTAAACCATTGATGGTTCCCGCACATTCAAGGTAAATGGACAGTGGTTAAAACCTTATGTAGGCATGGATGACATTGAGGACAAAGTGGAATTACGGTTGGATGAACCTCAAAGGTCTAGCAGGACTTAAAATGCGCTAAGATGAGTCGTGCTGCGACGTTAAATCACGCGCTACGTGGGAGGCAACCCACCAACATGTTGTATGTATTCTCATTATAGTTAGTCTATATAAAAAAAAAATTCTGACCAGCGGAAATAAAAATTCACAGAGGATCACTATTCGCGGTTCATCCGCGACCGCGAATGAACCGCGAAAAGGTGACCCCTCTGAAGTTTGACTGTTCGCGGTCCGTCCGCGACCGCGAACGAACCGAAAAAAAATGACCCCTCTGAAGTTGGATTGTTCGCGGTTCATCCGCGACCGCGAACGAACGCGGTCAGCTCCGCGGTCGGCAAAAACAAAAAGATTTTTTTAATTTTTTCTTTCCTCCCCCCTTTCTTCTCCAAATCACTCCCCCTCTTCCATCCTACTCATCTACTACTCTCACTAGTAAGCTTCTCTATTCTTATTCTTTTTTATTTTTTCTCTTAGTTCTTGAATTGTTTTTAATTTTGTAGACTTAATTAGCAATGTAGTTTAATATGTATTATATGTAGTATATAGTGTTCGTTTAGCATAATCCATGAATTTTACTTGGTATCTTTTGCACATTGAATGTTATATGAATTTTTTTCAAAGAACCTTGTGATATGAATGGGAGTTTGGTAAAGATTGGGTTGTTGAGTCTCCACTTGAGTTTATAATGCTAATTTTGTGTTTTAGAGACCCAAAAGTGTTGTGATTATATGTGTTGGTTGGTTGGCCAAGTTAGGCAATTATTTTTGGTAGTAATTGATTAATGCATTTTTAGGAGAAATAATGCCCAAGTAGTGAATTGTTTGTTGTTGTATATTATTGGAGATGGCTTAGGTTGATTGGGTAATGTTAGAGTGCCAAAATAAATAAGTGTGGGGTGCTTGAATATGCATGTGTGAAATTGTTAGATAAGTAACTAAGGATAGGAGTTATGGGATGATTGCACTAAAGGAACAATTGTGATATTCCACGGATGGCGAAGTCTGAGTATCCAACCGGTGACTAACATTATGCAAAATTTTGGTTGTCTAATTTGTGCAGGATCATGGCCCCTAAAATATCACGACAAGGTGCTAGCTCTTCGAGGCATCCTACTTATGACGAGTCAAGGTTTGCTTGCGATGAAGCGGAGGGTGATTTCCACACTAAGGCAGCTAAGTCATGGCTCCAGGAAGTTGAAGTTGATCGGATCGCCCTCCGTTCTGAAAAGCCAGAAATATATGACAAAATTCGCCGACGCGAAATAGAGTTCCTATTTGACGCACCGCCCCTAGTGAACAAGGTGCTTGTCAGGGAGTTCTATACCAATGCTCCCTATGGGATGGCTAGGAGGATATTCGTCAGAGGTAAGTATGTCTACGCCCATGCTCATACTATTAGGTAGGCACTGAGACTGCCAAATCATACTAGTGACGTGGACTACTACCACGATAGTCCTGGTGTCACATGGGACATGGTAATTGAGGCCTTATATGTAGACGGCATCCCTGTATGGATTAGAAATAAAACACTCCATTCTAACTACTTTACACATACCGCTAAATGCTAGTTTTTTATCATATGTAACCGGCTATTGCCCTCTAGCAACACCACGGATGTCAATTTTAATAGGACACTTCTAACATGGTGTTTTGTAACACAGCGGGATGTAGACATCGCCCGCTTAATTAGTGATAAGATGGTGCTGATGGGATCCCTCACAGCCAAGGGTTTCTACTACCCATCTCTTGTCACTACACTGTGTCTCAGCCATCAGACCCCAGTCATGGCCATAGATGGTGACCTACCACCAAAAGCCCCTTTTAGAGCTTCTCAAATCCGGTTTGACCGAGACACTAACCCAATTGACTTGGATGTGGAGGATGACCCTGTACCGGTTGCCCGGACCAGGCACTCCACTGACTCAGATGGACCTTCTAGGCATGCTCACCGTGGAGCGAATATGTCTAGGTCCGAATCCTCACGACCTATGCTTAGGTTCATGGAGGAGGAGGTTGCTGATCTGCGCACCTCCGTTGATGGCTTGCACACACGTTTAGACGCGATGTCTCAGAGGCAAGCTCGGCCAGACAGCAGGTTCATAGCATGGCTCCAAGCACTTGGACGAGCATGTCACATCGACCCATCAACCGTCTCCGACTCCGAGTGAGTCTCAGGTAAGTTTTCTCGCCCCTCTTGAGCTTTATCTTTCTTGATGTCATGGGGACATGACATGTTTTTAAGTGTAGGGTGAGTGACTTATCTTGTATATGTTGTATATATTAGTTGTAGTGATTAACAAAAAATACAAAAAAAAAATTAAAAAAGAAATTCCAAAAAATATGAGTAGAGGACTCTTCCTGATGACGGGCTATTTAGGACAAGTACTCTTTAGGGAAGTAGTCCACGTAGGAATTTTTCTTTCCTTTATTTTTTTTTCTAGGTAGTGTATCATCTCCCCCTTGGTTTTTCTTTTGACCACGGTTCTTTTCCAGGGGTTTTTATTTGAACCGGGTTAGGTAGATTTTTCTTTTCTTAGGATTAGAGGGAAAAGGGTAACATGTAACCCCGAGTATGCACATTAGCAAAGCTTAATTGAACTTGAGAATGTATTTTCTAAGCTTGACTGTAGAATCTCAATATGCCTTAAATTTGCAAAATAATGCTTGCTTAAACATCGATAGGACTTTGTAGATGAACTGGATTCCAAATGAGTTGCATGCTATGTGTGTGTGAGGTTTTACTTACATTGTATGCTTTACATGATGCCTAGAACTTGCCCAGTGTGTTTGCAAAGTGAAATAGAAGTTGTTTGGTTGTAGAAAGGATATAGGCATTTCTTTGTGTAACCCCATAAACCAATAGACATGAATTCACCCGTACATAATATCTTAGTTAACCCCTTTGAGCTTAAAGCCTATTCCTTTGATAACCCTTGAATGTTCATCAAATTATTATATTGTTCTACTTTACCTCCTAGAAGCACTTGTATTGAATTGAATATGAAAAAGTCTAAGTGTGGGGTGAAGGGAAATTGAAAAAGGGAGAATCAGGAATGAATGGTAGAAAATAGTGAACTGACCAAAATAATGTACATGTGTTGCAAAGCAAAGAGATATTCTGCGAAAAAAGAGCTACATCAATGAAAATTAGTAAGGTCAGTTACACCAACAAAAAGACAAGTGGGGATTTAAAGTAAATAAAGGTGAAGGAATGTTTAGGGGAGACATAAGGAAGAAAACTAAAGGGAAATTTTGAAAAGGAAAAGAAAAGTGTTTAGGGAGGTTAGTCACTATAACCAAAAGTATCCTACCCGTCTCGTAGCCAACATTACAACCCTTAAAGACCTCTTGATGTATGATTGAATAACTCGATTAGTGGAGTATTACACTAGGGGCAAGCCTATGGTGTGACTGTATGCATATAAATATTCTTTGTTGAGAGAGAGTGAATTTTTCAGATATTTATAATTTCCATGTTCTAAATTGCTTATGTGTGGGAACTTCTCTCAGTAAATTATGTGAGGGCGTGTAACTCAAGAGGAAGAAGGTAAATTTGCAAGTTTTCAGCAATAAGTAGAGTAAGCTATAATGTGCTGGCATGAGAGTTTACGATTAGGTAAAGATTGTGCATATCGTAGGTTAATCATGAAAGATGGCTTTTGTGACATAGATTGGGGGAGACATAATTAAAAATTGGCCTAAAGTGTGATTAAGGTTGCTCAAGGACGAGCAAAGGTTTAAGTGTGGGGTATTGATAATAGGTGAATTTGACAATAATTATGCCCTAAATAATCACACTTTGTTGTTGAATTAATGTTGTTTATGATGACCAAATGCTTTGATTAGTGTTTATTGGTGTGTTATAGGTACATATGATACACTAGATGCTAAAAGGAGCTATTTTGGAGTCACATGTTGATAAAAAAGCCAAGTGAAGAGTTGAAGTGAAGTGAGCTTGAAGAAACAAAGAAAAATCAGAAGTACTGTTCATCCGCGGTTCACTCGCGACCGCGGATGAACTGCGAAAAAACAAGCTCTCTGAAGTTTTCGGAAGAATCAGAGGACTGCTCTGTTCGCGGTTCGCCCGCGGCCGCGGACGAACTGCGGAAGGCGCCGCAGAGTGTTTCCTAGTTTTGTACAAATTCAGTTTTTAAGCCCTAAAACCTCTATATAAACCCCTATTTCGCCTAATAGAGGCATGTTGTCTATTTTTTCACTACTTTTGCAAGACAATTAGTAAGAGAGAACTCTCTCAACTCATTCCTTTATTTTATATCAAGTATTTATTTATGAATTCAATTATTATTCTTGTTTCTTTGAGCATGAGTAGCTAAATCCTTTTCTAAGGTTTTGATGGAACCTATTGAGTGATGAACTTATCGTTTATGTGATTACAAATTGTTAGCTAGATTTCTATTTGTTCAACTTCATTCTTGTTGTAGTTAATTGGTAGGATCCCCAATTAGTTGTGCCTATTTAGTGTGCATAACTTGAAAAAGAGTGCATATTTAGGTTTATTGTTGAACAACATCACACCTAGGTTATTGGAGTAATCTATAACTTTAGGCGTAAAGACGGGGTTAGGAATAACAAATTCTTGGGTGCAATCTTAAGTGAACTATTCAAATTAAAGCTAGCTAGGGTAGCTCGGGAGATTGCACTAGTAAATTATTGTAATTGCTCGGGAAAGGGTTATGGTACAAATAGCGTTCATGATTGATAGAATATATTGACAATTTGTATGAGCATAACGATAAGGGATTCCATCAATAGGGTTAATCAATACCTTAGTCCTTCTCCATATTATTTTGCCCAATATTCAATTCTTTCTTTTAAGCCTTTTTAATTCTTGCAAAGGTAGTAGTTAGTTCGAGATCCATATAAACATATGCTTGAAATTTTGGGAACTTGATTCGGAAGTACTCTTGGGTTGTGAAAGTTGTAATTGGTAGGTTAATTCCTTGTGGGATCGATCATGGACTTATTAGACCAGGTTATATTGACTACGACTGTTGCTTGGACGTGAATCAACACTCTTGATATATAGAGCCACAATTGTACTCTTTCTTAGTCTGTGTTGCCCGTGAGTTTCTAGGTGTTGGAAGTTGTATTTCTTCTGGTATTTGGCGAAGTGTATGTCTCGATCGACACTTATTATATTTCTTTTATATTATTCCGCTGGTATCTTATCTTTTGTTCATAAATGTGTACATTCCGCATTGTGTCAGGCTGACCTAGTCACGAAGACTGGGTGCCGTAATGACATGTTCATGATTCGTGAACTAGGGTCCTGACAGAGTTCGACTTTACTCGTACCACGATGGAATCCTACTTCGACGTTAGATCGGAAGTAACATCCCAACGGCTAAGGCCATCGACAAAAACAAGTTTGACTTCACTCGAACTACGACATGATCCTACTTCCATGCTTGATCGAAAGTAACTTCCCAATGGCTAAGGACATCGATGGAAAATGAGTTTGATTTCACTCGAACTAAGATGAGATCCTACTTCGGTATCATATTGGGAGTAACATCCCAATGGCTATGGCCATCGACGAAAAATGAGTTCGAATTCACTCAAACTACGATGGGATCCTACTTCGGTGCCAGATCGGAAGTAAATCCTAATGGTAAGGCCATCGATGAAAAATGAGTTCAACTTCACTCGAAATACGATGGGATCCCACTTTGATGTCAGATCAGAAGTAACATCCCAATGGCTAAGACCATCAATGAAAAACTAGTTGGACTTCACTCGAACTATGATGGGATCCTACTTCGGTGCTAGGTCAAAAGTAACATCCCAACGGCTAAGGCCGTTGCCTAAAAACTAGTTTGACTTCACTCAAACCAAGATGTGATCCTACTTCGACGCTAGATCAAAAGTAACATCCCAACGGCTAAGGCCGTTTCCAAAAAAATAGTTCAACTTCACTCGAACTATGACGGGATCCTACTTCGACGCCAGATAAAATGTAACATCCCAACGGCTAAGGCCATCACCAAAAAACTAGTTCAACTTCACTCAAACTACGACATGATCCTACTTCGACGCCAGATTGAAAGTAACATCCCAATGGCTAAGGTCATTGCCAAAAAACTAGTTCGACTTCACTTGAACTAGGAATCCTACTTCGATGCTAGATCAAATGTAACATCCCAATGGATAAGGTCATTACCAAAAGAGTAAAGGTTCGACCTCACCCAAAGTGAAATCAACATAATAATTCAACAAGTACACAGAATACCATAAATGAAGTGAAGATCTATACCAAAAATCGACAAAACAATTGAACATTAATCACTACAAAGTAATACTTACACATACCTTTACAATGGGATCAAGTATGCCCTTACAAAATTCCCACAACAAAAGTAAGTACAAACCAAAAAGAAACTTACAGGTCACCCCCGGATGGATACGCATCTTCATACCAAGTGTCTGAAGCAAGACGGTTCGTATCGTCAAAATTGATATTGTCCCCGTCAGGTGTAGGAGGATCATATCCGCATGCCTTATGAGATGCATGAGCTTTGGCATGCACATCTTGAAGTTCTATTTCATACACCTATCACACCTCCTTGTTCCCGGCTACACCCCGTGAAGGGTATAATAAATGAGTTTTTCCACTTAAAGGACAATCTAAACGGGATTTGATATTTATTAAAAGATTCAGAGTTGCCACTTGGGAGATTTATGGTGTCCCAAGTCACCGATTGGAATCCCAAATCGAGGAAAGGGTTTGACTCTATATTACAGTCGCGAACCAGAATTTCAGATAAGAAATTCTGTTAATCCGGGAGAAGGTATTAGGCACTCCCGGGTTCCGTGATTCTAGCATGGTCACTCAACTGCTATATTTGGCTAAAACTATATGTTTTTATACATGTTAAACCTATAGTGCAATTTTAAAGTTATTTACTGCCTTTGTCAATTATTATTTTTATTCAAGAAAGTGAACGTCGTTTAAGAACGTGTTTTCGGATCATGTCATGAAATGCACCCGGATCCTCGATGCATTCTTATTCAATTTTTGAATTTGGATTTGGTTCCCATGAAATGAAAAACCATACTTTGGAAGATAATTTTATTTAAAAGATGCGCCTAAAATGGCTAACGCGTTATTATATTTTGGAAATGCCATAAATTTGCTAAATGGCCCGTCCCGAATACTAAGCATTTTTGAATTAAGTAATTAATGAGGGCCCCACAATTGGGTATTTTTCTTTGGCGAGGCTCGTCCCATTTTATTATTCAAGGCCAAACTAAAGTAACTAAATTTTCTATTTTATTGCCATTTGTCTCTACAAGTTAATTAACTCATGAATATAAATTCGAGCCTCGAATTCAAGTCCGAATTCAAACAAAATGGTAAAACCTTTTAGTTTGAACCGCTACCTAATTCAAAACCAAATTTTATATTCATGAATTAATTCCCTACATTCTTAATGCAATTTTAATGATTTTTCTGATTTTTGAATATTTGGGCTTTAAAGGTCTAGACCGATAAACTTATTTTGGAGACATGAAAATTCATGGGCCCATAGCTGATGTACTCATTAGCTATAGTCAGCCAGGCCAGCATTGTACCTTTTAGCTTATGGGCTCTTGGGCCCAACTACTAGTTCACGCAAGGCTGCTAGGCCCAAACACTGCCATACTCTCAATTTCTATGAGAATTCCCCAATACTTAATTCAGTTCATAATTGTTCCTTAATGAAAGACTATTTTGGATTTCAAGTAGTTAAAAGGTTGTAGATCTGATTGTCAAAGTGGCATACAATACCAAATTATTCAAGGACATGATATCAATACTCAAATAACACTTAATTTTAAAATGAACCACTGCAATTATTCAATATCAAATTGATGCTCATTGAAATCGTTTGTTGTTTTAGCTGTTTTAGATGTGAAGGTGAGGTTGCACAAACATATGAACTAAACTAAAATTAAAACTTCAAAATTTACAGTTTGTATTTTTCCATGGTTCATAGCCTATCTTCATAACAAGAAATTCGAATCTCAATCAAAAGATAAACTCATAACACTTTCTAATGCTACACATTTAATCTACCAGCTAAGTCATATCCAAATTAATAGTTCATAAACGAAGTCCATGGATCAAACTACATGAGAATTAGACAAATAAAATATAATAAAACAGATAAGGCAGCTCATGAATTTCAACAGTCCATAAGAAGGCAATACAGTCCAAGTAATTCAGTTTATTATACAAATGTAAATTCAATGAAAAGATCCTAAAACATGTTGCAACATAATAGTGAATTTCAACAAACAGAAGAACATTGCACATCAATTTCATGTCCAAAGCCTGGAGATTACATGACATGTACTTGGAATTTTCAGAAATGAAGAAGGTTGAATCAACAAGAGCAGTAATGATACTCAATAACAGCAAACGATTTTAAAAACTTGAATCAGCAACTCAAATGACTTTAAAATTTCAGCAGAGATGCAAGTTTGATCCAATCAATTAACTAGATGACTCCAAGAGGTTTTGCACAACTAAAATCCAGGTAGAAATAGAACAAATGAGTTGTTCCTAATCTAAATATCAATGGAATAGTGATTGCTTTTGGAGTTTTTCTATTTTTTTAATTTTGAAGTAGTTTGATTTCAAAGTTATAGAGGAAATTAGAGAGGGAAATATCTGGAGCTCTCAAAATTTTCTGAAACCAGTAAATGGTATGCCTATTTATAGATATAGTTTGGAGGGAAATGCAGCTTTTATTTTTTACAAATTAGACCCTAACTTATTCCTTTTTGACCTCTTATTTCTAAGTTGTGCTACAAGTAACTACACTTATTTAGCCAAAACTTACACTATAGTCTATTCTAGAATGTTCTATAATCTTTACAATTCTTGAATTACCCCTATTTCATTTAAGAATTTACTAAACCTGAATAAACTACCCTTTTCTATGCCCATATTACCCCTGAAACCGTGTTGTACTTACTGTTAATCCATTTTATATACCCAAAATGCCCCCACTTTACTCTTGTCATTACTGCCTTTAATTCTTTCCTTCTTCTTTATTTTTGTTATTATGGACTAATTATTGTTTAACTAATCTATCCAACTATAACCAATTCACACTCCTAATTATCAAAATTAAAACTAATATAAAAAATTAACAGAGATGAACAATTAATCTACCATTTAATCACACAACAAAAATAGAAGTGAAGATAATTATTTGTTATCAATGCTTAAACAACATCATTATCCCAATTAAGTAAACTATGTTCGAATTCTAGAATACTAAGAATTTCAAACCCTAAAGTATTATTCATAAACTGTTAACAGAAATTCAAGCAAGCCTAAACAGTGAACCCTAATCATTTTAATAATTGAGCTATTTATTTACTGAAATCAAGCCAGACTTAGAGAAAATAAAAGAAATAATAGAAATTTAACTTACAATTGCAAAATAATCTCCGACCGGCCATTTTGATAGAATTTATCAAGCTCCATGACACGTAACATCCCAAATTGGGTATTTTCAAAAGAAAATACATGATTAGGGATACCACGTTCCCAAATCTTGAGGATTATAGATTAGGGTTCATTGGCCAGATATTTAAAAAGAAATTTCTAGGAGCTCCGGGGCAGACTCAAAAGGTGATACTATGGGGGTTGGATAAAGGAGGTTGAGGCGAGTCCAAGGTGTTAATTTGGGAAATTTTAGCATACCTTGAATCTTGGCCGGAAAACTTAAAATCAACATTCGAAGTTTTTCGGCAATATTTGAAAGAAACCGCAAGTGGTAATGGAAAGAGGGACTCATGAGGCTATAGTGTTTATCTGGTGGTCATTGGAGTAAGCGGTGTTCACCAACGGTAGGATTTCAGCGAAGGAAATAGTATTATTCGAAGAGCTAGGGTGAGATTTGAAAGAAAATAGATACAGGGGTGGGAAGAAGAAGGGGAGAGGGTGTTGTGGTGTTAGTTTGGCGGGGTTTGGCAGAAGTGGTGTTTCCCATCGACGAGGGTTTCGGTGAGGAGGCGGAGAAAATAGAGGGGGTGATATACTATGAAGAGGGTGAAATGATTTTTTAGGGTTAATGAATTATAGGATTATTTTACCTACGTTGTGTATTAATCGAGGACCGTCGGACGAGATAAGGTGAACAAATCAGATTCACTAGACATCAAACGGTGTCGTTTGGCTAGGGCTGGGGTTAAGGTTGGACCGGGTAAAGTGACGGAATTGGGCTGGGGCAGGGCCGATAAATGATTTGGGCCTAAGGTTATTCTAGCCCAAAGAACTGGGCAATCTGATTTTGTATATTCTTTTTATTTTTCTCTTATCATTTCTTTTATATTTTTTAAATTGTTTTCATTTTTGTATTGTTGTATTTTTTTTTTTGTACTTTTCTAAATTTTATAAAAATGCAAAAATAAAAATATAACTTTAAACTAAGCTAATTAATGGCCCAAAACTACTTTTAAAACTATTTTGTAGCAATTTCCGATTAAAACAATAAAATGCTAAAGTAAACTATTTTTGTCATTTTCTTCATATCGTATTATAAAATAAATTAATCCCTAATTAATACTAAAACATGAAATTAAAAGCTAAATGCAAATGCATATTTTTGTATTTTATACAATTAAAATGCAGCAATTATAAAGAAAAAATATTTTGTTTGAATTTTGGGAACAATTAGCTTAGGGCAAAAATCACGTGCTCACAGCTGTACCTTTTTGCCCGGAAACACGAAGAGTTTTTGTGCAAAGACAAGTGAGCGGAACTGAGAGATTTTTGCCCGTTCGCACATTTCGTGAAGCATTTTAAAAAGTTTGACCGCACCCTGCTTCAGAGATTACCTACATATCCTGGGCTAAACATGAATCAAGTTAGTGTAGTTCGGGAAAGTTTGGTAGCTGGGACTACCCGGAGCTATGATTTCACTATTGTTGCTGCTGTTCTACTTGCTAACCTCCTTATTACACCATCAAGATAAAAAGAAGCTATCCTAAGCTATGATCTATGAATTACAAAAGAACACATCTATATCTCCAAACTAGCTCTTGTGTTGCCTTGAACTTGTATATTGTATTCTTCTAATGTAATTCTTGTTGTTTCTTTGGCGATGTTTTTACCTTCCTCTTGATATTGCTTGATTACTATAATTTGAAATATGTGTCCATTCTTCATGTGGACTCCTGCTTTCAATTATTGGAAAAGTATATTCCCTTGTTCTCCAGGCTGGCTCCTGATTACAATGCTTGAAAATGTATTCCCTTGTTCTCTAGGTGGGCTCCTAATTGTGATGCTTGAAAATATATTCCCTTGTTCTCTAGGTGGGCTCCTGATTACGATGCTTAAAAATGGATTCCCTTGTTCTCCAGGTTTGCTCCTGATTCCGATGCTTGAAAATGTATTCCGATGTTCTCCTGGTGGGCTCTTGATTATAACAAAACAGATAAACAAAGAAAATTTCCTGCCCCAGTAAGGTGGCTGGACACATTGTGTTATTAGATATTACAATTAAAGGCTAGAGTTGAATTGTACTTCCCCTTTTTAACAGGTGGGTTCCTGCTTGCTGTATTTGAAAAGATATTCTTTTGTTCTTAAGGTGGGCTCCTGCTTACTGAATTTTTAAAGATATTCCCTTATTCTTTAGGTGGGCTCATGCTTTCTGAAGTTGAAAGATATTTCCTTATTCTTCAGGTGGGCTCCTGCCTGCGATAAACATACTAAACGAAGAAAATTTTCTACCCCAGTATGATAACTGAGTGCGTTGTGTTGCCAAATATAAAAATTGAAAGATAAGACTTGCATTATACTTCCCTTGTTTTTCAGGTGGGTGCCTGACTATTGCTCTTGAAATGTACTCCCTTATTCTTGAGGTGGCTCCTTCTTGTTGTGTTCGAAAGTATTCCCTTGTTATCTAGGTGGGCTCCTCCCTTCTGACTTTGGAAAAATTATTCCCTTGTTATCTAGGTGGGCTCCTGCTTACAAAGAAAAATTCTATCTGCCCCTTTTTTAATCAAAGAAAGATTTGTTTATATAAAATGGTGGTTAGCTGCTGGTATTCTTGGTGGCCATGCTCCCGCTCCCGACTTTGCTCTGACTTGCTTCTTTGGACTTGCTTTGACTTGCCATGACTTCCCGGCTGACTTTCAACCCTCTGATCTTGATGATCCTAATGTTTTACCTCGTATTACTATTTTGATGTTTCTATTCCATTCTTGTGAAACTTTGCTTCTCCCTCACATTTATCGGATTACCTTACTGTCACGACCCCAAACCCGGCCGTGATGGCCCCCGACACACTGCAAGGCTAGCCCGACCCAAATAACAATATTCACTGAGCTAATCGCTCCGAGGAGTACGTAGTACACACAGGAATGAAGTGAGCTGACTTGGTCAGCCTATCTACAATCACCCAAACATAATCAAACTTCCTCGTTGTCCGAGGGTGTCCAGTAACAAAGTCTATAGTGATCCTCTCCCACTTCCACTTAGGAATATCAATGCGCTGAAATACACCACCGGGCCTCTGATGCTGACAGTTGAGGCACCGTGCTACATGTCTGACAATGTCCATCTTCATCTTTCTCCACCAATAGTGTTGTTTCATGTATTGATACATCTTCGCGGGTGTTGGATGGATAGAATACCGCGAGCTATGGGCTTCCTCCAGAATCAACTCACGAAGGCCATCAACATTGGGCACACATATTCGACCCTGCATCCTCAATACGCCGTCACTATCAATGGTGACATCTCTAGCATCATCATACCGAACTCTGTCTCTAAGGACAGCCAAATGTGGATCATCATACTGGCGCTCACGAATACGATCATACAGAGATGACCGAGATAGAACACAAGCCAATACCCTGCTGGGCTCTGAAATGTCTAACCTCACAAGCCGATTGGCTAGCACCTGAACATCATAAGCAAATGATCTCTCCTCGACTGGAATATATGCCAAGCTCCCCATACTGACCGCCTTCCGGCTCAAAGCATCGGCCACCACATTGGCCTTCCACAGATAATATAGAATAGTAATATCATAATCCTTGAGCAACTCAAGCCATCTCCGCTGTCTCAAATTAAGATCTTTCTGTTTGAACAAGTGGTGGAGACTACGATGATCGGTATACACCTCACAGGACACACCGTACAAATAATGCCTCCAAATTTTCAAGTCATGAACAATGGCAGCTAGCTCCAAATCATGAACAAGATAGTTTTTCTCATGTGGCTTCAACTGCCGAGAAGAATAAGCAATCATCTTACCTTCCTGCATCAACATACAACATATCCCCACTCTTGAGGAATCAAAGTAAATAGTATATCAACCTGAAGCTGATGGCAACACTAACACTGGAGCTGTGGTCAAAGTTGTCTTGAGCTTCTAAAAGCTCTCCTCGCACTCATCCGACCACACGAATGGTGCACCCTTCTGAGTCAATTTAGTCAAAAAAGATGCAATGGATGAAAATCCCTGAACAAACCGGCGATAATATCTAGCCAAGCCAAGAAAGCTCCTGATCTTTGTAGTTGAGGACGGTCTAGGCCAACTCTGCACCGCCTCTATCTTCTTCGGATCAACCTGAATACCATCATGAGACACCACATGTCCCAGAAATGCTACTGACTAGAGCCAAAACTCGCACTTGGAGAATTTAGCATATAGCTTCTCCTCCCTCAATCTCTGCAACACAATACTCAAATGTTGAGCATGCTCCTCCTGACTACGGGAGTAGACTAGAATGTCATCAATGAACACAATCACAAATGAATCCAAATAGGGTCTGAACACACTGTTCATCAGATGCATAAATGCTGTTGGGGCGTTGGTCAGCCCAAACGTCATCACAAGGAACTCATAGTGTCCATATCTAGTCCTGAATGCAGTCTTCATAATATCATAGTCCCTGATCTTCAGCTGATGATAGCCTGAACGAAGATCAATCTTAGAAAACACCTTTGCACCTTGTAACTGATCAAACAAATCATCGATGCGCGGTAGAGGGTACTTGTTCTTCACTGTTAACTTGTTCAATTGCCTATAATCAATACACATCCGCATGGAACCATCTTTCTTTTTAACAAATAACACCGGCGCACCCCACGGGGACACACTAGGGCGGATGAAACCCTTATCTAGAAGCTCCTGAAGCTGCTCTTTCAATTCTTTCAACTCAGCTGGTGCTATCCGATAAGGAGGAATGGATATGGGTTGAGTGCCCGGCACCAAGTCAATGCCAAAATCAATATCTCTGTCCGGCGGCATGCCCGGCAGGTCTGAGGGGAATACATCTGGAAAGTCCCTCACAACAAGTACAAAATCAATGTTAGGAGACTCAGCTCCCACATCTCTCACAAAGGCTATGTACGACAAACACCCTTTTCAACCATTTTCTGAGCCTTCAAGAACGAAATGACATGGCTAGGGATGAAATCAGTCGAAGCCCGCCACTCGATCTGAGAAATACTAGGAATAGACAATGTAACTGTCTTAGCATGACAGTCCAATATAGCATGGTATGAAGACAACCAGTCCATACCCAATATCACATCAAAGTCTACCATTCCCAATAATAACAGATCTACCTAGGTCTCTAGACCCCCAAAAGAAATAACACAGGATCTATAGACATGATCCACAACAATCATATCACCCACGAGGGTGGATACATGAACAGGTAAATCAAGAGTACCACGAGTTGCACCCAAATGATGTGCAAAATAAGAGGACACATATGAATATGTGGACCCTAGATCAAATGGAACAGAGGCATCTTTGTGACAGACAAAAATGTTACCTGTAATCACTACATCGGAGGCAACTGCATCATGCATGTCAGGGAGTGCATAGAATCGTGCCTGACCTCTATTGGATCTCTTCTCGCCTCTGGGGCGACCACGAGAAGACTGACCTCCACCTCTCCTAGCCTAAGATGGTGCTGAAGAGGAGGGTTGATCCATATGCTAAGCCATGTCCCTACGGAGTCGAGGGCACTGTCTCCTCATGTGGCCAAACTCACCACACTCATAACAAGCACCTGGTGCTGGAGAAGGGGACTGAAGGGAACCCCTCGCCGCAGAAGAACCCTGGGCTGAAGAAGTAGGTGCTGCACTCTGGGCTGGGAGGGCACTAAGTGAAGACTGACCCTGCTGAAATCCCTATCGACCACGACCATAAGAACCTCCGCTCTGCTTAGGGCGACCTGAATGAGAAGGTCTAGATGAGCGACCTCTGCTCTACTGGAAATGCCCTCTAGATGGAGCACCACTGAAGCTACCAGAACCACGAGGCCTCTTGGCCTCCCGCTCCTCCTTCTCCCGGCGACGATCTGCCTCAATGGAGCATGCCATATCCACAACCTGCTCAAAAGATGATGACAGAACTCTCTCTCTGGTCATAAGAATGCGGATGGAGTAGTTGAGGCCATCAATGAACCTCCTAATCCTCTCTCTATCAGTAGGCATCATCCATGTGGCATGCCTAGCCAACTGTGTGAATCTAAGCTCATACTGGGGGTCACTGACATGTTGCCCTGAACCAACCACTCAAACTGGCGATGAAGCTCCACACGACAGGACTGAGGTACATACTTCTCTAGGAAGAGAGTAGAAAATCGCTGCCAGGTGAGAGGTGCTGCTCCCGCAGGCCTTCGCCTCTCAAACTCCTCCCACCAATCAAACGCTGGACCAGTAAACTGAAAAGTAGTTAATGAAACCCCACTAGACTCAAGAATGCTAGCCGTACGTAACATCCTCTGAAACTTATCCCAGAAACCCTGGGCATCCTCGCCCTCAGCGCCACTAAAATGGGGTGGCCGAAGTCTACCAAATCTCTCAAGACGACGCTGCTCATCGTCGGGCATAGCTTGAACCATATGCTCTGGAGCTGATGCAGCTGGAGGAATGACTGGTGCAACCACCTGAGCGGGGACTGCCTCTGGCGTCTGAAGTCCCTGAACAACCTGCTTAGGTGTGCGAGCTGCAGGGGTCTGCTGACCACCCCCTGTCTGAGATGTCGCTGCAGTAGCGGTAACACACCTATAATATCTGGGCCAGAGTCTCCTAAAGACTAGGAATAGCAATAGATACAGTCTGGGCCTGAACTGGGGCTACTGGCGCATCAACCACCGGGGGCTGCTCTAAACAGGTACAACGGGCGGGTCAGCTGGCACTACCTCAGCTGCCCTACCTATACTTCTAGCACGACCACACCCACGACCCCTAGCAGGTGACAATGGTGGTCGTCCACCTCGTCCTGATGCTCGCGTTCTAGCCATCTCCGAGAGAATAGAATACAGAAGTTCAGTTCTCAGAACAACAAGATTGCACGACAGAGTTCAAGAAAAGTGAAGTGTTTCCTAAAGGTTCGCAGCCTCCCAAGGATAAGTATAGGCATCCCCGTACCGATCCACAAGACTCTACTAACCGACTCAAGACTTATGAGGCCTAGTAAACCTAGGCTTTGATACCAACTTGTCACGACCCCAAACCCGGTCGTGATGGCGCCCGACACACTGCCAGGCTAGCCCGACCCAAATAATAATATTCACAGAGCTAGGAGCTCACTTTATCCCATTTAAGCATAACAATTTATAAGTCAATAGTAATGAAAATATCAAATCAGGGAACCAAATCCCAAACAGTGCAACCCCCCAAAGACAAAGGGGTCAAGAGTCATGAGCCTCTACGGATAACATGAGTGTAATAATGGTTTACATAATACCAAGTGCGGAAATAAATAGCAAATACAGTATCAAAAGACAGTATGAAGGAATATCGGGTCCTGCGGACTCTGTAGTTACCTCGAATATCCTACAGAAGTCGCTTCGAACAGCTACCAGATCACTGCTGAGAGGTACATAGATCTGCACACAAAGTACAGGGAGTAAAATGAGTACTGCCAAACTCAGTGGTAATAAACAGGGGTAAGACAACGTAGATAAGAAATCCACAATAAAGCACTATGTAAGGTGTAATCAATACCCTAAAATAGTTCAATATCAATAGCAAAGAAGCAACAAGTATCAACAACATAGTATAACAAGCTAGCAGATGTAGCTAAATGCAATGCAATGCATGAAATGACCGCTACGGCGCGTAGCTCGATCCAATTTGGGTACCCGTGCTCACTGTGGGGGTTCAGAATCCGGAGGGGCTCCTACAGCCCAAGCACAATATCATGAATATACACTGCGGCGTGCAGCCCGATCCACTACCAGTCAGCTAATATGCAAATGCAGTTTCGCAGGCTAAAAAGTAGTTTTGAAAACTCTTTTATCATTTTTAGTAGAAAACAGTAAATGTCAAGTTCCAGTGATTGGAAATATCATGATAACAGTAATATCTACAGACTGGTAGTAAACCTAGCATGTCAATATCACAGGACAATGATAACGATCCTCGCAGGATCCCAATAACTAGCTCACAGCCCATAAATGTACTCAACCATCCGAGAAGGAGGTTCAACGGCTCAAGAGTAGCCAATATCACAATATAATATGCAACCATCCGAGAAGGAGGTTCAACGGCTCAAGAATAGCCAATATCATAATACAGTATCAACAGGTCAGAATAAGCCATAGTCCCCAAATCACAATTGACCCTGCACTCACAAGAGAGTACGTGTCTCGCCACTATATAGCGTCACAAAGTGGTATATCGGGGTTTCGAACCAGCTGGTCATCACCCATATCTATTACTCACCTCAATACAGCTCGATGACTAGTCCGCGATCCCCTTGCCATGAGAATCAAGCTCCACACGTGTAGAATCTAATCAAATATGGTAGAAATACATCAAATTAGGCCAATGGAACGATACCCAGTCAAAACAACTCAATTTACAACACAAAAATTCACAAAGTTGCCAAAACCCAACTTCTGGTACGCTTCTTGAAAAATTACGAAATCACATATTCGAAACCGTCGTCTCAACACGAGTCTAAGCATATAAAATTTACCAAATTCGGACTCCATTTGCCCACTAAAATCCTTGTTTTTCTAAAGTACATGCCTAGGGCTAAAACTTCCATAAAATACCCCAAATTCCTCCATTTCCATGAGATAATTGCATAATAATATCATTACTAATCATAATTTGAGTCCATAGTTGATTACCTGATGAATTCCCCTGAATTTCTCTTCAAAATCGCCCAAATTGCCTCTCAAGCCGAGCCCCAAATGTTTTGAAATATTTCTGAAATTTCTAACTTCTAATATAATTAATCCTCTCCGCTTCTGCGAACAATTTCCGCCTCTGCGGAACCGCTTCCGCGACCTATTGGTCGCTTCTGCGAACCCAGGCCTAACTGGCCATTTCTACCCCTGCGAGCCACGGACCGCTTTTGTGCATCCTCTCCTACGGAATTTCCTCCGCTCCTGCGGAACTTTCCGCTTCCGCGCCTCAGAATCCACTTCTGCGGACTCGCATAAGCGGCCACAATTCCGCTCCTGCGGATCCTTCACCCCTCTACCCAAATCTGCTTGTGCGACCAGCTTCCGCACCCGCGACACCGCTTCTGTGGACAAAGGTCCGCTTCAGTGAAGACCAGCGCTTCTGCGCCCCCCGTCCACTCTTGCGGACTCGCTCCTGCGCTCCCATTTCCGCAGGAGCGAAAACAACAGAACCAGCAAACAAAACCTGCAATTTTCCATATTTTCTCCCGTTTAACCATCCGAAAACACCCCAAGGTCCCCGAGACCCCATCCAAACACACCAACACATCCTAATACTTTATAATAACTTGTTCCAATCCTCAAAACATGTCTAACAACATCAAAACTCGTAATTCACATTGGATTCAAGCCTAATTTCCTTAAAACTTTCCGACTTACACATTCGATCAAAAACCCGACCAAACGACGTCCGAATGACCTGAAAATTTGCGGACATACCCAAAATCACATGATAAAGATACAGAAATTGTCGGAATTCCATTCCGACCCCCGGATAAAAATCTCACCTACCGTTCGAATTTCGCCAAAATTCAACCTTAGCCAATTCAAGCATATTTCTACACCGGACCTCCAAATTCAATTCCGATCGCTCCCCTAAGTCACAAATCACCTCCCGGAACTAAATGAATCATCAGAATCCGATTCTGAGCCCTCTGACTAAATAGTCAACTCCAGGTTGACTTTCCATATTCAAGTTTCCTTCAAAAAGGCTATATGCCTCATTTTCAATCCAATTCACTCCTAACTCACCCGATATACTCTAACACTGATATAAAAGCAATAAAAATATAAATGCAAGATAACAGGGTAGTAATTCCCGTGACGACAGGCCGGGTCGTCACACTTACTGATGGGATTTCCATTGGTCCTTCATGTTTCACTTTCTTTTGTTATGTCCCGATCTTGTTGTGCCATACAATTAGGAAGCTAGTAGTTAGCCTTGATATCCTTCTTTGGTTTCTGAATTGAACTGACACTAAAACGTCTTATAGACAGACTTCAAGAGATTGAAATGTAATGACCTCAAAGGGTTTTGAGGATGTAAAGACTCTGAAAACAAATGAAGAGAAAAAAAGGATAGGACTTATCTGAGTGGAAAAGCTGATACCATTGATCGTGCCATGCATTTTGGATTAACCAGCCCAGTCCATTTAACCAATCGACTGTCAATTGTAACATTTGATGTTCTATACTTTCACAACCTGAATTTTGCCAAAATCCAAACCTTGCTCATTTTGCCATGTTTCAAACACCTTTCAACCACATACTTCTTTCATTTGCCCATCTGAAAAACTCATTTTAGCCTTATGGTGCCAAGGAGGGTATTCACCAATAAGACTATCTCATTTTAATATCTCTCAAGCGCACTTCGCCTTACGGTGCCCGTGAGAGTTTTCACCAATAAGACTCCCTCATTTTGATAACTCTCAAGCTCACTTCGCCTTATAGTGCCCGTGAGGGTTTACACCAATAAGACTCTCTCAAGCTCACTTCGCCTTACGGTGTCCGTGATGGTTTTCACCAATAAGACTCTCTCATTTTGATATTTTTTTCTTCTAGTACCCGAGTGTTGTCCTCAACATGTATCACTTTACCCTCATATTGACATTTCTTAAAGGCTCAAAATAACTCAACATTTGGATGGGTTTAGAAAGAAGGGTATAAAGGCTCAAAATAACTCAACGTGGGTTCAAAATTATAACTTTCAGAATCATATCTCTCGCAACAACCATAACTTCTACCCCAGTTTCCTTCCTGGGGATTCTTGGATTTTTCCTTTGTTGTGACTAAACTTCAGTGAGTCTACCTACGTACCCTTTAAGGATCAAGTCAAACGTAGTTCAGGTCATAAAATCGCTTCATTATTGTGACGTTTCTTTCCTTCCATTCTTCTTCTCTTTTCATTTGTTTTCTTTCTTTTCTTCTTTTTCTTTTCTTTTCTTTTCATTTCTTTTTCTTTTTTGCTTTTCTTTTTCTTTTTCTTTTCTTTTATTTTCTTTCTTTTCTTTACTTTTATTCTCCACTGTCTTTCTCCTGTTTTTCCTCGATCGGGTTCTTGAGTTTTGTTGTTGATTCCGAAAGAGGGTTATGAAAGAAAATTTAATATGGCTTAAAAGGCTAACAATGGACAAAGTGTTTGGATAGCAGAACAAAATGCCTTCGTCATTTCAATCTCAAAACATGCCAAATACAATCAGATACAGAAATCATACATAATATCTCTTGACTGCATCAGAATTGATAGCTGTTTCTACACATCTCCCTTCCACATCTGTTAGATACAATGCACAATTAGACAATACTCATGTTATAACAAATGGCCCCTGCCAGTTGGGAGCGAACTTTCCTTTTGCTTCAGCTCAATGCGGTAAGTTACGCCTCAATACCAATTGTCCTACTTCAAATTTCCGCGGACGCACTTTCTTGTTATAAGCTCTTGCCATTCTCTTTTGGTACAACTGTCCATGACATACTGCTGCCAATATCTTTTCATCAATCAAGTTCAAATGTTATAAACGAGCTTTGACCCACCCATCATCATCAATTTCTGCTTCAGCAATAATCCGCAAGGAGGGTATTTCAACTTCTGCAAGTATCACTGCCTCTGTACCATACACCAATAAATAAGGAGTCGCCCCTACAAAAGTGCGAACAATAGTGTGATATCCTAGCAAAGCAAAATGCAACTTCTCATGCCACTGCCTGGATCCTTGCACCATTTTCTGAAGTATTTTCTTGATGTTCTTATTAGCTACCTCAACTGCTCCATTCACCTTAGGACGATATGGGGTGGAATTGCGGTGCGTGATCATAAACTGCTTACATGTTTTTGCCATTAAATGGCTATTGAGATTGGCACCATTATCTGTGATAATCACCCTCAGAATTTAGAATCGACAAATGATATTTGAATGCACAAAATCTACCACTGCCTTTTTGGTCACCGATTTGAAAGTTTTCGCTTCAACCCACTTAGTGAAGTAGTCAATGGCTACCAGAATAAACCTATGCCCATTAGATGCTGCTGGCTCGATCGGCCTAATGACATACATTCCCTAAGAAACAAAAGGACATGGTGCCGACATTGTATGCAACTCAAATGGTGGAGAATGGATCAAATCTCCATGTACTTGGCATTGATGACCCTTGCGCACAAAACTGATACAATCCCGTTCCATAGAAGCCAGTAGTATCTTGCTCGAAGAATCTTCTTTGCCATCACATACCCACTCATATGAGGTCCACAAACTCCCACGTGTACCTCGATCATGATAGTTGTAGCCTTTTTAGCATTCATACATCTCAACAAACCAAGATCTGGAGTTCTTTTGTACAAAACCCCTCAACTGAACAAAAATCCGTTTGCCAAACATCTAATAGCTCTCTTTTGATACCACGTGGCTTGTGCAACATATACTCCCATTCTGAGGTATTCTTTGATATCATGAAACCATGGTTCACCATCAAGTTCTTCTTCTACCTTATTGAAATAGGCATGTTGATCTCGAACCTAAATCTGCAATGGGTCCAAATATGCCTTATTTGGATGATGCAATATTAACGCCAAAGTGGCCAAAGCGTCAGAAACTTCATTATGAATCCTTGGAATGTGCTTGAAATCTATTGACTAAAACCGCTAACAAAGTTCATGCAAACATTGCCGGTATGGTATGAGCTTTAAATCTAGTATTTCCCATTATCCTTGAATTTGGTGTACCAAAAGATCTGAGTCGCCCATGACCAAGATATCCTGAGACACATGTCTATAGCCATCCTCAAACCTAAAATACAGGCCTCGTATTTAGCCATGTTATTGGTGCAATAAAAGCAAAGCTGTGCTATAACATGGTATTGTTGCCCCGTCTCAGAAATAAGCACCACTCATATCCCAACGCCTTTGTTATTGGCATCCCCATCAATGAATAACTTCCACCCAGGTTATTCATCTTGTTCCGATTCCTCAACATGCATTGTTTTCTCATCCGGAAAATATGTTTTCAATGGTTAATATTCATCATCAACTAGATTCTCTGCTAGGTGATCAGCCACTACTTGTGCTTTCATTGCAGTATGGGTCACATAGACAATATCAAATTTCGTGAGCAGGATTTACCACTTAGCAAGCCTCCATGTGGGCATGGGATTATAAATAATGTATTTCAACGGATCTAGCCACGAGATGAGATAAGTGGTATATGCTGATAAATAATATTTCAACTTCTGCGCTACCCAGGTCAAACCACAGCACGTTCTCTCAAGCTAAGTATACTTCACCTCTAAGATGTGAACTTCTTGCTGAGGTAGTAAATTGTCTGCTCTTTCTTTCCCGCAACATAATGCTTCCCCAGTACACATCCAAAAAAATTATCCGACACTGTCAGATAAAGGATCAAGGGTCTTCCTGGTTCTGGCAGAACCGACACTAGTGGACTTCCCAATTACTCTTTAATTTTGTCAAATGCTACCTAACATTCATCCGTCCACTTGACTGCAACATCTTTCTTCAGTAGATTAAAAATAGGCTTCCAAATCGCTGTAAGCTGAGCAATGTACCTACTGATGTAATTCAATCTACCGAGAAAACTCATAACTTCATTCTTGCTCTTTGGTGGTGGTAACTCATGTATGGCGTTGATTTTGGATGGATCTAGTTCAATACCACGTCGGCTCACCACAAATCCCAACAGCTTCCTTGACGGGACACGGAATGCACACTTTGCTGGATTGTGTTTGAATTATACATGCGGAGCCACTGGAAAAACTTCCTCAGGTCTCTAGCATGATCATACTGCTTTCTTGACTTTATAATTACATCATCCACATAAACTTCAATTTCTCGATGTATCATATCATGGAACATTGTGGTCATTGCCCTCATGTATGTTGCCCATGTGTTTTTCAACCGAAATGGCATGGCCCTATAACAATAGGTTCTCCACAGCATAATGAATGCCGTCTTTTCCGCATCTTCCTCATCCATCAAAATCTGGTGATAGCCCGCATAACAATCCACGAAAGACCCAATCTCATGTTTGGAACAATTGTCAATCAATATATGGATGTTCGGCAGTGGAAAATTGTCTTTTGGACTTGCCTTATTAAGATCACGGTAATCAACACACACTCTGGTCTTTCCATCTTTCTTTGGCACATGCATGACATTTGCTAACATGTGGGATATCGGGTAACCCGTATGACCTTCGCCTCAAACTGCATGTTGACTTCTTCTTTGATTTTCACATTGATATTTGTCTTAAATTTCCTTAGCTTCTGCTTGACAGGAGGGCATTCCGAATAAGTGGGCAACTTGTGAACCACCAGATCAGTACTTAAACCCGGCATATCATCGTATGACCATGAAAAAGTATCTTTGTATTCAAACAACAACTTGATTATCGCTTCCTTGAGTGGGGATTCCAAATGAACACTTATTTTTGTTTCCCAAACATTTTCCTAATCCCCTAAATTGATTTCCTCGGTGTCATTCAAGTTAGGTTTGGGTTTTTCCTCAAATTGACTTAATTCTTTACTGATTTCTTCCAAGGCTTCCTCATCATCATACTCCACCTCATCATCACATTCAATTTCTTGTATTTCTATTTCTTATTGGTTATCAAGACTAGGTCGAGAACTCCTCATGCATGACATATCATTGAAACCTGTATAAAATGGACTGTACAAGAAAGAGAAAAAAGAAGACAAAAATAAAGGCTATCAGGAATGAAAAGAGAAAGAAATTGCATTTCATTGAAACTGTAAGATAACAAGATTTAACTCATCCAAATGGACGGAACTGTCACGCCCTAAATCAGGGAACATGACCGGCGCCTGACCGGGTTGCCCCAGTCAAGCGGACCTGGGTGCCTTTCATTCCCACGCGTTACCCCTGTGCTGATTGTTTTTCATTTACCAAATATCTTACTAATCATGAATGATTTCACATTAAACAAATAAAACCATACGAGTGATTCATTAACAAGTTTGCAATTTTTACAATGCCCGACATAACACAATACATATACATAAGACTGGAGTCCCACAGTTTACATGTCTATAGAGCCTCTAGGATACAAAAAGGGGAATACAATACTTGCCGGTAACAAGGCTCCGACTATACCTTACAAAACCAAAATGAAATCTAAACAAAAGTGGAATGAACCACACAGGGCCCCAAGGAAGAAAGGGGCTCACCAAAACGGGCAGTGGAAGGAGAAGGATACTACTGCCGATGAGCTGAAGTGCCTGCTACTGATCCACCTACAATCATAACACTAATGTAGCGTCCCCGGCAAAAGGGACGTCAGTACACTTGAATTGTATGGCATGTATGGACAAACTTTGTCCCAAGTAAACTCAAGCCATTGAATTACATCAACAATTAATTAAGCCAGCCAACCATGTTTCCACATTTTCCTCATTTCAAATAATTCTCAACACACAACACTTTCTACGATCAACCAATTTAACAATAACCAATCAATCACGTAAAGCACAAGTAGTCAAACAAAGGGGCAATCAGTGCCCCACAGGTTGCAAACTCTCCTGTTGTCTCCTTTCACAATTTCACATTATTGATTTTTATATCAATTTTCAATAGCGATTTCGATCGCTTTCCATCCTTATTACCCCTGACCACCCTTATTACCTCGGCCACCCTTATCACCCCAACCCACACCTTATTTCTTCATGTTGCGGCGCGCAACCCGATCCCACCGTACAGTTTTAAAACACAACAAGTACAAACAGGAGATAAGGCATTTCACACAATTTCAACAAGTTCAAATAAGCAACTTACAGGTTGGTTCATGTTCACAATTACTTCTCAAGCCAATATCACAATCAAGTTACAAATGTTCCAAAAATCAAGAGTATTCATACCGTATTGTTCAATGACTTACCAATCCTCAAGTGTTTTGTTTCTTTTCCACAAAGTACCATATATGGCATTATAGCCATTATTCACAATTCTTTTACCAAATTAAACTCTCATTTTACATCCCTCATAGCTCAACAACAAACTTTGAATATCCAATAACAACATCAAGAATTTCACACAATTTGTCAATTTAACACGAACCAAACAAACTTCACACATATAGGCGATTTCACAAGAATCAAAATTAGCCATACATACCCGGTGATGAGTTTTCTTCCGTTAACTTCCTACTTTATGCTTACCCAAGATATCCTACTCTTGCCAACCTTGTTCTTGAAGACTCTTACTTCTACTCACTTCTTTTTACTAGAAATCAAGTTCAATAATCATGCATGAGTGTAAAAATTCTATTTTCAAAAGCTATTATATGCAAACCTCTCTTTACCCAATTTAAAACTGAAAATCAAAGAAAATAGTTAGGGTTTTTACCTTGAAAAGATTGGGGAAGTTGAATCCTTGCCCTAGAATCCCTTGGAATTAAGTGGTTGGAACAATCTTTGAAGATGAAGAACTTCTCTCTCTAAAACCCCTCTATTCTCTCTCTAATTTTGGTAAGATGATATGAGAAAATGAGGGTGAAAGGTGTTATATTAAAGAAGAGATCGGGTAAAAATGTTAGAAAAATCTGGGTCGGGGTCAATTCTGCAGTGCACTTTGCGACCGTAGAATCAACATACGGTCCGCATAGTGACCGCAGAATGGCCTCAAAATTACTCAAGTTCTGTTACAGAATGCGACCAATATGCGGTCGCAAAGTGCACCGCAGATTCATTATGCGATCGCATATCGACCGCATTTTCAACGTGATTTTGGGAGACTTTCTAGAAAGCTTTGCGGCAAGAATGCGGTCCGCATAGCAGATTTGCGGTCGCATTCTTGACCGCAAAATTGACACTTTTCGGAAAAATTAATTCTCTACATTTTTGAAACTTAAATCACTACAAAGGGTCCGAACCGCGGCGAGCTTGCTCGCCGCGAAGAATTCTACGCATTCCTAACACATTATTCGGACCATGACACTATAGCTACTAGGTTTTATGCACAAATATTTTACGGGGCCTTACATCCTCCCCCCTTAAGATCATTCGTCCTCGAATGAGGATTTTGAAATAAATGAGTTGGTTTTGAAAGACATGATATGCAACCATCAAAATTTTGACTAACTCTTATATTTTAGAAAACTTTCGCCAGAGTTTCCTTTGTATTATGGACATATCCACCTGTCAGAGGGCCCCCGAAACACGTTACCAAACAACAATACACAAATACAACACTTTTCACAACTGGTATACACTTTCTTACCTCAACGAATGCACATATTCTAGTCACTTCAATGAATTCTTACCTTATTTAACCATTTTAACACACCATGTACACTTAACAAACCATTACCAATCTACACTTACTATTAGTTGTTTATTTAACACGTAAATCTTTATAAGGCTTTCATTTATCAAGAATGGTTCAAGTGACCCAAGGTAACAACACATTTAACTCATTGCAAAATGAAGGGGACTTTACTAATACTAAGAGGGAAACAACTTAGACAAGATGACAGTTACTAGGAGTAGAAGGGTCACCTAATTTCTTCTAGGCTTGATCGAACAAATGGGGGTACTTTTCCTTCATCTCTTTTTCCGCTTCCCATGTGGCCTCCTCAACTTGTTGACTTCGCCATAATACTTTAACAGAGGCAACTTCCTTATTTCTCAACTTACGGACTTGCCTATCAAGAATGGCAACTGGAACTTCTTCATATGACAAATCTTCATTAACCTCTATAACTTCGACTAGCATGATGGTGGATGGATCTCCAATCACTTTCTTCAACATGGACACATGGAATACCGGATGCACTGATGACATCTCGGGAGGCAACTCTAGCCTATAAGCAACTTGACCAATCCTTTGAACGATCCGATATGGCCCGACATACCTAGGACTCAATTTCCCTTTCTTTCCAAATCGCATGACTCCCTTCATAGGAGATACCCTCAAGAACACCCAATCATCGACTTGAAACTCCAAATCCCTTCGGCGAACATCTGCATAGGATTTTTGACGACTCTGTGCTGTTTTCATTCTCTCCTGAATAACCTTGACCTTTTCCATAGCTTCGTACACCATATCTGGCCCTAGCAATTCCGTTTCACCTACCTCAAACCACCCGATTGGCGACCTACATCTTCTCCCGTACAATGCCTCAAATGGGGCCATCTGAATGCTAGCATGATAGCTATTATTGTAAGCAAATTCTATCATTGGCAAGTGTTCATCCCAATTACCTTTAAAATCTAAGACACAAGCCCGTAACATATCTTCGAGCGTCTGAATGGTCCGCTCGGCCTGGCCGTCGGTCTGCGGATGGAAAGCTGTGCTGAGATTCACCTGAGTTCCCAAACCTTGCTGAAACTTCTTCCAAAAGTTAGCTGTGAACTGAGCCCCGCGATCCGAGATAATAGAAAGTGGAGTGCCATGAAGCCTTACTATCTCCTTGATGTACAATCTTGCATATTGCTCCGCAGTATCAGTGGACTTGACAGGCAGGAAGTGAGCTGATTTGGTGAGTCGATCCACTATCACCCATATTGAGTCAAACTTACGCCGAGTGCGAGGTAACCCTACCACGAAATCCATATTGATCATCTCCCATTTCCACCTTGGTATTTCTATAAGCTGAGTTAATCCACCAGGCCGTTGATGCTCGGCCTTCACTTGTTGACAGTTCGGACATTTAGCTACAAAGCTTGCTACATCCTTTTTCATACCGTTCCACCAATAAATCTCCTTAAGGTCATGATACATTTTCGTGGAACCTGGGTGTACCGAATACCTGGAAATATGAGCCTCTGCCATTACCCTTTCCCGAAGCTCGTCCACATCCGGAACACATAGCCTATCTTGACACCGCAATACACCATCTTCGCTGCTGAGTACAAATGTTGAGGTCTTGTTATTCATGACTGCTTCCTTTACCCGAACCAATGCTGGATCCATGAACTGTTTTTCCTTGATTTCCGCGACCAATGATGATTCTGCTCCATTATGCACCAAAATCCCCCTCGTCTGACGCCGAGATACGAACCCCCAAACTGGCTAATTGGTAAACCTCTCGAGCCAGGGGTCTCTGATCCACACCCAAATGAGCCAAACTACCCATGGATTTTTGACTAAGAACGTCGGCTACCACATTTGCCTTTCCTGGATGGTACAATATGTTCATATCATAGTCCTTGAGCAATTCTAACCAATGCCGCTGTCTCAGATTTAGCTCCTTCTGCTTGAACAAATACTGGAGGCTCTTGTGGTCCGAAAACACATCTACATGAACTCCATAAAGATAGTGCCGCCATATTTTCAAAGCAAACACAACAGCTGCAAGCTCCAAATCATGCGTCGGATAATTCTTCTCGTAATTCTTGAGTTGCCTGGAAGCGTAAGATATGACTTTCCCGTGCTGCATCAATACACCTCCCAAACCAACCCTGGAGGCATCACAATAAACCACAAATCCCTTTGTGCCTTCTGGCAAGGCCAATACTGGTGCCGAGGTCAATCTTGACTTCAATTCCTGGAAACTTTTCTCACACGCTTCGGACCACTGGAACTTAACTGCCTTCTGCGTCAGCTTTGTCAATGGGGAAGCGAGGGTTGAGAATCCCTCTACAAACCTCCGATAGTACCCTGCCAAACCCAAGAAGCTACGTATCTTTGTCGGGGTCGTGGGTCTAGGCCAATCTTTCACTGCCGCAATCTTTTGAGGATCCACCTGAATTCCCTCACTGGAAATAACATGCCCTAGAAAGGCTACGGACTCCAACCAAAACTCACATTTTGAGAACTTGGCATACAATTGATGCTGATGAAGGGTCTGCAATGCTGCTCTGAGGTGAATGGCATGATCTTCCCCGCTCCGAGAGTAGATGAGGATGTCGTCAATGAATACAATTACAAAGGAATCTAGGAATGGCTTGAAAACCCGATTCATAAGGTCCATGAAAACTGCTGGGGCATTGGTTAGCCCAAAAGACATGACCAAAAACTCGAAGTGACCATAACGAGTTCTGAAGGCGGTCTTTGGAATATCCTGCTCCCTGATTTTTAACTGGTGGTACCCGGACCGTAAATCAATCTTTGAGAAGAACTTCGCTCCCTGCAATTGGTCAAACAGATCATCCACTCGAGGCAAAGGATATTTATTCTTGATGGTGACTTTGTTGAGCTACCGATAATCAATACACATTCGAAGTGACCCATCCTTCTTTCTGACAAAGAGAACCGGAGCACCCCACGGCGACACACTCGGTCGTATGAACCCTTTCTCTAATAAATCCCTCAGCTGCTCCTTTAACTCCCTTAACTCTGCTGGCGCCATTCTGTATGGTGGAATGGATATTTGCTGAGTATCCGGCAATACATCGATCCCAAAGTCAATCTCCCTATCCGGCGGAATGCCTGGAAGCTCATCTGGAAACACTTCCGGAAATTCATTCACAATTGGCACGGACTCGAGGGTAGGCACATCCTGAGGTGGTGTCCGTTACCCGAACTAGGTGATAGATACACCCTTTCTTAATCATCTTCGAAGCCTTAAGGTAGGAAATAAACCTACCCCTTGGCACTACACCATTTCCTCTCCATTCAATAATTGGCTCGTTAGGGAACTCGAGCCTCATAACTCTCGTTCGACAATCAAGTTTGGCAAAGCACGAATAGAGCCAATCCATCCCCATAATTACATCAAAATCTACCATCCCAAGCTCAATAAGATCGGCTGTGGTATCACGACCACCCACCATAACAACACAATTCCTATAGACTCGTGAGGCTATAATAGAATCACCAATTGGAGTCGATACAGAGAATGGCTCATGAAGCTGTTCGGGTACTATCCCAAAACTTGAAGCAATGAATGGAGTGACATAAGACAAGGAGGACCCCGGATCAATAAGGGCATAGCAATCAATAGTCTGAACAGACATGATACCTGTAACAACATCTGGAGAACCCTCGGCATTTTGGCGGCCACTCAATGCATAGAATCGGCTAGGTCCACCCCTACCACGAGCTCCACCCCTAGCTGCACCACGCCCTGCTGATGCTGGAGTACGCGCTGATGATGTAGCAGCTGAAGAACCGGATGACTGAGCAGATCCCCTACCTATACCCTGACTGGGTGCACGGCAATCCCGCTGAATGTGACCTCTCACCCCGCACCCGAAGCACACTGGAAGGTCAAGGTAGCAAGTCTCTGTATGAAATCTCCCACACTTGGGGCATGTAGGTCTCCCCTGCTGTTGGGATCTCACCCCAGGACGACCAGACTGACGAGACCTCCTGCTGTCTGGACCAGGTCTCGAGTAACTGCCCTACTGATGACTGTGCACGGATGGCGGTGCACTCGCGGAGGACCGAGCATATGACTGGGATGGCCCTGATGACCCTTTCCCTGGAAGTGATCTCCCTGAATGACCCATTGACCGGGCCCTACTGCTACTCTCTCTTTCCGCATGAATCTTCAACTTCCTAGCCTCTGTGGCCTGAGCAAACCCCACAATCCTCCCATAGTTCGTATCTGAGTGCAAAGTTGCTGTGGCGGCCTCATTCACTACCGAAGGGCTAAGGCCCTGAACAAACCGTCGAACCCGGGCATCCATGGTCGACACTAAATGAGGAGCGTACTTGGACAACCTTACGAACTCCATGTGATACTCCCAAACACTCATACCGCCCTGTTTGAGAACCTCGAACTCAGTGGCACGGGCTGTCATTGTCTCAGCAGGCAAGAAGTGGTCCATGAATGCATCCACGAACTCATCCCATCCGGCCGGAGGGCTCCCTTCTTCACGGGAATCCTCCCACATTTCGAACCATGAACGTGCCGCTCCCTTCAGCCTGTAAGAAGCTAACTCTACTCCCTCTATATCTGTAGCCTTCATCACTCTGAGGGTCTTGTATATCTCATCAAGGAAGTCCTGTGGGTCAGCCTCTGGATCGGTACCTGAAAATTCTGGAGGGGCCAATCGCAAGAACTGGTGGACTCTGGAGCCAAAGGAATCTCCCTGTCCGCTGGAGGATGCAGGGGCATCATGGGATCTCTGGGCCTGGGCGGCCACTAACTGTGTTAACATATGAATGGCTCCCCTAAGATCTTCGTTAGAGATACCAGAGCCCGAAGCGGGAACTGTATCTGAGTCAGGAACACTGGCAGGAGGAATGGTGGCATCCTCTGCCGCAGCTGGAATAGGGACACTTGGGTTTTGAACAGATGGGTCAGGCAAATTCGGGACTGGTGGGTCATTCTCTCCCACGGCATCGGGTACATGATTAACAGCTGCACTTGGGCCGGCATTGGCCCTAAGGCCGAGTCTAGCCTTCTTCTTAGGTGCCATATTCTGAAAATTTGGGAACAAGGCGCGAATTAGACACGGATATTTCCACATTGCACTTTACCGCACGATATAGATTAACAAAGAAATAGGTAAATTCCTAAATGCCTTTGTAGCCCCCAACTTATCTGATGTGGTCGACAACACACCTATAAGAAGGGCACTACTAGACACGGCTCCGAGACATCCTAGGACACTTTAAAGACCATAGGCTCTGATACCAAGTTTATCACGCCCCAAATCGGGGAACATGACCGGCGCCTGACCGGGTTGCCCCAAGTCAAGCGGACCTGGGTGCCTTTCATTCCCACGCGTTACCCCTGTGTTGATTGTTTCTCATTAACCAAATATCTTACTATCTATGAATGATTTCACATTAAACAAATAAAACCATACGAGTGATTCATTAACAAGTTTGCAATTTTTACAACGCCCGACATAACACAATACATATACATAAGACTGGAGTCCCACAGTTTACATGTCTACAGAGCCTCTAGGATACAAAAAAGGGAAATACAATATTTGCCGGTAACAAGGCTCCGGCTATACCTTACAAAACCAAAATGAAATCTAAACAAAAGTGGCATGAACCACACGGGGCCCCAAGGAAGAAAGGGGCTCACCAAAACGGGCAGTGGAAGGAGAAGGATACTACTGCCGATGAGCTGAAGTGCCTGCTACCGATCCACCTACAATCATAACACGAATGTAGCGTCCCCGACAAAAGGGACGTCAGTACACTTGAATTGTACTGGCATGTATGGACAAACTTTGTCCCAAGTAAACTCAAGCCATTGAATTACATCAACAATTAATTAAGCCAGCCAACCATGTTTCCACATTTTCCTCATTTCAAATAATTCTCAACACACAGCACTTTCTACGATCAACCAATTTAACAATAACCAATCAATCACGTAAAGCACAAGTAGTCAAACAAAGGGGCAATCAGTGCTCCACAGGTTGCAAACTCTCCTGCTGTCTCCTTTCACAATTTCACATTATTGATTTTTATATCAATTTTCAATAGCAATTTCGATCGCTTTCCATCCTTATTACCCCTGACCACCCTTATTACCTCGGCCACCCTTATCACCCCAACCCACACCTTATTTCTTCATGTTGCGGCGCGCAACCCGATCCCACCGTACAGTTTTAAAACACAACAAGTACAAACAGGAGATAAGGCATTTCACACAATTTCAACAAGTTCAAATAAGCAACTTACAGGTTGGTTCATGTTCACAATTACTTCTCAAGCCAATATCACAATCAAGTTACGAATGTTCCAAAAATCAAGAGTATTCATACCGTATTGTTCAATGACTTACCAATCCTCAAGTGTTTCGTTTCTTTTCCACAAAGTACCATATATGCCATTATAGCCATTATTCACAATTCTTTTACCAAATTAAACTCTCATTTTACATCCCTTATAGCTCAACAACAAACTTTGAATATCCAACAACAACATCAAGAATTTCACACAATTTGTCAATTTAACACGAGCCAAACAAACTTCACACATATAGGCGATTTCACAAGAATCAAAATTATCCATACATACCTGGTGATGAGGTTTTCTTCCGTTAACTTCCTACTTTATGCTTACCCAAGATATCCTACTCTTGCCAACCTTGTTCTTGAAGACTCTTACTTCTACTCACTTCTTTTACTAGAAATCAAGTTCAATAATCATGCATGAGTGTAAAAATTCTATTTTCAAAAGCTATTATATGCAAACCTCTCTTTACCCAATTTAAAACTGAAAATCAAAGAAAATAGTTAGGGTTTTTACCTTGAAAAGATTGGGGAAGTTGAATCCTTGCCCTAGTATCCCTTGGAATTAAGTGGTTGGAACAATCTTTGAAGATGAAGAACTTCTCTCTCTAAAACCCCTCTATTCTCTCTCTAATTTTGGTAAGATGATATGAGAAAATGAGGGTGAAAGGTGTTATATTAAAGAAGAGATCGGGTAAAAATGTTACAAAAATCTGGGCCGGGGTCAATTATGCGGTCACTATGCGACCGCAGAATCCACATGCGGTCCGCAAAGTGACCGCAAAATGGCCTCAAAGATTACTCCAGCTCTGTTACGGAATGCGGCCATTATGCGGTCCGCATTCCTGATCTGCGATCGCAAAATGGATCGCATATCGACCGCATTTTCAACGTGATTTTGGGAGACTTTCTGGAAAGCTTTGCGGCAAGAATGCGGTCCGCATAGCAGATTTGCGGTCGCATTCTTGACCGCAAAATTGACACTTTTCGGAAAAATTAATTCTCTACATTTTTGAAACTTAAATCACTACCAAGGGTCCGAACCGCGGCGAGCAAGCTCGCCGCGAAGAATTCTACGCATTCCTAACACATTATTCGGACCATGACACTATAGCTACTTGGTTTTATGCACAAATATCTTACGGGGCCTTACAGGAACATAGAAATCTAAATTACAACCTTGGAAATAATCCAAATTTAATACTCAAAAGAAAATCAAAAACTAACTACCACGACTCCTTTTGAGTTGGAAGAGGAGTAGCTTCCCAGATATTAAGCTTGGCCTGAGACTATTAACTGCACATCAATTTTGCTCGGACCTTTGCCTGCTTCAACCATATTCACTTCATCGAACAATCTTTCAAACCTTTCGATCAAGTCCCTATCATGTTCTATTACCATAGAATTGGGCATTGCTGTTGCTGGGTGCCTTTTAGTACCAGACCGGACAAAAGAATGGGAAAGGCGAGGGATAGGTTTTGGAAGGGTCCACGCTCTCTTCTTCATCTTTTTGGCTCTCCTTCTGTCAGCAGCAGTGGGCTTGAAGCCTAACACGAAAGTGTCTATATTTCCAGGAAGAGACACTGGCTTTATGATCCCCTATAGTAAAGCTCCCAAACCCTTTCCGTGCAAAAATCTATTCCTTATCTTCTCCGTTGCCACCATGACAGATGCGGCAGCTACCTTGGGCACAAGAACATACTCCCCTTCCAGGATGTTAGCAACTGGCACTGTGTCTAGGACTTGGTACACCCACGTGCCTTTATCATCTTCAACTTCCTCGAAGGTTGTACTAGAATTACAAGAATTTTCCTCCCCATGGACCACAATTTCTTGCTGATCCCATTCAAATTTGTCCATTTGATGCAAAGTAGACGGCACTGTGCAGCGTGGATCCATGGTCTACCCAACAAAATATTATAGGAAACAACAACATCAAGCACTTGGAACTCCATCGTGAATTCCACAAGTCCTATTGTAAGTTCCAACACAATATCTCCCATTGTATTCTTCCCTCCGCCGTCAAATCCCCGTACACAAAAACTATTCTTATAAATTCTTTCATTGTCGACCTTCAACATTTCTAGAGTGGATAGAGGGAAAATGTTGGCACTAGACCCATTATGAATTAACACCCGAGTCACCACGGAATCTTCGCACTTCACTGTGAGGTACAGAGCTCTATTATGCTCGGTTCTTTCCAGTAGCAATTCGTCGTCAAAATATGTTACCCTGTTAACCTCAAAAATTTTATTTGCAATCTTTTCTAAATGATTCACAGTCATCTTATCTGGCACATGAGCTTCATTTAGAATCTTCATCAACGCCCATCGATGTTCATCTGAATGGATCGATAAAGACAATAATGAGAGTTGCACCAGGGTTTTTTCTTAATTGTTCCATGATTGAGTGGTCCTGTGCTTTGATCTTTTTCAAAAACTCTTCATCTTCCTCTTCAGTAACAGCTCTTTTCACTGGTGTCGGATTGTCTCTAGCTACTTTAACTTTACCCTATTCTTCAGGGGCAAAGTACCTCCCTGATCTAGTCAACCCATGTGTTTCGCATACTTCTTCTTTGACTTCTTTTCCTCTGTACATAACACTCACCCGGTCATAATTCCATGAGACAGCCTTTTCACTAACCACATGCAATTGAATCACCGGTTTGATGATAACTGGTTGCGTACGGGTGCCTTTTACAACCAACACAAGCTTAACAACTGCTCCTGGTATTGTCATTTTAATAGGTTCTGGCTTCACTATTATTGTTGTCTCACTGACTGTCTGCTCTGCTGCGACCAAGGCTTTTCCACCAGTCAACTTCTCATCTACTTTACTTTCACTCGCCTTAATCATTATCACTATTTGCGATGGCTTCTTATATTCTCCCCTCTGCACTAACTCAATCATGTGAGCCTCATGATGAGTTGCTAATGGATTCTAAGTGATATTGGGAGTTTTTGGAGCATGTACTTCAATTCTCCTAGTATTAATAAGTTCCTGAATAGCAGTTTTCAGATGCAAACATTTCTCGGTATCATGCCCCGGAGCTCCTAAGCAATACTCACAATTTACAGAATGGTCCAGGTTCCACGGAGGAGGGTTTGATATTTTTGTCTCAATTGGGTTCAACATTCCAAGCTGCCTCAACCTGTGGAATAGGCTGGTATAAGATTCTCCTAGCGCAGTGAAAGTCTTTTTCTTTTGCAATACGTCATCTTGGTAGCAGGGTTTGGTCGGAAACCAATTCCACCAGGATTTCTGTATGTTCTGGGAAATGGATCGGCATTTTGGGTATGATATGTGTTATGGGGAGTGGGTGCACACCAGAGTACCTGAGGTTGAGGATAAGTTTGGGCGTGGTGAACTGAGAAGTGGGGAACAGGAGGTGGATAGTAAAGTTGTGGTTGGCTATATGGTGTATGTGGGTAGGGTTGGTGATGTGGACGGGGGTGGTGATAATATGTTGAAGGACCCCTGGACCATGTCCTAGACTCCACCACGACAACTTCTTCCTTCTTCTTCTTTCCCAAACCCCTCCAGTGCCAGTCAGGATGGCTTGGGTAGTCGCTTTTATTGCAGAGTAACTCATAATCTTGTTGGACTTTAACCCTTCTTCTACCATGCTTCCCAGCTTTACGACTTCACTGAAAGTTTTGCTCACTGCTGACACTAGATGGACATAATAGGTAGGCTCTAAGTCCTGCAAAAAATAATCCACCATCTCACCTTCTTTCACAGGCGGATCGACCCTCGCGGCCTGCTCCCTCCATCGAAATCCATATTCTATAAAACTCTCCCCAGGTTTATTTTCAATCTTGGTCAAGCAGAGATCATTGGGAACAATCTCCAGATTATACTGAAAATGATTTGCAAAGGCTTGGGCTAAGTCATCCCATGTATACCATCAGGTGTGATCCTGCCTAGTATACCACTCTAAAGCCGACCCACTGAGGCTTGGCTGAAGTATGTCATTAATAATTCATCTTTTCCTACAGCACCCCTCATTTTGCTACAAAACCCCCTCAAATGGGCTACAGGGTCACCATGCCCATCATAAAGATCAAACTTCGGCAATTTGAAAACCACAGGCCGTTGGACTTCTAGAAACAAACACAGGTCTTTATAATCGACACTTACTTGTCCTCCTAGACCTTGCATGTTTCAGAATGATTGTTCCACGCTTTTTACTTTGCGTATCATCTTCTCCTGCTCAGGGTTCTTAGTAGGTTTTTCTTCTTTAGATATACCAATAAGAGGAGTATAAGAGTAAGGCTTATGAGGTCTAAAAGTGGGCTCGGGTGGATAGTAATGGTTTTCTTGAGTGTGGAACAAAGGTTCACTTAACGATTTGTGTAACATGGCACGTAGAGGAGCCACGTAGATAGGAGCAACTGGTGGGATTTGATTTGGTGGTGGAGGTGGTGGTGTTTGAGAAGTGTTTGAATAATATGGTGGATGGGTAGGGTAAGCCGGAGAAAAGTTCACGGTAGGAGGATCTTGTGATTTAACTGGTGGCGGAACATAGGCAAGATTGGCAGGATAAGTTGGCAAGGGTTGTCCTTTTGCCAGGCCTGGTACATTTCGGCCATTTGTTGTTTCAGCTTGTATATTTCCTCTTTCATAGCACTAACATCCACTATTTCTTCCTCCCTAGCTGGGTCAACAATAGTTGCTTCGATCTCTTGGCTAACCATTTTTGACATATCTTTGGAGCGGGTATTATGTGGATGCGTTGCCAGAATGCCAGTTAGCTAAACCACATGTCTGAACTTACCAACAACAACAACGTTATTAGTGTTTAGGTCATTATCAAACAAATAGTCGCTCATTTGGAGCATGGATGCACCTAGGAAATTTTCGGTTTCTAATATGCATTTGCTCGGCTGCGTGTGTCATCCTGGCTTTTCTCAATTATGGCATCTTTCTTTTATTCTCGCCTTTTTCTTTGCTTTGCCATTTTCTTTTGTTGCGGCTTTTCCCTCTCTCTTTCTCTTTTCTTTCTTTTTCTTTTCCACTTATATTTTAATTTTTCACTATTAACTTTTATTCTTACTGTATTTTTTGTATTTTTCATGTGGTTACGATTGGTCATATGAAAATTGCCTATATATCGCAATTGTGCCTGAATCAGATAAAATAAAAAAAATAAAAAAAAATAGAAATACAATTTTTGGGAATTTTTATATTTTCATTACAACTAATTACATCAATACTAAGCTATTATTTTCATTTTCAAAATCAAAATACAAACTCAAAACTTGACTACTATTTCTCTTTACGAGTACATCAAAGCTCAAACCCTGGGGCCCGCGGGGCATCATTCGGCATCGTCATGGGCCGGCTCGCAAGACCCCTTTGTAATTGCTCCAAATCATTCATAACTTGCCAGACAAATATCATCACTGCTGCAGAAGAAGTGGCATAATCCATCTTTTCCCCGTCCTGGCATCTTTTTACAACATACCGTGTAATGCCCCGAATCCTTTCCTTAATTTGGCCTTTTTCCTGGAGAAGTCGGCTTATTTGTCGAGTCCAGGCCTCAAGTACTTGAGAATCTTGGAGGTGAAAATCTTGTAGCACTTTAAATTCTTTTTGCATTTCAGCAATCAGTTCGTAACAACGGTCCCATTCAGCCTGAACATTTTTGTCTAACCGAGCCGCCTTTTCTTCCCGAGCATTCACTTTTCTTCTCATGTTGGCAATGGTCCCTTCATAATCTCTTTTCAACTATTGTACATACTGGGCTTTTTCCTCAGTTTTCTTGGCCCAGTGTGCTCGAAGTCTCGCCATGTTCCTTTTGGATTTTTCTAATTCTTATTGGCAATCCGAGACTTGCTTTTTCAACCCCTTGATCAATCTTTCATCAGATATGCTTCTTTCTCGATTTCTAGCATCGATTTTCATTTGGTGAATCTATTACTTTAGAACTTCATTTTGCTGGGCTAATTTCTTTTTCTCCCCTTCATCCTCCGCAATTTGCACACTTTTCTCAAATTTAAGGTCCCGCACTTGTTGCTCCAACGCCCCAATTTTGGCTCGATATTCTTTACCATTTGCTAACCAATCCCATTGGACTCGGACTCCATCAGTAAACTGCTGTACATGAGGTCTCTTCGCGGGTCTCCCAAAAATTTGAAACCTTTTGTTGAACCATGTCAAATATTAAGGATCCACTTCACCCCCTTTCCCGATCCTCTATTATGGTGTCCGGTTGAAGAAACTGACTTTCATTTCATACCTTTCTTATTCTTGCTTCCAGGAAAGTAGCTTTAGGACTCAACTCAATAATTTGTTCACTGGAATCCTCATCATTATACACTGTTTGGAACCTCCCAAATTGTCGCAGGACCCTGCAAGGCGCATAAGGTTGTATGCTCCGAATACCCATTAGAAGAATATATGGGACTTCTGCTGATGTATAGACAACTTCAGTAGCGGGAATCCACCCATAAGCCCATTCAACCTTATCCGCATTCAATAACCTCAAACATTAGGTCCAAGCCTCAATATCATCGGGAAATATAATGCATGTGACCCGGGTTTCAAACTCAATGATGCAACTAAGTCCAGTTAATTCGAAATTCATGTATCCCGTGCGGTGGCATATATGCTCCTGAATTCACATCTATAATAAGAGATTACACACCTGAAAGAATTTCTCACCTTCCCGACACTTACTTAAAGCTCGATATATCTCCGCTACAATCAAGGAAACCACGGTGCTAGTAAGTTTCTTCATAGCTACATCCACCATTCCTACAAGTCCGAGGTCTATATTTCCATCTTTCTTTGGACAAATTACGATTCCTAGGAAGGCTACCACAAATGCTAACCCTCGCCGAGCCTCCCATTTGTCTTAATTTCCCGCATATGTCAGGCCAGTGTTAGGTTCTTCGAAACCCCTCGGGTTTCCATATCGAAGATAGAGAAAATGCAAAGTACAACACTCATCCTCTAGACACGGATCAGACATCCTGACTGATACCCAGCAAATCTAAGAACCTGTGGAGTGTAACCGGTCTCGGTGATAAGAGATATCTATTCCGCATGTTTCCATTAAGACCTTCATACCTTGATATTTCTTCCAATGTCGGTGTGAGCTCACAATCAGAGAATCTGAAGACATTTCGAGTCGAATTCTAGAACTGTATCAATGCTTCAATGATATCCCTTCTCGGTTTTATGTTCATAAGTCCCATAAGGCCACACAGAATTTTTACCACTGATTCTCTGCTTCCATCTCCGAGGTCATCCCACCACATATGGAGCTTAAGGGGTATCTCGCCCAGGACTGAGAAGGTTTTGATGTCATTCGAATTCATCATGCACATTTTATTTGAAGGAATTTAATGATTAAAGGAAAAAATGGCTATTGTTTTGCAAAAATTTTGTTTAAGAAGCTACACACTTGGTGAATAAAATTACATCAACATTTCTCATCCTAAGGCCCATGGGGCATCACTCAGCATCACCACAGGCCAACACAAGACTGAGAAAGCTTTAATGTCAATTGCGACTATTTTTTACAAAATTGGCCATGTAATGGCTTATTTTGACAAAGTGGCTATTTTTGTAAAAGTTGTTAAATGACTAAACTTGATTTTGCAGATAGACCCTTTAAGCACTTCCGAAAGGGAGATTTTAAGGTTGTGCCCGCAAATTTTTTAAAGTTTACTCAGAGTGGTTGTTCTTGCAAAAATGACCTTCCGGCGTCCTTTTGAGGGACATTCGACATATTTTGAACAAGAATGACATCATCAGACATATTCATGAAGAAAACTAAAATTCGACGTTTTTTGGTTATTTTCGCAAAAGGAGTGGTTGGACCCATCAAGGGTTGCCTACGTATCCCACACATGGTGAGAATCAAAGCAGCGTAGTTCGGGCCGATTGGCCAAAATCAAAACTATTTTTTGACCAACTATTTTGTTTTCTATTTTGTTTTCAAATATTTTCTCTTTTCCATATAAGTTTTTTTTTTCATTTTTCAATAATCCGGCAGCATTTCGGTACTATTTGAGCATTGGGTTTTTTAAACAAATGATTACCCTTACTTAGTCATAACACTGCTGTTTTTCACAATTTTTCACTCACTGTATACAAGTCTTTCAACATGCGGAACCGAGCAAATAAATGCAAGTAGCACGTAATATGCACCAGGATGGTCATTTCAATTCGGGTCACCTGTCCTAGATGGACCCAACCCGTGTGTTGAGTCCCCTAGGTCAAAATGCACGTGACGCAAATAAGCATCCTACTAGGGATCCGGCATGAGTTTATTTTTCATCTAGGTTTAAACCCTAGGTTTATTGGTCTAGACCTAGCTTACCCGAGTGGACAACTCGTGCCGAGGGGGAGGCAGCGTACCGGGGATACAGAAGCTCGCCCTGGCTTTGCAACTTATCCAAACCTCGTTCTAAATTGGGAAAAAGACTCTAACAGATTAGAAGCTACACGAAGTGCACCCTTTTCCATGATGTAGAAGACTCAGAAAGAGGGATAGTTTATATACAATTCAACAAAATATTAAAGCGGTAAAACATTTAGTACATAAGGCATGGAACATGTAACAAAATCAAATAAAGTCAAATACAACAATTTAATTGAGCTCGAATTCTTGAACCCTGAATCGAAGTTCTGAGTTCTCTTTCACTAGCAGAGTTGCCAGAGCTGTCACACCTCTTTTTTCCCGGCTACACCCCGTGAATGGTATAATAAAGGAGTTTTTCCACTTAAAGGACAATCTAAACGATATTCGATATTAATTAAAAGATTTAGAGTCGCCACTTGGGAGATTTATGGTATAACAAGTCACCTGTTGGAATCCCAAATCGAGGAAAGGGTTTGACTCTGTATTACAGTCGTGAACCAGAAATCCGGGTAAGGAATTCTGTTAACCCGGGAGAAGGTGTTAGGCACTCCCAAGTTCCGTGGTTCTAGCATGCTCGCCCAACTGCTATATTTGGCTAAAACTATTTAATTTTAATACATGTTAAACCTATAGTGCAATTTTAAAGTTATTTACCGCTTTTGTCAATTATTATTTTATTCAAAAAAGTGAATGTTGTTTAAGAATGTATCTTCGGATTACGTCACATGAAATGCACCCGCATCCTCGACACATTATTATTTAACATTTTCGGATTTGGATTTGTGTCGCATGAAATGTAGAGCCATACTTAGGAAGGTAATTTTATTTAAAAGACGCGCTTAAAGCGGCTAACATGTTATTATATTTTGGGAAGGTCATGAAATTTGCTAAATGACATGTCGTGAATACTAAGCATTTTTTAATTAAGTAATTAATGAGGGCCCCGCAAATTGTGTATTTTGATTTGTCGTGGCTCGTCTCATTTTATTCTTAAAGGTCAAACTAAAGTAACTAAATTTTCTATTTTATTGTAATTTGTCTCTAAAAATTAATTAATTCATGAATATAAATTCGGGCCTCTAATTCAAGTCCGAATTCAAATAAAAGGGTAATACCTTTTAGCTTGAACCCGTTATCTAATTCAAAACCAAACTTTATATTCATGAATTAATTCCCTATATTCTTAATGAAGTTTCAATGATTTTTCTGATTTATGAATATTTGGGCTTTAAAGGTCTAGCCCGATAAACTTATTTTGGAGACACGAAAATTCATAGGCCCGTAGCTGATGTACTCATTAGCTATCGCCAGCCAGGCCGACGTTGTTCCTTTTAGCTTATGGGCTCTTGGGCCCAACTACTAGTTCACGCAAGGCTGTCAGGCCTAAATGCTGCCATACTCTCAATTTATATGAGAATTCACCAATACTTAATTCAGTTCCTAATTGTTCCTTAATGAAAGAGTAATCTAGATTTTAAGTAGTTAAAAGGGTGTAGATCTGGTTGTCAAAGTGGCATACAATACGAAATTATTCAAGGACATGCTATCAATACTTAAATAACTCTTAATTTTAAAATGAACCACTGCAATTATTCGATATCAAATTGATGCTCATTGAAATCGTTTGTTTTTTAGCTATTTCAGATCTCAAGGTGAGGTTGCACAAACATATGAACTAAACTAAAATTACAACTTCAAATTTTACAGTTTGTATTTTTCCATGGTTCATAGCCTATCTTCAGAAGTGAAAATTCGAATCTCAATCAAACCATAAACCCATAACACTTCACAACGCTACACATTAAATCTACCAACTAAGTCATATCCAAATTAATATTTCATAAACAAAGTGCAGGGATCAAACTACACGAGAATTAGACTAATAAAATATAATGAAATAGATAAGGTAAGTCATGAATTTCAACAGTCCATAAGAAGGCAATACAATCCAAGTAATTCAGTTTATTATACAAATGTAAATTCAACGAAAAGATCCTAAAACATGTTGCAACATAATAGTGAATTTCAACAGAACAGAAGAACATTGCACTTTAATTTCATGTCCAAGCCTGGAGATTACATGACATGTACCTGTAATTTTCAGAAATGAAGAAAGTTAAATCAACATGAGCAGTAATGATACTCAGCAACAACTAACGATTTTAAAAAATTGAATCAGCAACACAAATGACTTTAAAATCCCAGCAGAGATGCAAGTTTGATCCAATCAATTAACTAGATGACTTCAAGAGGTTTTGCACAACTAAAATCCAAGTAGAAATAGAACAAGTGAGTTGTTCCTGATCAAAATATCAATGGAACAGTAATTTATTTTGGAGTTTTTTCTATTTTTTTAATTTCGAAGTAATTTGATTTCAAAGTTGTAGAGGAAATTACAGAGAGAAATATCTGGAGCTCTCAAAAACTTCTGAAATAAGTAAATAGTATGCCTATTTATAGATATAATTTAGAGGGAAATGCAGATTTTATTTTTTACAAATTAGTCCCTAACTTATTCCTTTTTGACCTCTTATTTTTAACTAGTTCTACAAGTAACTACACTTATTTAGCTAAAACTTACAGTATAGTCTATTCTAGAATGTTCTATACCCTTTAAAATTTCTGAATTACCCCTATTTTATTTCAGAATTTACTAAAACTACCATTTTTATGCCCATATTACCCCTAAAATAATGTTGTAATTACTGTTAACCCATTTTATATACCCAAAATGCTCCCACTTTACTTTTGTCATTACTACCTTTAATTCTTTCCTTCTTCTTTGTTTTTGTTATTATAGACTAATTATTGTTTAAATAATCTAAAAAACTATAACCAATTCATACTCCTAATTATCATAATTAAAACTAATTTCAGAAATTAACAGACATGAACAATTAATCTACCATTTAATCAAACAACAAAAATAGAAGAAAAGCTAATTATTTGTTATCAACACTTAAACATCATCATTATCCCAATTAAGTAAACTCTGATCGAATTATAGAATACTAAGAAATTAAACCCTAAAGTATTATTCACAAACTTTTAACAGTAATTCAAGCAAGCCTAAATAGTGAACCCTAATCATTTAATAATTGAGCTATTTATTAACTGAAATCAAGCCAGAATCAGAGAAAATAAAAGAAATAATAGAAATTAAAATTAAACGAACAGAACTTACAATTGCAAAATAAGCTCCGACCGACCATTTTGATAGAATCTATCAAGATTCATGACACGTAACATCCCAAATTGGGTATTTTCAAAGGAAAACACATTATTAGGGATGCCACGGTCTTAAATCTTGAGGATTATAGATTAGGGTTCCTTGGCCAAACATTTAAAACGAAATTTCGAGGATCTCCGGGCATATTCAAAAGGAGATACTATGGGGGTTGGATAAAAGAGGTTGAGGCGAGTCTAAGGTGTTTATTTGAGAAGTTTTGGCATACCTTGAATCTTGGCTGGAAAACTAAAATTAATATTCGAAGTTTTACGACAAGATTTGAAAGAAACCACTAGTGGGAATGGGAAGAGGGACTCATGAAGAAGCTACGATATTTTTCTGGTGGTCGATGGAGTAAGTAGTGTACACCGGCGGTAGGGTTCCGGCGAAGGAAATAGTATTATTCGAAGAACTAGGATGAGATTTAAATGAAAATAGAAACAGCGGTGGGAAGAAGAAGGGGAGAGGGTGTTGTGGTGTTAGTTTGGTGGTTTTTGGCAAAAATGGTATTTCCCGTCGGCGAGGGTTCTGGTGAGGAGGCGGAGAAAACAGAGGGGGTGATACACTGTGAAGAGGGTGAAATGATTTTTTAGTATTAATGAATTATAGGATTATTTTATCTACCTTATGTATCAATCGAGGACCATCGGATGAGATAAAGTGAATGACTCAGATTCACTCGACACCAAACGGTGTCGTTTGGCTAGGGCTGGGGTTGGGGTTGGACCAGGTAAAGTGATGGAATTGTGTTGGGGCAGGGTTGGTAAATGATTTGTGCCTATGGTTATTCGGGCCCAAAGAACTCGGCAATCTGCTTTTGTATATTCCTTTTATTTTCTTCTTTTCATTTCTTTTATCGTTTTATAATTGTTTTCATTTTTGTACTGTTGTATTTTGTTTTTTTGTATTTTTCTAAATTTTATAAACATGAAAAAATAAAAATAGAAGTTTTAACTAAGCTAATTAATGGCCCAAAATTACTTTTAAAACTATTTTGTAGCAATTTCAGATTAAAATAATAAAATGCTAAAGTAAACTATATTTGTCATTTTCTTCATATCCTATTCTAAAAGAAATTAATTCCTAATTAATACTAAAATATGAAATTAAAACCTAAATGCAAATGCATTTTTTTTGTATTTTATACAATTAAAATGCAACAATTATAAATAAAAATTATTTTATTTGAATTTTGGGAACAATTTGCTTAGGAAAAAAATCACGTGCTCACAACACCCTCCTCTCAGTATGAAAGGCCTTATAAACATAAAACTTAGCCTTGGCATGAACTCACTACTCACACACCAAGGTCAGCTGAAGCACGAGACATAGAAAGATATGACTCCCAGCACACTTCTTTCGCTCTCATCGACACCACCTACCCAGTCAATATAGACAGCTCCACCTCCAACTCCTTGACACGTCGCTCAAGCCCCGCCACCTTGAGTGCAGATGTTTCTCACTCCTTGATTTGCTCTGACCTACAGAGGCAAAGGGTATCTTCCAATAACACTGCTTCAAAAATAACTATCGCCAATCTATAAGTGCTCACGCTCAGCTCACTCTTAAGACCATCGATCCCGGCCGCCTTCACACCCAATTAAGTGGTCAGGTTGGCCACCCTAGCTTGTAGATAGACATTTTCAGCCATCACCCCAATACTTAGTTCTAGCTCTTCTTCCTTAGCCTTGAGGGACGCTTCAAATTTGCCAATATGATCAACGACCTTCATGAGATCTTTGTCTCGCTCTCGCTGCTCCTTGACCTTGCGTGTTAACTGGTCCTCACTTTATTTAAGCCCTTCATGGAACAGTTGGAACTTAGGGTCCTGATGATAGATGTCGGCCATCGCAGGATGCTTGGTCCGATATTCCTGATATTTGGAGGACATCTTCTCATAGAAGACCGTTCTCTTCCTCTCCCGGTGCTCGCATACAATCTCCATAATAAGGGTCTAAGACAACAAGAAAAAGTCAAAACAAAAGATAATCCAAAAGTAGTAGCACGAACCCAACGACCAAATGTACGAGAAAAATATCTATCCACAGGGCCATGCCAGCAACGTTCCGAAATAGTTCTGTGTCATTCATTATTCTAAGAGCCACACTCTTGGGGGCAGCACAAAAAGGGGCTAAGATAGACGCCACCTAGTTGCAGTTCGACAACATTTTATAGTCCTAGGGACAACAATATGCCGATATGAGCCCTCCAGCCTAACCTCCATATGAAAATGACACTCTAAAAACTCATGAACTTCTGCCGGCTCGACATCCAAGCCCAAACCGTTGCCTTAGACTTGAAAATCCTCCCTGCCGTGAGAAGATGTACCACCCTCGACAGAACGCATGGAACCACCTTCTAGGTACACCCCTTCCGTTTGAGGAGACCTCCCCGCTGCAATCGAATCAGCCATAAATAAGGGCACATGTGCCGTCTGTGAAGCACCCGTCTTACTCCCACTAGCGTTAAAGACCACCTACTTTTCGAGTTCTAGTCTCATCTTCTTCCTCAGCAATCTCATCCCCATTAGAGGATTTGTCTGCGGGGTGATGGACCAGCACAGAAGAGGACTCTTCCCTCCCGATCATCTTACGAGAAGGATCTCCTGCCTGTATCGTTTGAGTCCGACCCTCCTGAACGAACTCAGTCAGTATAAACTGCGTCACTATAGCAGCATCAACTTGTCGAAATGTAGGGATTAGAGCCCTACGCCTAGAAGCTCCTCGACCTATCATAAAAAAGAAAGAAGTCGTAATAACAAATAATTACACAACCAATGAGAGATAAGGGGAAGTAATTACCAGACAAGACTCTTAGCCCTAAGTGCTTTACAAAAGTAGGCCATTCTCGAGTCTCTGCATCATTGGAGAGTAGACGAGCTACCCATTCCCTTATGCCTGCAATATGGCAAGGTAGGCATCCTAGAGTTGCAAACAAGAGGTAAAAACACTAAGGGAAATAAAGAAGAAACAAATGAAAAGGGGAGGATAATAAAGAAAGTGGCGACACTCACATTTATTATTCTACCACTCTAGGAACCTAGCAGGGTCAAATATGATGTGGGCAGTTCTTACGAAGAAATACTTGTACCAGAACTTACGACTCACCCGGTTGTCGGTTTTGACTACTAGCCCTTTTGTTCCACAATGTCCCAAATACACCATCATGCCCCTATGAAAGCTAGCCGAGAAAAGGTGTAAGAGCTGATAGATAGTCACCTCACATCCCGCCAACTCCACATATTTTGTTAACAATAGGAATATCTTTAGCGTGTATGGTGAGAGTTGTGCCCGACAGACTTGATAGAATATGCATAACTCTTCTGCCAATCATGAAAGGGTACTCATAAAAAGCGCAGTACCCGGGTCTATGGACTTCTACGAATTCCATTCCCACAAGAACCATATCGATGTGGGTGGGGATACTATACTTTGTATAGAGAGATTCTATATGACCATGGTCCATTTTGGGGAACACTGGTGTGGGCGTGGGGGCGGGTCCTTTGAGGAAGTCACTCAAAGAGGTTGGATTCCTTGGCAGTAATTCCTCCATAGTAGGAAAACTGCCCTCTCTTCCACCATCGTGTCCTCTCCTCCGGAATGGAATGCCACGGACAACGGGTACACCTTAGAAACCGCTTCATGGGATCAATGTGCTCTAGGCATTGCATTAACGGGAAATATATTAAAATAGCAGAGAAAGTTGTGGGTGGAAAATGATAGAAGAAGAAGCAGAAAACTATGAGAAAGAATGAAGGGAAAATGAGGAAGAGTAACCGAAAGTGAAAAGGCCAAGACTTTTTGAAAAAAACAAACCCTCCACCTATTTATAATATTGGGTAGTAGCAAAATCAAAGCGAAAAGCTACAGAGTAGTGTAACGACCCAAACTGGTTGTGATGACACCTAACCCTAAAGCTAGGCAAGCCAGACCAACAACTATTTCATATTTAACAACAAGTCCCAAAATGACAACTTCAAGGAGAATATGAGAGTTCAAAAATAATAATCAAAAAATAATAGTAGAATAAATATACTGAGAAGTGCGAACACCGTAAATAACACTCCCACAAGATCCGGGGTCGCGAGTCTAGAGCCTCTAAGCAAAAACTGGATAATAATAGGAATAGCTAAACGAAATACTCAAGTCTGAAAGTATAAATATGAACTGAAATAAAGAGAGAAGCTAGGTCCTGCAAATGCCAGCAGCTACCTCAGCAACTTGAATAACTCTGTAAGAAACTGAATTGTTCGTCTAGACCTCTGGCGCACCTGAATCTACACACAAAGATGTAGGGAGTAGGGTGAGTACTAAGTACTCAGTGAGTAATAAGCATATAAAATAGCTGAAAGCAAGAAAACCACACAATGCCACAGAGTAAAGCTATGTCTGACAGTCTGATACCTACTACGAACTAACAACAACAACAAGCCACAGATAAGACAAGTAATTAACAATTCATGAATGCTGCAATGCACATGACCGCTACAGCGTGTAGCCCGATCTGTTTAACATCGCCGGTGCTCACTGGGGTAGGTACAGACTCCAAAGAGGCTCCTTCAGCCCAAACGCAATATTTATCTCATCCGGTGCGGCATGCAGCCCGATCCATACTTAGTCCACAACATGCATATGAGTCACATAACAGTTCAATTTATTTATTTCCAGTTTCAAATTCATTAACAAGGAAAAATTCTTTAGTTTATTAATCTTTCAAGAAAAGGTGACTTAGCATTTCATAATAGTGATTTCAACCCAAGACTGAGATCAATGCTTTTACAAATCATGCTGTCACATAGATATCTATCCCATAAGGATACTACAGTTCGTCACATGTACCCAAACATGGCATAAAGCCGATAAATAATCAACATAGAGTGTATTTAAATCGCTAATATAGTATTATTCTTGTTCGGGATGGACAAAGTCACAATCCCTAGTCGTAACCAATCTCGCACCTGCCATGGGATGCGAGTCACGCCATAAATAGCGTTACAATGTGATAAGCCGGGTTTCAAACCCTCAAGCCATCGTATATTCCAACTACCCACTTCTAACCGGCCATGGACTCGTCCGCACTACCTTTTCCTTTTGTATTGACCTCCTCGTGCATCGAATATAGTCAAAACCATAGCGAATACTCAAATATGGGTCAAAAAACATAGCCCAATAAAAAATACTCGAAAAGTACAATAATTCACGAAGTTGGTAAAACTTGAGCCCCGGGCCCACTTCTTGAAAATTTCCGAAAATCATACCAATATATTCCTCATCTCGCCACGAGTCCGTACATATAAAATTCATCAAAATCGGAGTTTGTTTGGCCCCTCAAATTCCAACTTTACACCTTCTTAGGTTTCAAGCCCTAACCTCCATTTTTATCCTTTAAATCCTTGGTTTTTAGTGTTTAATCTGTGTTTTACATCATAAAAACATAATCCGAGTCTATGAACGATTTACCTGATGAAATCCCATGAATTCTCTCTTAAAAATCGCCTCAGAAGCTTTGTCCCGTTCCAAAATTGGAAGAAAAGTCGACCTGCTCATTCTAGGTACATTGTTCATCCGTTTTACTGCCCTCAATGGATTCCTTGTGAAATGATAATGAATTTAGACTTTTGAATCACTCAATTTGACCTTATAATGAAGGATATATGTAGGTTTTAAGATTTGCAAATAGTGTAGGTTTCTAATACACCATCACGGGCAATTTCATCATTAACATGAAAATTTGGGCAACCTTCATAAAATGGCCATAAAATCCTCATATGATGTCCAAATTCGACGATTGTTTTTGCTACGGGTCCCTGATTATGATACGGATCTAATACTACATTCAAAATAGTAATCAGAGCTCATTTATACAACGTTGAAACATCAAATAAGAGCGTGATCACAACCCGAAACGCACCCGAGGCCCCCGGGACCTCAACCAAAGGCACCAACATATCCCAAAACATTATCCAAACTTTTTCCAACCATCAAAACACACCTAACAACACTAAAATCATCAATTCACATCAGATTCAAGCATAAGTTCTTCAAAAACTTCCGAAACACGCATTCGCTAAAAAACTCAACCAAACGACATCTAAATGACTTGAAATTTTGCACACACATCACAATTCACATATCAAAGCTACAGCAACTCGCAGAATTCCATTCTGACCCTCAGATCAAAATCTTACCTATCAATCGGAATTCGCCAAAATCTAACCTTAGCCAATTCAAGCCTAATTCTACACCGGACCTCCAAATTTAACTCCGATTGTGCTCCTAAGTCAAAAATCATCCCCCAAAACTAGTCGAGACATTGGAAATCCATTCCAAACCCTCTAACTCATAAGTCAACATTCAGTTGTCTTTTCTAAACTAACCTTCTCATAAAGAGACTTATTGTCTCATTTCTAACAGAACTCTATCTGAATTACTTCAAATTCTCCAACCACATATAATGAAATATATGGAAGCATAAAATGGATAAAATGGGGCTATAACTCCTATAACGACGGGTCGGGTCATTACAAGTAGCACCAAAATCTAGGCAAAAGACTGCAGGTTGGTACCAAAATCGAAGCGACAAATCGTTAGCCCAAGTCTAAAAAACACGCATAATAATGCCTTGATAAGCACATTGACCCCCCACTATTGACCAGGACGTGATGCTTCATGAAACTAAATTTCTCCACTAAGGGAGAACGGTGTCCGCTTATCAAAGAAGTATCAAGTTGCGACCTCAAAAAACGGATGGACTAATTGTATGGGTCTCAATTTGGACGACCAGGCGACGATCACTAACGAATACAAATGTAATGACCAGGCCTGTCGTTTTTGAAATTTACGCCCCGATCCCCAATTTAACTATTTCCCTAAGTTCATTTATGCTATTTTAGTTTGCTGGGAGGTTCAGTTATAGAATTTGGAGTGTTTTGGGGCACTTAGTCCCTAAATGAGAGCTTTATAGTTGAAAAATGGCCTATATTCGGAATAGTATTAAGATGACCTTGGAACGGAAATCCGATGGTTCCATTAGCTCCGTTAGGTGATTTCAGGGTTGGGAGCGCATTCAGAATGTATTTTGAAGGTCCGTAGCTCATTTAGGCTTGAAATGCCGAAGTTTGGAATTTTTGGAAATATGATCGATAGGTATGATTTTGATCCAGGAGTCGGAATGGAATTTCGACAGTTGCAGTAGCTTCGTTAGGTGATTTTGGATATGTCTGCAAAATTTTAGGTCATTCGAACATCATTAGGTCGCATTTTTTATAACATGTAGGTTTCGGAAGTTTTGGTTGAAACTTAGGCTTGAATCTGCCTTGATTTGATGATTTCCGTGTTTAAGGGCGTGTTTTGATAATTGGAACAAGTTCATATCGTGTTTTGGGGTAGGGTGGTGGTTTTTGTTGGGGTCCCGGGGGTTTCGATGTGAATCCGGGGGTCCAATTGGACCAATTCTTGTTGGTATGTGTTGCAGACGGATACTCTATGCGATCGCATAGGGGTGATGCAATCACAGAGAAGAACGAAATTGAGCTTCTGAGTTGTTCTATGTGATCGCATAGACAGGGCTGCGATCGCATAGGTTTGTAACCGTGCTCTATGCGATCACATGGCTATTTGTATGGTCGCATAGTGTACTGTGGCCCTGGGTCCCTGGAAGTCATTTGTTCTATGCGATCGCGGGTATAGAGTGCGATCGCATAGAAGTAAATTTGGAGCCTGGACAATTGTTCTATGCGATCGCATTGTATGTCTGCGATCGCATAGTATTAAATTTTGAGAGTAAAATTTTGTTCAATGCGATCACAATGGATATGATGCGATAGCATAGAGTAAATACATGGGCAGACAGAATCAGAATATAACACTTCATCCGCGAGGGTTTCACCATTTTTACACAAACTCAAGCTAGGGAGCTCGGTTTTGAGGGATTTTTTGAGTGCTTTTCAGAGATAATTGTTGGGTAACAATTTCTTACTCCCTTGTGATCATTATTCACTAATCTAAACTCAATTTCTTCCTTTAATTTCGGATTTGGGGTGTTAAATTGGGGTAGTTTCATAGAAGAAACTTTGATGATTTGGAGGGGAAAACGAACTCCAGTTTCGATAAATGTTATATGGTTAGACTCGTGAGAGTGGGAGGGTTCTAAAAATGTAAAAATATTTCAATTTCGAGCTGATGGCTACAGTGGTATTTTGGCCATTTCACCCACTTTCGCACCGTAACTTTAATTTTATCATTGTATTTAGTTACTTGCGATCTTATTTACACTGTGTAATTGGTTTGACTAGATTCGGGCCACTCGGAGTCGGATACGCGTAGCAAGAGAGTCGTTTCTTAGAGGTTTTGTACCATAATTGAGGTAAGTGACTTGTCTAACCTTGCGTGGGGGAACTGTCACGACCCAAACCCTGGTCGTGATGGCGCCCAACACAATGCTAGGCAAGCCCGACCATATTATCCCTTAAACCAGCCAGTTATTAATCAAATTAAACTTAAACAGTAAATGCTCATATCAGGTGATAAACGAAATGTAAAACATACAAAATACGGTCCCAACCATATCGTGGTGTCACGAGACTGAGCCTCTACAGAATAGCATCCTAATACAACCAAGTCTAGGCAAATAGGAAATCAACAAGATGATAAAGAAGGAGAAAACAAGCTCTGCGGACGCTGGCAACTACCTCGTAATCTCCGCAAAAGTAGACAAGGATCAGCAGCTACAATGTCTCAACTGCTCTCGGGCACCTGTGGATCTGCACAGAAAGTGCAGGGGAGTGGGGTGAGTGTATTTCAACTCAGTGAGTAACAATAATAAATAATAACTGAAGGTAAGAACTCCTGTGCTATCACTTAGCAGTTCTAAGACAACCCTCAAAGGTACGTCATCACTATAGTAGTACTCTAACCTCCAATCTACGTTTATCTCTACAAGATTCCACACTGAACCAACCCTCACTCGTACCCCTACGGTGTACGGCCATCTCAACATATAAAGACACATACTTATGTCTATAATGTATAAGTATTTAAGTAGATAGTAGGATATGATTAAGTATAATGCTGCGGCGTGCAACCCGCTCCAATACATATACCGCTGCGGCGCGCAGCCCGCTCCATTTAACGTCGACGGCGCTCACTGGGGGTGTATACAGACTTCGGAGGGGCTCCCTAGGCCCAAGCACTATTATACTACGGCGTGCAGCCCGATCCACACATGTATTACTGCGGCGTGCAGTCCGATCCAATATTTATATGTATATATATTTATACTGCTGCGGCGCACAGCCCGGTCCCATAATATACACCAGTGCTCACTGAGAATGTGTGCAGACTCAGACTCCGAAGGGGCTCCTACATCCCAAGCGCAATAATACTGCGGCGTGCAATCCGTCCCACATGTAAATTACATGTATATTACTGCGGCGTGCAGTTCGATCCAATATATATACTGTTGCGGCGTGCAGCCCGACCAATATAGGTATATATATATAATACCTCATAATGGGTCCTCGACCCTATCCCAGTCAATATGTGCTTGGCCTCTCAGGCCCAATATAATATATCACAGTGGGTCCTGGACCCTGTCTCGGTCAATATAGACTTGGCCTTTCAGGCCCACTCAGCTAGAACAGGGAATTCCACCCTAGATAATCTCTCTCAATGTACACATCTAGTACGGGCTCATATTATGCTATACATCTAGAGCTACGGCTGAGTGTATGTTTCCAACATGATATAAGGGTCACCTAGCTCTATAGGTTCCCTAATGCTCTACAGATCGGCACAAGGCCCCAAACATGGCTATTAGCCCAATTGTACAGTTATAATCTCAGTAACAGTCATACAACACAGTATTCTATTAGGCGGGAAGGACTAAGTCCGAACCCCCAATCACAATGTCACCACGCCCGTCATAGAACGTGTGTCTCATCTCAATATAACACTGTGAAGTGCTAGTACGGGGTTTAGAACCCTCAGTACATTGTTTACTACTACCACTCACCTCGAACCGGTAGAAGCTTCAATCCGCCTTGCGCTTGCCTCGCAAATCAATCTCATCGGGTGCCAAATCTGCTCAAAATCATAGAGAATGCATCAATATACGCTAATTTCACGAAATTCATTCGAAATAACCCAATTTATATCAAAACCCACAAGTTGTCAAAACCCGACTTTTGGTGCGCTTCTCAGAAAATTATAAAAGTTATATATTCGGAACCCTCGTCTCAATACGAGTCTAGGCATATCAAATTTACCAAATTCGGACTCCATTTGCCCATTCAAAACATTGATTTTCTAAAGTTCTAGCCTAGGGTTAAATCTTCCATGAATCACCCCAAATCCCTCAATTTTCATGATATAATAGCATAATATTATCAATACTAATCGTAGTTTGAGTCCATAGTTGATTACCTGATGATTTCCCTTGAGTTTCTCTTCAAAATCGCCCAAATCGCCTCCTTAAGCCGAGACCCAAATGTGTGAAATATTTCTAAAATTTTCTAACTTCTGATATAATTAACCCTCTGCGATTTTCGCTTCTGCGGACAATTTCCGCCTCTGCGGAACCGCTTACGCGACCAATTGGTCGCTTCTGCGAACACATGCCTAACTGGCCATTTCCGCTCCTGCGAGCTGCGGACCGCTCCTGCGGAATTTCCTCTGCTGAAATTCGTCCGCCCCTGCAGTCCTTTCAGCCTCTGCGATCAAGAGTCCGCTCCTGCGGACTCGCCTATGCGATCCACAATCCGCTTCTGCGGTCTTCTCCATCAAGCCTCCGGACCGCTTCTGCGATATCCCTCTCGCACCAGCGAAGCCGCCCCTGCGAGCCAAGCTCCGCTTCAGCGGTCTCCTCTGCTTCTGCACCTTGTCGTCCGCTTCTGCGGACTCGCTCCTGCGCCCCCATTTCCGCAGGAGCGAAAACAACAGAACCAGAACACAAGTTTGCAATTTTCCACATTTTCTCCCGTTTAGCCATCCGAAAACACCCCGAGGCCCCCGGGACCTCATCCAAACACACCAACACATCTTAATACCTTATTCGAACTTGCTCCAATCCTCAAAACACGTCTAATAACATCAAAACCCATAATTCACATAGAATTCAAGCCTAAATTCCTTAAAACATTCCGAATTACACAATCAATCAAAAACCCGACTAAACGACGTCCGAATGACCTGAAATTTTGCAGGTACATCCAAAATCACCTAACGGAGCTACTGCAACTGTCGGAATTCCATTCCGACCCCCGGATCACAATCTCACCTACCGTTCGGATTTCGCCAAAATTCAACCTTAGCCAATTCAAGCCTATTTCTACACCGGGCCTCCAATTTCAATTCCGATCGCTCCCCTAAGTTGAAAATCACATCCCGGAACTAACCGAATCATCAGAATTCAATTCCGAGCTCTCTAACCAAATAGTCAACTCCGTGTTGACTTTCCTTATTCAGGTTTCCTTCAAAAAGGCTATATGCCTCATTTCCAATCCAATTCACTCATAACACCCCCGATAGACTCTAACACTGATATAAAAGCATGAATTATGTAATTACAACACAACGGGGTGGTAATTCCCGTGATGACGGGCCGGGTCGTCATAGGAACCTTCTCCCCTAGGTCATTATGTGTTGATTTAAATGCCTTGTACGCGAGGTGACGGGCGTGGACTTGTGCAAATTGTTGAAAAACCACCTTACTTGAACTGTTCAAATCGTGATATTCTTGTTATTTAATTGATTCAATTGTGAGATTTATCTGGTGTTAGTTAGAGAAGCATGATTAGATAGGATTATCTGTCTAAATACCTTACTTGTTTTAATTGAATCTCCTGGAACTTGTTGGTACTGGATTTGGTGTAAATTGTACCTATGTACTTCATATTTCTCTGTGTTTTTTCTCTTATTGGTTGTGTTTGTGTTTGTGGACTGCTGGTTCATTTCCTGGAGATTCGAGGGTTGCGGGTTCGATTCCCGGAGACCTAGAGTTATTGAGATACAGACTGCGAGTTCCATTCTCGGAGATCCTAAGTTATTGAGATACGGACTGCGGGTTCAATTCCTAGAGATCCTGAGTTATTGAGATACGGACTACGGGTTCAATTCCCGGAGATCCAGAGATATTGAGATACAGACTGAGGGTGAGATCCGAGGGCTGCGGGTTCGATTCCCGGAGACCCAGAGATACTGATGTATGGACTGCGGGTTCGACTTCCGTAGATCCTGAGTTGTTGAATATATAGAGGGACTGCGGGTTCAATTCCCGGAGATCCTGGACTTGTTGATTTGTACATTGTTGTGTTGATTTCTCCTTGTTAGCTTAATTGTAGACGGTTTGCAGTATTTACTTTATTGCTGTTATTTCAGTTTCATTCTTATTTGAACTGCTCGATATTGTTATTATTTTCATTATGTTATTATTTCTCGGTAGGGCCCTGACCTTCCTCGTCACTACTCTATCGAGGTTAGGCTTGGCACTTACTGAGTACCGATGTGGTGTACTCATACTACTCTTCTGCACACTTTTGTTGTGAAGATCTAGGTACATCAGATCAGGTGCATTACAGGTGATTTAGGGGCACCTTCAGGAAAGTTGAGGTATGATCTGTGATGTTCGCGGATCCGGAGAGTCCCCTTTTATTCTCATTAGTGATATCAGGTATTTCCCTTATTTTCGTTGTATAGACATTCTTGATGTATAGAGCCATGGTTGTAATCTTTCTTAGTCTGTGTTGCCCGTGAGTTTCTGGGTCTTGGTAGTGTGTTATTCTGGTATTTAGCGAAGTGTATATGCCGAGCGACACTTATTGTATTTCTTTTACATCATTTCCGTTGTTATTTTTACCTTTGTTCAGGAAAGTGTATATTCTGCATTGTGTTAGGCTTACCTAGTCGCGAAGACTGGGTGCCGTCATGACATGTTCATGATTCATGAACTAGGGTCGTGACAAGTTGGTATCAGAGCTCTAGGTTCATAGGAGTCACGAGACACAGACCAGTTATTTAGAGTCTCGTTGATCGATACAGAGACGTCTGTATTTATCTATGAGAGGCTATGTAACTGTTTAGGAAACTTTTCTTTTCTTTTGGATTCCTTGTCGTGCGATATTTTGGCACCAAATCTAAACTTATGTTTTCTATTCTCTCACAGATGGTGAGGATACGTGCTACTCATGAGGATTAGGCACACGCGCCCCTACTGCGGTAACCAGAGGCCGGGGCTGTGGTAGAGGTCGAGGACGCGCCCGAGGTGCAGCCACAGCACCCGCGCGCACTGTTGCTGAGGCACCACCGGTGGATCAAGTTGGAGCGTAGGCACCTAGTACACCGACTACAGCTACTATTACTTTAGTACTCCAGGAGACCCTGGCCCAGTTCATGAGCATGTATTCTACTCTAGCTCAGGTAGGGTTCATTTCTCTCACTATAGCTACATCTCAGGCCAAGGGAGGGGCCCAGACTCCCGCAGCCGGTACACCTAATCCATGAATCACCCCAAATCCCTCCATTTTCATGATATAAAAGCATAATATTATCAATACTAATCGTAGTTTGAGTCCATAGTTGATTACCTGATGATTTCCCTTGAGTTTCTCTTCAAAATCGCCCAAATCGCCTCCTTAAGCCGAGACCCAAATGTGTGAAACATTTCTGAAAATTTCTAACTTCTGATACAATTAATTCACTGCGATTTTCGCTTCTGCGGACCATTTTCCGCCCCTGCGGAACCGCTTCTGCGACCAATTGGTCGCTTCTGCGAACCCAGGCCTATTTGGCCATTTCCGCTCCTGCGATACACGGACCGCTCCTGCGGGTCCGCTTCTGCGGAAATTCTTCCGCCCCTGCGGTCCTTTCCGCCTCTGCGATCAAGAGTCCGCTCCTGCGGACTCGCCTATGCGATCCACAATCCGCTTCTGCGGTCTTCTCCATCAAGCCTCCAGACCGCTTCTGCGATATCCCTCTCGCACCAGCGAAGCCGCCCCTGCGAGCCAAGCTCCGCTTCAGCGGTCTCCTCCGCTTCTGCGCCTTCTCGTCCGCTTCTGCGGACTCGCTCCTGCGCCCCCATTTCCGCAGGAGCGAAAACAACAGAACCAGAACACAAGTCTGCAATTTTCCACATTTTCTCCCGTTTAGCCATTCGAAAACACCCCGAGGCCCCCGGGACCTCATCCAAACACACCAACACATCTTAATACCTTATTCGAACTTGCTCCAATCCTCAAAACACGTCTAATAACATCAAAACCCATAATTCACATCGAATTCAAGCCTAAATTCCTTAAAACATTCCGAATTACACAATCAATCAAAAACCCGACTAAACGGCGTCCGAATGACCTGAAATTTTGCAGGCACATCCAAAATCACCTAACGGAGCTACTGCAACTGTCGGAATTCCATTCCGACCCCCGGATCAAAATCTCACCTACCGTTCGGATTTCGCCAAAATTCAACCTTAGCCAATTCAAGCCTATTTCTACACCGGGCCTCCAAATTCAATTCCGATCGCTCCCCTAAGTTGCAAATCACCTCCCGAAACTAACCGAATCATCAGAATTTGATTCCGAGCTCTCTAACCAAATAGTCAACTCCGTCTTGACTTTCCTTATTTAGGTTTCCTTCAAAAAGGCTATATGCCTCATTTCCAATCCAATTCACTCCTAACACCCCCGATAGACTCTAACACTGATATAAAAGCATGAATTATGTAATTACAACACAACGGGGTGGTAATTCCCGTGACGACGGGCCGGGTCGTCACATTCTCCCCCTCTTAAGCAAATGCTTGTCCTCGAGCGGGTCAAGAAACATACCTGAAGTCTCAAATAGCTGAGGGTATCTGCTCCGCATCTCCTGCTCAACCTCCCAAGTAGCCTCCTCCACGGGCCGACCTCTCCACTGCACCTTAACTGCCGCAATCTCCTTCGACCTCAATTTTCTTACCTGGCGCCCCAAAATAGCAATAGGCTCCACATCATATGATAGATCACCATCAAGCTGAATGGTACTGAAGTCTAATACATGAGATGGATCCCCAATGTACTTCCGGAGCATAGACACATGGAATACTGGATGAACGCTGGATAAGCTGGGTGGCAAGGCTAACTCATATGCCACATCTCCAATTCTCCTGAGTATCTCAAAAGGACCAATGTACCTGGGACTCAACTTCCCTTTCCTCCCGAACCTCATGACACCCTTCATGGGTGAAACCTTCAGCAATACTCTATCACCAACCATGAAAGACAACTCTCGAACCCTACGGTCCGCATAACTCTTCTGGCAAGACTGTGCTGTGCGAAGCCTCTCCTGGATCAACTTTGCTCTATCCAGAGCATCCTGAACTAACTCGGTCCCTATCAATCTATCCTCACCAGGCTCAAACCATCCGACGGGAGATCTACACCGTCTGCCATACAATGCCTCGTACGGGGCCATCTGAATACTCGACTGATAACTGTTGTTGTAGGCAAACTCAGTAAGTGGTAAGAACTCATCCCACGAACCACCAAAGTCAATCACACATGCTCGCAACATATCCTCCAGGATCTGGATAGTGCGCTCAGACTGCCCGTCTGTCTGGGGGTGAAATGCGGTGCTCAACTCGACCCGCGTACCCATCTCTCGCTGAAATGCTCTCCAAAACTGAGAAGTGAACTGAGTGCCTCTGTCAGATATAATAGACACTGGGACCCCATGCAACCTGACAATCTCCCGAATAAAGATCGCCGCCAACCGCTCCGATGAGTAAGTAGTACTAACTGGGATGAAATGTGCGGACTTAGTCGAGCCGATCAACAATCACCCATACAGAATCAAACTTCCTCGCTGTCCGAGGTAGCCCAGTAACAAAATCCATGGTGATCCTCTCCCATTTCCACTCGGGAATAACCATACGCTGAAGAACACCGCCCGGTCTCTGATGCTCATATTTGACCTGCTGGCAATTGAGGCACTTAGCTACATGCCTAACAATATCCATCTTCATTCTCCTCCACCGGTAGTGCTGTCTCAAGTCTTGGTACATCTTTGCGGCACCTGGGTGAATAGAGTACCGCGAACCGTGTGCCTCCTCAAGTATCAACTCCCGCAAACCATCAACATTGGGCACGCATATACGGCCCTGCATCCTCAGAACACCATCACTGTCGATAGTCACATCTCTAACATCATTATGCTGCACTCTGTCCTTAAGGACAAGCAAATGTGGGTCATCATACTGTCGCTCCCCGATGCGATCATATAAGGAAGATCGAGAAACAACACAAGCCAACACCCGACTCGGCTCCGAAATATCTAATCTCACTAGCCGATTGGCTAGAGCCTGAACATCATAAGCAAATGGCCTCTCCCCAACTGGGATGAAAGCTAGGCTACCCATGCTAACCGCCTTCCGACTCAAGGCATCGGCCACCACATTGGCCTTCCCCGGATGATACAAAATAGTGATATCATAGTCCTTAAGCAACTCCAACCACCTCGACTGTCTCAAATTAAGGTCCTTCATGTCTGAATAAGTGCTGAAGGCTGCGATGATCCGTGACCACCTCACAGGAGACACCATACAGGTAATGCCTCCAAATCTTCAAAGCATGAACTATGGCTGCTAGCTCCAAATCATGAACAGGGTAGTTCTTCTCGTGGGGCTTCAACTGACGAGAAGCATAGGCAATGACCCTACCCTCCTGCATCAACACACAACCAATGCCAACTCCCGAGGCATCACAATATACAATATAAGAATCTGAAGCTGTCGGTAGAATCAAGACTGGTGCTGTGGTCAGTGCTGTCTTGAGCTTCTGAAAGCTCTCCTCGCACTCCTCGAACCATAAGAAAGGAACACCCTTCTGAGTCAATCTAGTCAAGGGTGAAGCAATAGAAGAGAATCCCTGAACGAATCGGCGATAATACCCTGCCAATCCCAGAAAGCTACGGATCTCAGTAACTGAGGTCGGTCTGGGCCAACTCTGCACTGCCTCGACCTTCCTCGGATCTACCCGAATACCATCACAGGACACCACGTGCCCTAAGAATGCCACGGACTCAAGCCAGAACTCACATTTGGAGAACTTGGCATACAGCTTCTCCTCTCTCAACCTCTGCAACACAATACTCAAGTGCCGAGCATGCTCCTCCTGGCTACGAGAGTAGACTAGTATGTCATCAATGAATACGATCACAAATGAATCAAGATACGACCTGAATACACTGTTCATCAGATGCATAAATGCTGCTGGGGCGTTGGTCAGCCCAAAAGACATCACAAGGAACTCATAGTGACCATATCTGGTCCGGAATGCAGTCTTCATAATGTCAGACTCTCTAATCTTCAGCTGATGGTAGCCTGAACGAAGATCAATCTTCGAGAATACCCTAGCTCCTCGGAGATGATCAAATAAATCATCAATGCGAGTCAGGGGATACTTATTCTTCACTGTCACCTTGTTTAGCTGCCTGTAGTCAATACACATCGTCATGGATCCGTCCTTCTTCTTAACAAACAGGATCGGTGCACCCCACGGCGACACACTCGGCCGAATGAACCCCTTATCTAGGAGTTCCTGGAGCTGCTCCTTCAATTCCTTCAACTCAGCTACTGCCATCCAATATGGAGGAATAGAAATAGGCTGAGTGCCTAGCACCAAACCGATACCAAAATCAATATCCCTGTCCGGCGGCATGCCCAGTAGGTCTGAGGGAAACACATCAGAAAAGTCTCGCACAATGGGAACAGAATCAATACTGGGAGTCTCGGCCTCGACCTCCCGCACAAATGCTAAATAAGAGAGACATCCCTTCCCAACCATTTGTTGGGCCTTGAGGAAAGATATTACCCTGCTAGGTACATACTCAGTCGTGCCTCGCCACTCGATCCTCTGAATGCCCGTCATAGCCAAAGTGACTGTCTTAGCATGACAGTCCAGAATAGAATGACATGGAGATAGCTAGTCCATGCCCAATATAACATCAAAATCAATCATGCTGAGAAGCAACAGGTCTACTCGGGTCTCCAGACCTCCAATAGTGACCAAACAAGACCGGTATACGTGGTCCACAACACTAGTATCCCCTACCGGGGTAGATACATGCACTGGCAGCTCAAGACTCCCTCGGGTCATGCCCAAATGAGGAGCAAAATATGTAGTCACATAAGAATAAGTAGAACCGGGATCAAACAATACTGAGGCATCTCTGTGGCAGACTGAAATAATACCTGTAATGACAGCATCAAAAGCAACGGCCTCAGATCGGCCCTGAAAAGCATAGCATCTAGCCTGTCCGCCTGATCGGCCTCCCCCTCGAGAGCGACCCCTAGCTGTCTGACCCTCACCCCTAGCCGGCGGGGCGGGTGCTGAAGTAGAAGGACCAGATGACGAGGGCTGCCCCCTCTGCTGATAAGATCTGGAAACAAGACGGGGACACTCCCTACGGTGATGCCCAAACTCTCCGCACTCGTAGCAACTCCCCGGTGCTGGGTACTGAGACTGATAAGGACCTCTGGCGCTGGAGTGGCCAGCTGATGAACTAGGCCGAGATGAACCCTGAGCGGATGGGGCCTGTGAAGAACTATGAGCTGGCATGGCACCGAGAGATGGCTGGCTCTGGTGCGAACCCTGATAACCCTGTCTAGGTGACCATCTGCGACGATCTGAGCGACCCGACTGCGAAGACCTGAAAGAGCGACCTCGGCTCTACTGACTCTGGCCTCTGGTCTGAGTGCCACTGGAACTAGCTGCTCCTCGAGGCCTCTTGGCCTCCCTCTCATCCCGCTCTTTACGACGATCCGTCTCTATGTCGCGAGCAATATCCACAGCATCCTCAAATGTACGACTCAAAACCCTCTCCCGAGTCATCAGAATACGAATGGGATAAATGAGGCCGTCCACGAAGCGCCCAATCCTCTCTCTGTCGGAATGAACCAACCACGGTGCATATCGGGACAACTCTGTAAACCTGATCTCATACTCTGACACTGACATGTCCCCCTGACGGAGACCCTCAAACTGCCTACGCATCTCCTCTCTCTGAGATCGAGGCACCCATTTCTCCAAGAACATAGTGGAGAACTCCGGCCATGATAGTGGTGCTGCTCCGGCTGGCTTGCGGCGCTCATAAGCCTCCCACCAAGCGAAGGTCGGCCCCTCGAAACTGAAAGGTAGTGAAAGATACCCCGCTGGACTCCAATATCCCCGCCGTACGAAGCATCCGACGGCACTTATCCAAAAAACCTTGGGCGTCCTCGCCTGGAGCATCAGTGAACACTAGAGGAGATAACCTGGTGAACCTCTCGAGACGTCTTTGCTCATCGTTTGTCATAGCTGGGACCTTGTCCCCCTGAATCTGATCTGCTGGCTGAACCGGTACCACAGGCTGAACTGGAGGAGCCTCTGGTGTCTGTAAGCCCTGCACTCCTGGCTCTAAAGTGCGTACTGCGGGGGTCTGATGACCACCCCCGATCCTCGATGCAGCTGCAGCAGTAGTAACTGAAACCGCCTGTGCTAGGCCAGTACAGACTGCTAGTATCTGAGCCAGGGTCTCCTGTAGACACGGAATGACAATGGGCACAGCTGGTGCCTGATCTGGTGCTGCTGGCACCTTTGTAACTGGGGGCTGTGGGTCAGCTGGCACTGCCTCAGCTGCCCTAACTCCGCCACGACCACGGCCGCGTCCACGGCCTCTAGCAGGTGGTAGTGGTGGTCGTCCTCCACGTCCGGAAGATCGAGTTATCGCCATCTGCGAGAGGATAGAATGTCAAAGTTCAGATCAAGTCAAAAGTAACCGCACGACAAGAATTCCAAGAATTGAAACTTTTTCTAAAAAGGTTTGCAGCCTCCCGAGGATAAGTACAGGCGTCCCCGCACCGATCCACGAGACTCTACCAACCGGCTCATGACTCGCGAGACCTATTAACCTAGGCTCTGATACCAACTTGTCACGACCCAAACCCTGGTCGTGATGGCGCCCAACACAATGCTAGGCTAGCCCGACCATATTATCCCTTAAACCAGCCAGTTATTAATCAAATTAAACTTAAACAGTAAATGCTCATATCAGGTGATAAACGAAATGTAAAACATACAAAATACGGTTCCAACCATATCGTGGTGTCACGAGACTGAGCATCTACAGAATAGCATCCTACTACAACCAAGTCTAGGCAATTAGGAAATCAACAAGATGATAAAAAAGGAGAAAACAAGCTCTGCGGACGCTGGCAGCTACCTCGTAATCTCCGCAAAAGTAGACAAGGATCAGCAGCTACAATGTCTCAACTGCTCTCGGGCACCTGTGGATCTGCACAGAAAGTGCAGGGGAGTGGGGTGAGTATATTTCAACTCAGTGAGTAACAATAATAAATAATAACCGAAGGTAAGAACTCCTGTGCTATCACTTAGCAGTTCTAAGGCAACCCTCACAGGTACGTCATCACTATAGTAGTACTCTAACCTCCAATCTACGTTTATCTCTACAAGATTCCACACCGAACCAACCCTCACTCGTACCCCTACGGTGTACGGCCATCTCAACATATAAAGACACAAACTTATGTCTATAATGTATAAGTATTTAAGTAGATAGTAGGATATGATTAAGTATAATGCTGCGGCGTGCAGCCCGCTCCAATACATATACCGCTGCGGCACGCAGCCCGCTCCATTTAACGTCGACGGCGCTCACTGGGGGTGTATACAGACTTCGGAGGGGCTCCCTAGGCCCAAGCACTATTATACTGCGGTGTGCAGCCCGATCCACACATGTATTACTGCGGCGTGCAGTCCGATCCAATATATATATGTATATATATTTATACTGCTGCGGCGCGCAGCCCGATCCCATAATATACACCAGTGCTCACTGAGAATGTGTGCAGACTCAGACTCCGAAGGGGCTCCTACAGCCCAAGCGCAATAATACTGCGGCGTGCAGTCCGTCCCACGTGTATATTACATGTATATTACATGTATATTACTGCGGCGTGCAGTCCGATCCAATATATATACTGTTGCGGCGTGCAGGCCGATCTAATATAGGTATATATATATATATATATAAAACCTCATAATGGGTCTTCGACCCTATCCCAGTCAATATGTGTTTGGCCTCTCAGGCCCAATATAATGTATCACAGTGGGTCCTGGACCATGTCTCAGTCAATATAGACTTGGCCTTTCAGGCCCACTCAGCTAGAAAAGGGAATTCCACCCTAGATAATCTCTCTCAATGTACACATCTAGTACGAGCTCATATTATGCTATACAGCTAGAGCTACGGCTGAGTGTATGTTTCTAACATGATATAAGGGTCACCTAGCTCTATAGGTTCCCTAATGCTCTACAGATCGGCACAAGGCCCCAAACATGGCTATTAGCCCAATTGTACAGTTATAATCTCAGTAACAGTCATACAATACAATATTCTATTAGCCGGGAAAGACTAAGTCCGAACCCCCAATCACAATGTCACCACGCCCGTCATAGAACGCGTGTCTCATCTCAATATAGCACTGTGAAGTGCTAGTACGGGGTTTCAAACCCTCAGTACATTGTTTACTACCACCACTCACCTCGAACCGGTAGAAGCTTCAATCCGCCTTGTGCTTGCCTTGCAAATCAATCTCCTCGGGTGCCAAATCTGCTCAAAATCATAGAGAATGCATCAATATACGCTAATTTCACGAAATTCATTCGAAATAACCCAATTTATATCAAAACCCACAAGTTGTCAAAACCCGACTTTTGGTGCGCTTCTCGGAAAATTATAAAAGTTATATATTCTGAACCCTCGTCTCAATACGAGTCTAGGCATATCAAATTTACCAAATTCGGACTCCATTTGCCCATTCAAAACCTTGATTTTCTAAAGTTCAAGCCTAGGGTTAAATCTTCCATGAATCACCCCAAATCCCTCCATTTTCATGATATAATAGCATAATATTATCAATACTAATCGTAGTTTGAGTCCATAGTTGATTACCTGATGATTTCCCTTGAGTTTCTCTTCAAAATCGCCCAAATCGCCTCCTTAAGCCGAGACCCCAAATGTGTGAAATATTTCTGAAATTTTCTAACTTCCGATACAATTAATTCACTGCGATTTTCGCTTCTGCGGACCATTTTCCGCCCCTGCGGAACCGCTTCTGCGACCAATTGGTCGCTTCTGCGAACCCAGGCCTATTTGGCCATTTCCGCTCCTGCGATACACGGACCGCTCCTGCGGGTCCGCTTCTGCGGAAATTCTTCCGCCCCTGCGGTCCTTTCCGCCTCTGCGATCAAGAGTCTGCTTCCGCGGACTCGCCTATGCGATCCACAATCCGCTTCTGCGGTCTTCTCCATCAAGCCTCCAGACCGCTTCTGCGATATCTTTCTCGCACCAGCGAAGCCGCCCCTGCGAGCCAAGCTCCGCTTCAGCGGTCTCCTCTGCTTCTGCGCCTTCTCGTCCGCTTCTGCGAACTCGCTCCTGCGCCCCCATTTCCGCAGGAGCGAAAACAACAGAACCAGAACACAAGTCTGCAATTTTCCACATTTTCTCCCGTTTAGCCATCCGAAAACACCCCGAGGCCCCGGGACCTCATCCAAACACACCAACACATCTTAATACCTTATTCGAACTTGCTCCAATCCTCAAAACACGTCTAATAACATCAAAACCCATAATTCACATCGAATTCAAGCCTAAATTCCTTAAAACATTCCGAATTACACAATCAATCAAAAACCCGACTAAACGACGTCCGAATGACCTGAAATTTTGCAGGCACATCCAAAATCACCTAACGGAGCTATTGCAACTGTCGGAATTCCATTCCTACCCCCGGATCAAAATCTCACCTACCGTTCGGATTTCGCCAAAATTCAACCTTAGCCAATTCAAGCCTATTTCTACACCGGGCCTCCAAATTCAATTCCGATCGCTCCCCTAAGTCACAAATCACCTCCCGGAACTAACCGAATCATCAGAATTCAATTCCGAGCCCTCTAACCAAATAGTCAACTCCGGGTTGACTTTCCTTATTCAAGTTTCCTTCAAAAAGGCTATATGCCTCATTTTCAATCCAAATCACTCCTAACTTCCCCGATAGACTCTAACACCGATATAAAAGCATGAATTATGTAATTACAACACAACGGGGTGGTAATTCCCGTGACGACGGGCCGGGTCGTCATAGGAACCTTCTCCCCTAGGTCATTATGTGTTGATTTAAATGCCTTGTACGCGAGGTGACGGGCGTGGACTTGTGCAAATTGTTGAAAAACCACCTTACTTGAACTGTTCAAATCGTGATATTCTTGTTATTTAATTGATTCAATTGTGAGATTTATCTGGTGTTAGTTAGAGAAGCATGATTAGATAGGATTATCTGTCTAAATACCTTACTTGTTTTAATTGAATCTCCTGGAACTTGTTGGTACTGGATTTGGTGTAAATTGTACCTATGTACTTCATATTTCTCTGTGTTTTTCTCTTATTGGTTGTGTTTGTGTTTGTGGACTGCTGGTTCATTTCCTGAAGATTCTAGGGTTGCGGGTTCGATTCCCGGAGACCTAGAGTTATTGAGATACGGATTGTGAGTTCCATTCTCGGAGATCCTAAGTTATTGAGATACGGACTGCGGGTTCAATTCCTAGAGATCCTGAGTTATCGAGATACGGACTAAGGGTTCAATTCCCGGAGATCCGGAGATATTGAGATACAGACTGAGGGTGAGATCCGAGGGCTGCGGGTTCGATTCCCGGAGACCCAGAGATACTGATGTATGGACTGCGGGTTCGACTTCCGTAGATCCTGAGTTGTTGAATATAGAGAGGGACTGCGGGTTCAATTCCCGGAGATCCTGGACTTGTTGATTTGTACATTGTTGTGTTGATTTCTCCTTGTTAGCTTAATTGTAGACGGTTTGCAGTATTTACTTTATTGCTGTTATTTCAGTTTCATTCTTATTTGAACTGCTCGATATTGTTATTATTTTCATTATGTTATTATTTCTCGGTAGGGCCCTGACCTTCCTCGTCACTACTCTATCGAGGTTAGGCTTGGCACTTACTGAGTACCGATGTGGTGTACTCATACTACTCTTCTGCACACTTTTGTTGTGAAGATCTAGGTACATCAGATCAGGTGCATTACAGGTGATTTAGGGGCACCTTCAGGAAAGTTGAGGTATGATCTGTGATGTTCGCGGATCCGGAGAGTCCCCTTTTATTCTCATTAGTGATATCAGGTATTTCCCTTATTTTCGTTGTATAGACATTCTTGATGTATAGAGCCATGGTTGTAATCTTTCTTAGTCTGTGTTGCCCGTGAGTTTCTGGGTCTTGGTAGTGTGTTATTCTGGTATTTAGCGAAGTGCATATGCCGAGCGACACTTATTGTATTTCTTTTACATCATTTCCGTTGTTATTTTTACCTTTGTTCATAAGAGTTGTACATTTCGCATTGAGTTAGGATTACCTAGTCGCGAAGGCTGGGTGCCATCATGACAGGTTCACGTTTGGTGAGCTAGGGTGGTGACAAGTTGGTATCAGAGCACTAGGTTCATAGGAGTCACGAGACACAGACCGGTTATTTAGAGTCTCGTTGATCGATACGGAGACGTCTGTATTTATCTACAAGGGGCTATGTAACTGATTAGGAAAATCTTTTCTTTTCTTTTGGATTCCTTGTCGTGCAATATTTTGGCACCAAATCTAAACTTATGTTTTCTATTCTCTCACAGATGGTGAGGACACGTGCTACTCATGAGGATTAGGCACACGCGCCCCTACTGCGGTAACCAGAGGCCGGGGCTGTGGTAGAGGTCGAGGACGCGCCCGAGGTGCAGCCACAGCACCCGCGCGCACTGTTGCTGAGGCACCACCGGTGGATCAAGTTGGAGCGTAGGCACCTAGTACACCGACTACAGCTACTATTACTTTAGTACTCCAGGAGACCCTGGCCCAGTTCATGAGCATGTATTCTACTCTAGCTCAGGTAGGGTTCATTTCTCTCACTACAGCTACATCTCAGGCCGAGGGAGGGGCCCAGACTCCCGCAGCCGGTACACCTAATCTGTGAGTGCCCATGGGGCAGGTTCCAGAGATTATTACTATGTCTCCTGCCGCCCCAGTACAGCCCGGAGGTGGGCCAGTTGTCTCCGAGGACGAGCAGCGTAGATTAGAGAGGTTCAAGAAATATGATCCCCCAGTGTTTAGTGGCTTGGCTTCAGATGATGCATTGGGATTTTTGGAGGAGTGTCATCGTATCCTCCGTACTATGGGGATAGTGGAGACCAGTGGGGTTTCCTTTACTGCTTTTCACTTTCGTGGGGCCGCTTATGATTGGTGGCACACGTATGAGTTGGATAGTCCAGATGAGTCTGCCTTGTTGACCTGGACACATTTTTCTGATATGTTTTTGAGGGAGTTTGTTCCCCAGAGCCTTAGAGATTTTTGGTGATAGGAGTTTGAGAGGTTGCGTCAGGGCTCAATGACAGTATCGGAGTATGCTATCAGTTTCACCCGGTAAGCCAAGCATGCACCGGCCTTGGTAGCCACGGTCCGAGAGAGAGTGCGGATGTTTATTGAGGGCGTTATTCCGCCGATTTGGTCCAACATGGATAGAGAGCTAGAGACAGACGTACCGTATCATCAGGCGGTGAGTATTGCCAGGTGGATCAAGTGTATGCTCCCTAGAGAGCAAGGAGAGAGAGAGGCCAAGAGGTCTCGTCAGTCGGGTCATTTCTCTGGTGCTCGTACTTCAACAGCCGGTCGTTTTGGCAGGGTTTATTCCGGCCGCCCAGTTCATTTAGCATTTCCAGAAGGTGGTAGTACTCCAGCTCTTCCAGCACCTCAGGAGCCTTATTATGCTCCCACAGTTTCTAGTGCGCCTTCTACACGGGGTACCTCCAGGGGTCAGTCCAGCGGAAGTGAGGCCGGTCAATAACAGTCACCGCGTCCTCCCAAAGCTAGTTTTGAGTGGGGGATACTCGCCATCTTGTTAGGTAGTGCCCCAGGCGTAGGAGAGGAGCGCCTCCACAGACTTTGCAGCCTCGGTGTTGTTCACAGGGTCAGCAGGCTAACATTCCAGCCTCAGATGCCACTCCACCTGCCCAGCCAGCCAGGGGCGAGGATTCGGGTGCTAGAGGCGACCCTCGAGAGAGGGGTAAGGCCAGATTTTATGCTATTCCTGATCGCCCTGCAGCTGTTGCCTCCGATTCTATTATCACAGGTATTATCTTGGTTAGTCACAGAGAGGCATCGGTCCTATTCGATCCTGGTTCTACTTTTTCATATATGTCCACTTATTTTGCTTTACATCTGGGTGTGCCTCGGGATTCTTTGAGTGTCCCCATTTATATTTCTCCTCCAATGGGAGATTATTTGGTTGTGGACCGTGTGTATTAGTCGTGTGTGGTCACATTTTGTTGTTTTGAGACCAGAGCTAATCTTTTATTGCTCGGTATGGTTGATTTCGATATTATTCTAGTCATGGACTGGTTGTTGCCCAATTATGCTATTCTTGATTGTCACGCCAAGACAGTGATGCTGGCTATGCCAGGCATTCCACATATTGAGTGGAGTGGTACACTAGATCACACCCCCAGCCATGTTATTTCCTTTCTCAAAGCTCAGCATATGGTTGAGAAGGGGTGTGCACCTTATCTAGCTTATGTGAGGGATATGAATGTTGACACTCCTTCTATTGATTTCGTCCCAGTGGTACGTGATTTATCTGATGTATTTCCAGCTGACCTCCCGGGCATGGCACCCGACAGAGATATAGATTTTGGTATTGACTTATTGCCGGACACTCAGCCCATTTCTATTCCTCTGTACTGCATGGCTCCTCCTGAGTTGAAGGAGTTGAAGGATCAGTTATAGGAGTTGTTGGGTAAGGGTTTCATTTGGCCTAGTGTTTTGCCTTGGGGTGCTCCTGTGTTGTTTGTGAAGAAAATGGACGGTTCTATGCGTATGTGTATTGACTATCGCCAGTTGAACAAAGTTACAGTGAAGAACCGGTATCATTTGCCACATATTGATGATTTATTTGACAAGCAACAGGGTGCATAGGTGTTCTCCAAGATTGATTTGCGCTCTGGTTTTCATCAGCTGAAGATTCGGGAGCCAGATATCCCGAAGACTGCCTTCAGGACTCGGTATGGCCACTACGAGTTTCTTGTTATGTTTTTCTGGCTGACTAATGACCCAGCAACTTTTATGCATTTGATGCACAGTGTATTCAGGCTGTACCTTGACTCGTTCGTGATTGTTTTCATTGATGATATTTTGGTATATTCTTGAAGTCGGGAAAAACACGAGCAACACCTGAAGATAGTGCTTCAGACTCTAAGGGAGAAGCAATTATATGCAAATTTCTCTAAATATGAATTTTGGCTGAGTTCAGTGGTATTTCTAGGCCACGTGGTGTCAAGCAAGGGTATTCGAGTGGATTCGAGGAAGGTAGAGGCCGTGTAGAGTTGGCCCAGACCCTCCTCAGCTACTCAGATTCATAGTTTCCTTGGCCTGGCGGGTTATTACCGTTGTTTTGTATAGGGGTTCTCTTCGAACGCGGCACCTATGACGAGATTGACCAAAAAGGTGCCCATTTTTAGTGGACAGAGGAGTGTGAAGCAAGCTTTCAAAAGCTCAAGACAACTTTCGTCGGCCCCTATCTTGATGTTGCCTACCTGTTTGGGGTCCTATACGGTATATTATGATGCCTCACGAGTTGGAATCGGCGCAGTATTAATATAGGACGGTAGGGTGATTGCCTACGCATCCCGACAGCTGAAAGTACATGAAAAGAACTATCCTGTCCATGATATTGAACTAGCTGCCATTGTTCACGCTTTGAAGATTTGGTGTCATTATTTGTATGGGGTTCCTTGTGAGATCTACACTGATCATCAGAGCTTGCAGCACTTGCTTAAGCAGAAGGGCTTGAACATGCGTCAGAGGAGATGGTTGGAGCTGTTGAAGGGCTATGATATTACTATTCTCTATCATCCGGGCAAGGCTAATGTAGTTGTCGATGCCTTGAGTCGCCGAGCGGAGAGTTTGGTAAATCTACTAGCTTCGGAGAGGCCCATGGTGATGGATGTTCAAGCTTTAGCCAGGCAGTTTGTTAGATTGGATCTTTCGGAGGCCAGTCGGGTTCTGGCCTGTGTGGTTTCTCGGTCTTCCTTATTTGATCGCATCAGAGAGCGACAGTTTGATGACCTCTATATGCAGGATCTTTAGGTCAAGGTTCGGCGTGGTGATGCCCGAGATGTCACCATTGGGGATGATGGAGTGATGAGGATGCAGGGGCATATTTGTGTGCCCAATGTAGATGATCTTTGAGAGCTAATTTTAGCAGAGGCCCATAGCTCGCGGTATTCCATCCATCCAGGTGCCGCGAAGATGTATCTGGACTTGAGGCAGCATTACTGGTTGAGGCGGATGAACAAGATATATGACTATGTTTTTAGGTGCCTCAACTGCCAACAGGTGAAGTATGAGCATCAACGTCCGAGTGGGTTAATGCAGGAGATTGAGATCCCATAGTGGAAATGGGAGCGCATCACCATGGACTTCGTCTCTGGACTTCCACGGACTGTGAGGAAGTTTGATTCCATTTGGGTCATTGTGGATCGGCTGACCAAGTCCGCGCATTTCATAACTGTGTGCACCACTTACTCATCAGAACGGCTGGCGGAGATCTACATCAGGGAGATAGTCCGGCTGCATGGTATTCCAATTTCCATCATTTCATATAGAGGCACTCACTTCACTTCACAGTTCTAGAGAGCCGTGCAGCAGGAGTTAGGCACTCGGGTGGAGCTGAGCACAGCGTTTCACCACCAAACTGATGGCATGTCTGAGTGCACTATTCAGATTTTGGAGGATATCCTTCGTGCGTGCGTGATTGAGTTTGGAGGTTCATGGGATCATTTCTTGCCACTGACAGAGTTTTCTTATAATAATAGCTATCAGTCCAGCATCCAGATGGAACCGTATGAGGCCTTATATGGTAGGAGGTGCAAGTCCCCCGTGGGTTGGTTCAAGCCCGGCGAGGCCAGGCTGCTAGGTACTGAGATGGTCCAGGACGCAAAGGACAAGGTCAAGGTGAATCAGGACAGACTCCGTGCAGCCCAGTCCAGATAGAAGTGTTATGCAGACAAAAAGGTCCGTGATGTGGCCTTTATGGTTGGCGAGCGGGTTCTATTTCGGGTCTCGCCCATGAAGGGTGTCATGAGGTTTGGGAAGAAGGGGAAGCTGAGTCCAAGATTCATTGGCCCTTTTCAGATTCTGAGGCGTGTTGGGGAGGTTGCTTATGAGCTGGCCTTACCTCCCAGCCTAGCCGGAGTTCATCCCTTGTTTCATGTCTATACGCTCCGGAGATACCATGGTGACCCGTCGCACGTGTTGGATTTCACTTCTGTTCAGCTAGACAAGGATTTGTCTTATGTTTAGGAGCCAGTGGCCATTTTGGATAGACAAATCAAGAAGCTAAGATCAAAGAACATCGCTTCAGTAAAGGTCCAGTGGCGGGGTTAGCCGGTCGATGAGGCGACTTGGGAGACCGAGCAGGATATGCGCATCCAGTACCCTCATCTCTTCACCACTCCAGGTATGTTTTCTATACTCGTTCGAGGACGAATGAATCTTTTAAGTGTGGGAAGATGTAATGACTCGGCCGGTCGTTTTTGAAATTTACGCCCCGATCCCCAATTTAACTGTTCCCCTAAGTTCATTTGTGCTATTCTGGTTTGCCGGGAGGTTTGATTCTAGAATTTGGAGTGTTTTGGGACACTTAGTCCCTAAATAAGAGCTTTATAGTTGAAAAATGGCCCGTATTCGAAACAGTGTTAAGACGAGCTCAGAATAGAAATAAGATGGTTCCATTAGCTCCGTTAGGTGATTTCAGAGTTGGGAACTCGTTTAGAATGTATTTTGGAGGTCCGCAACTCATTTAGGCTTGAAATGTCGAAGTTTGGAATTTTTAGAAATCCGATCGATAGGTGAGATTTTGATCCAGGAGTTGGAATGGAATTTCGATAGTTGCAGTAGCTTCGTTAGGTGATTTTGGATATGTCTGCAAATTTTCAGGTCATTCGGACATCATTTGGTCAGCTTTTTGATAGCATGTAGGTTTCAGAAGTTTTGGTTGAAACCTAGGCTTGAATATGCCTTGATTTGATGATTTCCATGTATAACAGTGTGTTTTTATGATTGGAACAAGTTCGTATCGTGTTTTGGGGTAGGTTGGTGGTTTTCGTTGTGGTCCCGGAGGTCTCGGAGTGAATCTGGGTGTCCTATCGGACCAATTCTTGCATTTTTGAACTGCTGTTAGTTACTGGTATGTGTTGCAGACGGATACTCTATGGAAGTGCATAGGGGTGATGCGATCGCATAGAAAAATGAAATTGATCTTCTGAGTTGTTCTATGCGATCGCATAGACAGGGCTGCGATCGCATAGGTTTGTAAGCTTGCTCTATGCGATCGCATGGCTATTTGTGCGATCGCATAGTGTATTGTGGCCTTGGGTCCCTGGAAGTCGTTTGTTCTATGCGATCGCAGGGATAGAGTGCGATTGCATAGAAGTAAATTTGGAGCCTGGCCAATTGTTCTATGCGATCGCATGTATGTCTGGGATTGCGTAGTATTAAATATTGAGAGTAAAATTTTGTTCTATGTGATCACAATGGATGTGATGCGATTGCATAGAGTAAATACCCGAGCAGACAGAATAAGAATATAACACTTCATCCGCGAGGATTTTTACACAAACTCAAGCTAGGGAGCTCGGTTTTGAGGGACTTTTCAAGTGATTTTCATAGATAATTGTTGAGTAACGATTTCTTACTCCCTTGTGATCATTATTTACTAATTTAAACTCAATTTCTTCCTTTAATTTCGGATTTGGGTGTAAAATTGGGGTAGTTCATAGAAGAAACTTTGATGATTTGGAGGGGCAAACGAACTCCGATTTCGATAAACTTTATATGGTTAGACTCGTGAGAGTACGCGGGTTCTAAAAATGTAAAAATATTTTGATTCCGAGCTGATGGCTATAGGGGTATTTTGGTCATTTCACCCATTTTACCGTCGTAGCTTTAATTGTATCATTGTAATTAGTTACTTGCGATGTTATTAACACTGTGTAATTGGTTTGACTAGATTTGGGCCACTCAGAGTCGGATACTCGTGGCAAGAGAGTCGTTTCTTAGCATTTTTGTACCGGAATTGAGGTAAGTGACTTGTCTAACCTTGCGTGGGGGAACCTTCTCCCCTAGAACATTATGTGTTGATTTAAATACCTTGTATGCGAGGTGACGGGCGTGTACTTGTGTAGATTGATGAAAAATAACCTTACTTGAACTGTTCAAATCGTGATATCCTTGTTATTTAATTGATTCAATTGTGATATTTATCTGGTGTTAGTTAGAGAATCATGATTAGATATGATTATCTGTCTAAGTGCCTTACTTTTCTTAATTGAATTTCCTGGAACTTGTTGATACTGGATTTGGTGTAAATTGTAGCTATGTACTTTATATTCTTTGTGTTTTCCTCTTATTGGTTGTGTTTGTGGACTGTGGGTTCAATTCCCGGAGATCCGAGGGCTGCGGGTTTGATTCCTGGAGACCCTGGGATACTGATATACGGACTACAGGTTCAATTCCTGGATATCCTGAGATATTGAGATACGGACTGCGGGTTCAATTCTCGAAGATCCGAGAGTTGCGGGTTCGATTCCCGGAGACCTAGAGATACTGATATACAGACTGCGGTTCAACTCCCGGCGATCCTGTGATACTGAGACAAGGACTGCGGGTTCAATTCCCGGAGATCCTGTAAGACTGATATATGGACTGCGGGTTCGATTCCTGAAGATCCTGAGTTGCTGAGTATAGAGAGGGACTGCGAGTTCAATTCCGGAGATCCTGGACTTGTTGATTTGTACATTATTGTGTTGATTTATCCTTGTTAGCTTAATTGTAGACGGTTGCGATATTTGCTTTATTGTTGTTATATCAATTTCATTCTTATTTAAACTGCGCTGTATTGTTATTATTATCATTATGTTATTATTTCTCGGTAGGGCCCTGACCTTACTCGTAACTACTCCATCGAGGTTAGGCTTGGCACTTACTGAGTACCGCCGTGGTGTAGTCATACTACTCTTCTCCACACTTTTGTTGTGCAGATCCAGGTACATCAGATCAGGCACATTTCAAGTGATCTAGCAGCACTTCAGGAGACTCGAGGTATGATCCGCTACGTTCGCGGATCCGGAGAGTCCCCTTCTATTCTCATTAGTTATATCATCTATTTCCCTTATTTCTGTTGTATAGACATTCTTGATGTATAGAGGCACATTTGTACTCTTTCTTAGACCGTGTTTTTCGTAAGTTTCCGGGTCTTGGTAGTGTGTGCTTCTGGTATTTGGTGAAGTGTATGTGCCGAGCGGCACTTATTGCATTTCTTTTACATCATTTTCGCTGTTATTTTTACCTTTGTTCAGGAAAGTGTATATTCAGCATTGTCTTAGGCTTACCTAGTCGCGAAGATTGGATGTCGTCATGACATGTTCACGATTCGTGAACTAGGGTCGTGACAACAACCAATAGCTCAACGTGGGTTCAATAAGGGGCTTTGGGAATATTCCTTCAAATATTCCCCGTAATGTGCTCTTTAGGATTATATATATATTGGGATAACAACTTTGTAAAGGGCTCTTTTTTTCGACTTCTCTCTAAGACAAAACAGTAATTGTAATACTTTTCTATCAGCATTTCTAACACTCCATTATTGATCTTCACGAGATTAGAAAAGGTTATTCGTTGTGTTAATCAGATATCCTCTTTGTTCTAGAGATTATTACACTTAGTTATGATTTACCCCATCATTTTCTTTGATTGATTTGTTCAAAAAAGGTTACATTATTTTATGAGTCGAACACATAGAATTAATTATTAGTGACGCGTCTAATTAATAATCATGGCTTGCAAAATCTTTTATTTAAAAGTGTTTGGATATGTCGCCCATTGGTGCGACGGCCTGTTGAAAATTTTGGAAAAATTTAAAAATATTAAAAAAATTATTAGGCTCCACTACTGCGAAAAAGAGCAAGTTAGTGACGCATCTGCTATAATATAAAAAATATAAAGTAAATAATCAAAGAAAGAGAGAATGATATTATTCAACTTCAAACTCATTTACATAATGAACATAAATATTAAATAAACGAAAGAAAATTGCTATTGCAAGCTGTTGTGTAAGTTGCTACTGCAAACTGCTCTGTAAGTTGCTTGCAAGCTGCTATATAAGTTGGTGTGTAAGCTCCTACTACAAGCTATTATGTAAGTTGTTATTATATTAGGTATAGATAATCTTCTACGTGCGTAATATTTATCGTCAACAAAGTAACAAAATGATTATCTTCTTCCGGAAGCTTATCTTCAATACAATATTAAATAGATAAACATATTTACCATGGAGTCCAATATGGATAAGATTTTTCAGGAAGTTTATTTATAGCAGAGTACGAAATGGAAATCCACAATATAATATATTTATAACACCCCCTGGATGTTCATTAAAGATAATGTGCCTCGTTATAACCTTACTAAATAAAATACCATGGAAAAATCTTAGTGAAGAAAAAAGAGTACACATATTTAGTAAAATACACTGCTAGTTGCCTCATTAAAAACCTTATAAGGAATACTCTATTGGAATAACCTTAGTAAGGGAAAAATGAGTACTGTGCATATTTTTCTCTCCTCGATGAAAATTGTGTTTCAAATATTTAAGTCTCCTCATTTCAATCTTGTGTACCATCTTCTCAAAAATTGAAGTTTGTAAAGACACTCTGTCGGAATGTCACTTGACCGAATTTGTTGCACCTCGATATTACCATTCTTTTGGAGATAATGTGTGAAGAATAACTTTGGTGAAATGTGTTTCGCTCTATCTCCTTTTATGAATCCTCCTTTTAATTAGGATATGTATGCAATATTGTCTTCATATAAAATTGTGGCTCTTCTATCACATTCCAACCCACACTTTTCTTGAATGTAATGAATCAATGATCTTAACCATATGCATTCCCTACTTGCTTCATGAATAGCTATTATCTCAGCGTAAATTGAAGAAATAGCAACAATAGATTGTTCTGTGGAGTGTCATAATATGACAATACCTCCACATGTAAACACGTAGCCAATTTGATATCGAGCTTTATGGTGATCAGATAAAGAACGTACATCTATATAACCTTTATTAGTATAAAACAATCTCTTATCAAGAGTTCCCTTTAAATATCACAATATATCCTTAATCCCGTTCCAATACTTTTTGTGTACGAGAAGAGTTATATCTTGTTATTAAATAAACAAAAAATACCATATAATTTAATGTAGCATCAACAAGATATATAAGTGTATCAATCACAATGAGATAGAGTATTTCATGACCATCTGGAGGTCGAGATGGACCCTTATTCGCTTCAAGTGATCGAAAATCATTGGTGTACTCAACGAGTGCACTTTGTCCAGGTAAAAGAATTTAAAGTCCCTTTTTATATAGGGAGATTGATGGATAAAGATCCCATCTACTAAATATTCTATTTGCAGTTCAAGATAAAATTTTATTTTTCCAAGATCTTTCATCTCAAATTCTTTCTTAAGATATTCAATTGCCTTTTGGAGCTCTTCTGGAGTTCCAACAAGATTTATGTCATCAACATAAATAGCAAGTATAACAAAATTTGATGTTATTTTCTTTATAAAATTATATGGACATATAACATCATTTATGTATTCTTCTTTCAACAAATTTCACTGAGGCGATTATATCACATGCACCCAGATTGTTTGAAATCGTACAAAGATCTTTGTAATTTAATCGAGTACATATCTCGAGACTTTGAATTATATGCTCCAAACATTTTAAATCCTTCAGGGATCTTCATATAGATTTAATCAAATGATTCATATAAGTTTTGACATGCATTTAAATGGCATGACATCTTTAGGTGTCTGGACTACAAGTCCGATCCTCACAATCTTTTACAATATTGTGCATTATATTGTATCAATTATTGTCGGCAGTCATTTTGTATCGGTTCCTAAGCGATATATTTTTGAGATCTCATCATTTTCTTTATTTTTAGGTACTTGAACATTGTGACGACCCAAAGGGTCATCACTTATTTAATTAATCATTTCGAGCTTCCTGAGGCCTTGAAAACCTCATTCCATGTTGCCTCGATTTACGTGCACAATCCGAGCATGTAGACGGAAAGATTTTGTGATAGAAAATATGAATTCTATGAGAAATTTGGATAAAAATGATATTAATATTGATATGGTTGACTTCGGTCAACATTTTTGGTAAACGGATTCGGACCCGAGATTGGATGGTCCCGAGAGGTCCGTAGAAAAATATGGGACTTGGACATGCGTCCGGAGTCGAATTCTGAGGCCTAGAGCCCAAGTTATGAATTTTTATGTGAAATTGTTTTTGATGCAATTATTAAAGGAAATAAATTGATAGACATTGGTATCGGGCTCGTATTTTGGTTCCGACGCCTGGTACAAGTCTTAAATATTATATATGTGATTTCTGTAAAGTTTGGTGACATTCGGATGTCGTTTGAGATGTTTTGGACCTTGAGTTCCAAGTTAAGAAGTTTTGAAAATCAAAAGTATGAAAATCATGAGTTTGAGGCTTGATTTGATTAAAACGAAGTGATATTGGCGATGTGATCGCACGAACAAGTTCATAATGTGTTTTTGAGGTTGTGTACATGTTTGGTTTGGAGCCCGGAGGGCTCGGGTAAAGATTTGATAGGCCGTTGGATGAAATTCTGAATTTTTGCACTGCTGGTTTTTCACCCAGCTGTTGGCTTCGCAATTGCGAAGTATTTCTCGCAATTGCGAAGGGGACAATGTAAGGCAAGGCTCGCAAATGCGAACCTTGATCGCAAATGCGAAGCCAGCCTTGTTCGCAAATGCGAACAATTGTTCGCATTTGCGAAAGTCCCCAGAGCCTGCCTATGTTCGCAAATGCGAACAAATGTTCGCAAATGCGAACAAATGTTCGCAAATGCGAACATTCCCCATACTGCCTTGGTTCGCAAATGCGAACCATTGTTCGCAAATGCGAACACCTGCCTTATACAGCATGTGTTCGCAAATGCGAACATTAGTTCGCAAATGCGAACATCCCTACCAGTGTTCGGAAATGCGAACAAATGTTCGCAAATGCGAACATTCCCCATACTGCCTTGGTTCGCAAATGCGAACCATTGTTCGCAAATGCGAACACTGCCTTATAAGACATGTGTTCGCAAATGCGAACATTAGTTCGCAAATGCGAACAAATGTTCGCAAATGCGAACAAATGTTCGCAAATGCGAACTTCCCAACCTTAGCTTATTTTTCAAACTCCGGAAATTGGTCGGGGTTCGCAATTGCGAACCCATGTTCGCAAATGCGAACACAGAGACCTGAAAAACACGAATTTCAGTCATTTCTTCACTTTTTACAAAACCAAAACACCCATTTGCGATTCTTCAAGGATTTCTTCTTCATCAAAACGATTGTAAGTCACTTTTTACTTTATTCTTTCAATTCCTAACATCATTAAACATGTTTTTCATAAGAAATCAAAGATTTTCATGGTAGAATTCTTGTTTTTGTTAAAAAATAGGATTTTTCATAAATTGGGGAATTGGACCTCGAATTGAGGTCCGATTTTGAAACAAATTATATACATGAACTCGTGGGGGATGGGTAACCGGATTTTGGTCCTAACCCCGAGTTCCGACCATGTGGGCCCGGGGTTGAAATTCACTATTCTGGGCAGAATGTTGTAAAAGTTGTATTTGGTCTTAAGAATTAGTTTGTTGAGTAGTATTGATGATATTAAATCAATTGTGTATAGATACGATTGGATTGGAGCCAAAGTTGAAAGAAAAAGACATTTCCACGAATTGAATTGTTCATAAACACTCGAGGTAAGTGTTTGTTCTATCCTAGCTTGAGGGAATAGGATTATGTGTTATGTGTTATGTGATCGAGTGCGGTGTATGGGCTGTGGTGACGAGCATCCATACACTGGCGTCTAGTATGACCGTGAGTCGTTGAAAAATGATTATTTTGAGATATATTACAGACGAATTGTTATTGTTCTCCGTTGTGGGACTTGTTGTGAAGATAATTATTGATTGCCCTTGATGGGACGGTTTATAAATTGTTGTTTCTTTCTTTGCCCTTAACCGTGATTGTTATTTGGGTGAGGAAGAGTGATAATGCACGAAGGGTGATGCCGTGCCATGTTTATTTATTTATGCACGAAGGTTAATGCCGTGCCATGTTTATTTATTGATTATGCACGAAGGATCATGCCGTGCTCTGTTATTGAACCATGTACGAAGGATCATGCCGTACTATGGATGTGAGGATGAGAGTAAAAGCACGAAGGGTGATGCCGTGTACTTTATTTGTTTATTTGGTGAGGATGAGAGTAAAAGCATGAAGGGTGATGCCGTGCAACTGCTTGCTATTTCTTGAATTGATATTACTTGTGTTTACATTATACTTTGTTTTTCCTTGTGAATTTATTAACCGTGATTAATTGTTGAATTCTTTGAGATATTCTTTATTGTGTTAATACTTGGTTATTTCTTGTTATTTTGTGGTATACACATATATATATTGAACTGTACAGGGTTATGTGGGTGTTTGGTCCTAGGCTTGTCACTACTTCGCCGGGATAGGCCAGACACTTACCAGCACATGGGGTCGGTTGTCGTGATACTACACTTCTGTGCATTTTTGCACAGGTTCAGGTTTCGATCAGGAGCAGCAGCAGTAGATCTTTTGCGTGGGAGTTGATCATATTTGAGACCGAGGTAGCTTGCAGACGTCCGCAAGCCCGGCGTCTCTCTCTTTACTTATGTTACTAGCTGTAGTCTCTTTGTTCCGAGACAAACAGATTATGTTATATTTCCTTCAGACTTTTATGTGTAGTATTCCATAGTAGTTCGTGAGTTGGTGACTCCACGTCTTGGGTAGAGGATTTCAGTATGATTTTCACCTTGTGATTTGTTATTTCCATTTCGATAAAGTATTCCGCATTTATTTAATTAAAATTGTGTTAAAAATAGGATAGTATGAATACAGTGGCTTGCCTAGCTACTACGAGTAGGCGCCATCACGATCCCGATGTTGGGGGAAAATCCGGGTCGTGACAAGTTGGTATCAAAGCTCTAGGTTACATAGGTCTCACCACTCACGAACAAGCTTAGTAGAATTTGAGAGGTAGGTACGGAGACGTCCTGTACTTGTCCTCCAGAGTCTATTGAGTTAGGAAAGAGTCTCTCATTTGTTCTTTCTTGTCGTGCGACTTGTTCCTCAATTACCGATTGAATTTCTATTCTGTCCTTTCGCAGATGGTGAGGACACGCGCTTCTTCGTCCGCTGACCAGCAGCCCGAGCCCCAGGCAGCTCCTGTGAGGGGCAGGGGCCAAGGCCGTATCAGAGGCCGTGGTAGGGGTAGAGCTCAGCCCCAGGCAGCTACCCCGGAGGTGGAGCCTCATATTGAGATTGACGAGGAGGTTCCGGTTCCAGCAGCTCCAGTAGGCCCAGCTCAGGTCCCAGGAGAGGCTTTATTTACCCCGGATCTCCGGGATGCTTTGGTCAGAATAGCGGGATTCATGGACAGCATTGCCAGAGCGGGTTTATTATCAGTTGCCCCAGCCACTTCTCAGGCTGGAGGAGGGGCCCGGACTCCTATTGCTCATACTCCGGAGCCAGTAGCTCCTCAGCCTCAGGCACCAGTAATTCAGCCAGCTGTGGCCACTCAGTCAGGTACCACAGCTCATGCCGGTGATGGAGCGGCCATGACTTCTGATTCGTTATGGAGGCTTGATCGGTTCTCCAAGCTATTTACCACTACGTTCAGTGGAGCCGCATCAGAGGATCCTCAGGACTTTTTATTCAGTTGCTATGAGATTCTCAAGACTATGGGGATCGTGGAGACAAACGGAGTTGACTTCTGTACCTTCAGACTTGCAGGATCCGCCAAGACTTGGTGGAGAGATTATTGCTTGACTCGACCAGCAGGGTCCCCGGCTTTATCATGGGATCAGCTTGCAAAGTTATTTCTGGAGAAGTTTCTCCCTGTTACTCAGCGGGATGCACTTCGGTGGAAATTTGAGCACCTCCAGCAGGGCACTATGACAGTTACACAGTATGAGACGAGATTTATCGACTTGGCTCGTCATGCAGTGGTGATACTTCCCACGGAGCGGGAGAGGGTCCGCGGATTTATAGATGGGCTTAATCAGCCGATTAGACTCCAGATGGCTATGGGCGTGGGGAGTGACATATCATTTCAGGAGGCAGCCAATGCAGCACGCAGAGTTGAGATGGCTCTCGCTAGAGGAGGCGGTTATTCTTCGGATAAGAGGCCTCGTCATTCGGGTAGGTTTGGTGCTTCTTCCTCTGGTAGCAGAGAATCCTTTGATAGAGGCCAGTCCTCCAGGCCTTTTCATTCCGCCCTTCAGGCTTCACAGGGTGGACCAGGTGATCGCGGTTTTCGGGGGCATTATTTAGACCAGCCTACTATTAATGCTCAGCCTCTTCAGCAGAGTGTTCGTGGAGGCCATTCGGGTCGTCAGGTCCAGCAGCCCCATCAGCCTAGGAGTTGCTACAGTTGTGATGACCCATTTCATTTTGTCAGGTTCTACCCTCGAACGACGGGCAACACTCAGCAGCGGGACCCTCGTCCTATAATTCAGGCCCCAGCTGACCCTCAGCCTGCCCAGCCAGCCAGAGGCGGGGGCAGAGATCATAGAGGCGGAGGTCGAGACCGTAGAGGTGGAGACCGTCCAGCCAGAGGTAGAGGTCCGCCAGTTGATGGCCGTCCTAGAGACGTAGCTCAGAGGGGAGGTGCAGATCCCTGATTCTATGTTTTACGAGCCAGGCCAGAGGTAGAGGCATCAGATGCCGTGATTACAGGTACCATTCTTGTGTGTGGCAGAGGTGCTTCAGTATTATTTGACCCTGGGTCTACATATTCATATGTGTCTTCCTACTTTTCACTGTATTTGGCCGTACCTAGCTGTGCTCTGGATATTCCAATTTATGTGTCTACACCAGTGGGCGACTCTATTGTAGTCGATCAGGTACATCGCTCGTACGTAGTTATCTTTGGGGGTCTTGAGACCCGTGTTAATCTGTTGCTTTTGGACATGGTAGATTTTGATGTCATATTGGGGATGGACTGGTTGTCCCCATACCATGCTATTCTTGATTGCCATGCTAAGACGGTGACCTTAGCCTTGCCAGAATCACCCCGACTAGAGTGGAAAGGTACCTCAAGCCACTCCGTTCGCACTGTTATTTCTTATGTTAAGGCTCGACGCATGGTCGAGAAGGGGTGTCTAGCTTATCTGGCTTATGTTCGTGATTCCAGCGCAGAGGTTCCTTCCATTGAGTCGGTCCCTATTGCACGGGAGTTTCCGGAGGTTTTTCCTTCGGACCTGCCGGGCATGCCACCCGACAGGGATATTGATTTCTGTATTGATCTGGCACCGGGTACTCAGCCCATATCTATTCCACCCTATCGTATGGCCCCGCCGGAACTAAAAGAGTTGAAAGATCGGTTGCAGGACCTTCTTGAGAAGGGCTTTATCAGGCCCAGTGTTTCCCCCCGGGGAGCACCCGTATTATTTGTAAAGAAGAAGGATGGCTCGATGCAGATGTGTATTGATTACCGGCAGTTAAACAAGGTGACTATCAAAAATAAATATCCACTGCCGAGGATTGATGATTTGTTTGACCAGCTCCGGGGAGCGAGGGTATTCTCTAAGATAGACTTGAGGTCAGGCTACCATCAGCTGAAGATCAGGGCGGCTGACATTCCTAAGACAGCCTTTCGCTCTAGATGTGGGCATTATGAGTTCTTGGTCATGTCCTTCGGGTTGACCAATGCCCCAGCAGCATTCATGGAGTTGATGAATCGGGTATTCAGGCCTTACTTAGATCTGTTCGTGATAGTCTTCATAGATGACATCCTGGTGTACTCCCGCAGCCAGGAAGAGCACGAGCAGCACCTCAGAGTGGTTCTTCAGACTCTGAAGGATAATCAGCTATATGCCAAATTTTCTAAATGTGAGTTCTGGCTGAGTTCGGTAGCATTTCTGGGTCACATTGTATCTGTGGAAGGTATTCAGGTAGACCCAAAGAAGATTGAGGCAGTCCAGAATTGGCCTCGACCAGCTTCAGTGACTGAGATCCGGAGTTTCTTGGGATTAGCAGGTTACTACCGTCGTTTTGTAGAGGGGTTTTCTTCTATTGCAGCCCCGATGACCAGGTTGACCCAGAAGGGTGTCCGGTTTCAGTGGTCAGAGGAGTGTGAGGCGAGCTTTAAGAAGCTCAAGACAGCACTTGACCACCGCACCGGTGTTGATACTACCTACGGTACAGGGCCTTATACAATTTAGTGTGACGCATCTCGTACAGGGCTTGGAGCGGTATTGATGCAGGATGGTAAGGTTATCGCTTATGCTTCGAGGCAGTTAAAGATACATGAGAAGAATTATCCAGTTCATGATCTTGAATTAGCAGCGGTGGTTCATGCCTTAAAGATCTGGAGGCATTATCTATATGGTGTGACATGTGAGGTGTACACTGATCACAAAAGCCTACAGTACTTGTTCAAACAGAAGGAGTTGAATCTACGACAACGGAGATGGTTAGAGTTGCTAAAGGACTATGATGTTACTATATTATATCACCCAGGTAAGGCCAATGTGGTGGCCGATGCATTGAGTAGAAAGTATGCCAGCATGGGTAGTCTTGCATATATTCCGGTCAATCGGAGACCATTAGCTCTAGATGTCCAGGCCTTAGCCAACCGGTTCGTGAGATTGGATATTTCTGAGCCTAGCAGAGTGTTAGCCTGCAAGGTCGCTCATTCTTCTTTATTAGAGCGTATCCGTGAGAGGCAATTTGATGATCCTCATTTGCGTGAGTTGAGAGATACAGTACAGCGGGGAGGTGCCACACAGGTAAATCTAGATGATGATGGGGTATTGAAATTGCGGGGTCGAGTTTGTGTACCCAATGTCGAAGGGATTCGAGAGTTGATCTTAGCAGAGGCCCACAGTTCGCGGTATTCTATTCACCCAGGCGCCGCGAAGATGTACCAGGACTTACGGCAACACTATTGGTGGCGCGGAATGAAGAAAGATATCGTTGCGTATGTCGCTCGGTGTCTAAATTGTCAGCAGGTGAAATATGAGCACCAGAGACCTGGTGGTGTATTCCGGAGGATTGAAATTCCCGAGTGGAAATGGGAGCGGATCACTATGGACTTCGTTACTGGACTTCCTTTGACTCGGAGGAAATTTGATGCTATTTGGGTCATTGTTGATAGACTGACCAAATCAGCACACTTTATTCCAATATCTGTCTCCTACTCGTCGGAGAGGTTAGCGGAGGTTTACATTAGGGAGATTGTTCGTCTCCATAGGGTGCCAGTATCTATTATCTCTGATCGGGGAACGTAGTTTACCTCGCGGTTCTGGAGAGCGGTCCAGCGAGAATTAGGCACCCGGGTTCAGTTGAGAACAGCATTTCGTCCTCAGACGGATGGCCAGTCAGAGAGGACTATTCAGATTCTTGAGGACATGCTTCGAGCCTGTGTTATTGATTTCGGAGGCTCGTGGGACCAGTTTCTGCCATTAGCAGAGTTCGCCTACAATAACAGTTACCAATCTAGCATCCAGATGGCTCCGTATGAGGCGTTGTATGGTAGGCGATGTCGATCACCAGTTGGGTGGTTTGAACCGGGAGAGGCTCGGTTGTTAGGTACAGACTTAGTCCAGGAGGCCTTGGATAAGGTCAAGACTATTCAGGAGAGATTGCGTTCAGCTCAGTCCAGGCAGAAGACTTATGCGGATCGTAAGGTTCGAAATGTAGATTTCATGGTCGGTGAACGAGTATTGCTCCGAGTGTCGCCTATGAAGGGCGTGATGAGGTTCGGAAAGAAGGGCAAGCTCATCCCTAGGTATATTGGTCCATTTGAGATTTTAGACAGAGTGGGAGGGGTGGCTTACAGATTAGCTTTGCCGCCTAGCTTATCAGCCGTGCATCCAGCTTTTCACGTATCTATGCTTCGGAGATACCATGGCGATCCCACACATGTGTTAGACTTCGGACCGTCCAATTGGACAATGATCTATCTTACGAGGAGGAGCCGGCTGGCTATTCTAGACCGGCAGAGTTCGACGGCTGAGGTCGAAGAGTTATCCTTCTCGTACGTGTTCGGTGGAGAGGTCGGCCTCCCGAGGCATCGACCCGGGAGTCCGAGTCCGATATGCGGAGCCGCTACCCACACTTGTTTCCTGACTCGGGTACTTCTTTCTTTTGTCCGTTCGAGGACGAACGGTTGTATTAGAGGTGGAGATTGTGACGACCCAAAGGGTCATCACTTATTTAATTAATCATTTCGAGCTTCGAGGCCTTGAAAACCTCATTCCATGTTGCCTTGATTTACGTGCACAATCCGAGCATGTAGCCGGAAAGATTTTGTGATAAAAAATATGAATTCTATGAGAAATTTGGATAAAAATGATATTAATATTGATATGGTTGACTTCGGTCAACATTTTTGGTAAACGGATCCGGACCCGAGATTGGATGGTCCCGAGAGGTCCGTAGAAAAATATGGGACTTGGACATGCGTCCGGAGTCGAATTCCGAGGCCTAGAGCCCAAGTTATGAATTTTTATGTGAAATTGTTTTTGATGTAATTATTAAAGGAAAATGAATTAATTGACCTTGGTATCGGGCTCGTATTTTGGTTCCGACGCCCGGTACAAGTCTTAAATATTATATATGTGATTTCTGTAAAGTTTGGTGACATTCGGATGTCGTTTGAGATGTTTTGGACCTTGAGTTCCAAGTTAAGAAGTTTTGAAAATCAAAAGTATGAAAATCATGAGTTTGAGGCTTGATTTGATTAAAACGAAGTGATATTGGCGATGTGATCGCACGAACAAGTTCATAATGTGTTTTTGAGGTTGTGTACATGTTTGGTTTGGAGCCCGGGGGCTCGGGTAAAGATTTGATAGGCCGTTGGATGAAATTCTGAATTTTTGCACCGCTGGTTTTTCACCCAGCTGTTGGCTTCGCAATTGCGAAGTATTTCTCGCAATTGCGAAGGGGATAGTGTAAGGCAGGGCTCGCAAATGCGAACCTTGATCGCAAATGCGAAGCCCATTGACCCAGCCTTGTTCGCAAATGCGAACAATTGTTCGCATTTGCGAAAGTCCCCAGAGCCTGCCTATGTTCGCAAATGCGAACAAATGTTCGCAAATGCGAACAAATGTTCGCAAATGCGAACATTCCCCATATTGCCTTGGTTCGCAAATGCGAACCATTGTTCGCAAATGCGAACACTGCCTTATACAGCCTGTGTTCGCAAATGCGAACATTAGTTCGCAAATGCGAACACCCCTTTGTCTGCCAGTGTTCGCAAATGCGAACAAATGTTCGCAAATGCGAACATTCCCCATACTGCCTTGGTTCGCAAATGCGAACCATTGTTCGCAAATGCGAACACTGCCTTATACAGCATGTGTTCGCAAATGCGAACATTAGTTCGCAAATGCGAACATCCCTTTGTCTACCAGTGTTCGCAAATGCGAACAAATGTTCGCAAATGCGAACTTCCCAGCCTTTGCTTATTTTTCAAACTCCAGAAATTGGTCGGGGTTCGCAATTGCGAACCCATGTTCGCAAATGCGAACACAGAGACCTGTAAAACACGATTTTCAGTCATTTCTTCACTTTTTACAAAAACAAAAACACCCATTTGCGATTCTTCACGGATTTCTTCTTCATCAAAACGATTGTAAGTCACTTTTTACTTAATTCTTTCAATTCCTAACATCATTAAACATGTTTTTCATAAGAAATCAAAGATTTTCATGGTAGAATTCTTGTTTTTGTTAAAAAATAGGATTTTTCATAAATTGGGGAATTGGACCTCGAATTGAGGTCCGATTTTGAAACAAATTATATACATGAACTCGTGGGGGATGGGTAACCGGATTTTGGTCCTAACCCCGAGTTCCGACCATGTGGGCCCGGGGTTGAAATTCACTATTCCGGGCAGAATGTTGTAAAAGTTGTATTTGGTCTGAAGAATTAGTTTGTTGAGTAGTATTGATGATATTAAATCAATTGTGTATAGATACGATTGGATTGGAGCCAAAGTTGAAAGAAAAAGACATTTCCACGGATTGAATTGTTCATAAACACTCGAGGTAAGTGTTTGTTCTATCCTAGCTTGAGGGAATAGGATTATGTGTTATGTGTTATGTGATCGAGTGCGGTGTATGGGCTGTGGTGACGAGCATCCATACATTGGCGTCTAGTATGACCGTGAGTCGTTGGAAAATGATTATTTTGAGATATATTACAGATGAATTGTTATTGTTTCCCCCTTGTCGGGACTTGTTGTGAAGATGATTATTGATTGCCCTTGATGGGACGGTTTATAAATTGTTGTTTCTTTCTTTGCCCTTAACCGTGATTGTTATTTGGGTGAGGAAGAGTGATAATGCACGAAGGGTGATGCCGTGCCATGTTTATTTATTTATGCACGAAGGTTAATGCCGTGCCATGTTTATTTATTGATTATGCACGAAGGATCATGCCGTGCCTGTTATTGAACCATGTACGAAGGATCATGCCGTACTATGGATGTGAGGATGAGAGTAAAAGCACGAAGGGTGATGCCGTGTACTTTATTTGTTTATTTGGTGAGGATGAGAGTAAAAGCACGAAGGGTGATGACGTGCAACTGCTTGTTATTTCTTGAATTGATATTACTTGTGTTTACATTATACTTTGTTTTTCCTTGTGAATTTATTAACTGTGATTAATTGTTGAATTCTTTGAGATATTCTTTATTGTGTTAATACTTGGTTATTTCTTGTTATTTTGTGGTATACACATATATATATTGAATTGCACAGGTTTATGTGGGTGTCTGGTCCTAGGCTTGTCACTACTTCGCCGGGATAGGCCAGGCACTTACCAGCACATGGGGTCGGTTGTGCTGATATTTCACTTCTGTGCGTTTTTGCACAGGTCCAGGTTACGATCAGGAGCAGCAGCAGCAGTAAATCGATTGCGTGGGAGTTGATCATATTGAGACCGATGTAGCTTGCAGACGTCCGCAGACCCGGCGTCTCTCTCTTTATTTATGTCATTAGCTGTAGTCTCTTTGTTCCGAGACAAACAGAATTATGTTATATTTCCTTCAGACTTTTATGTGTAGTATTCCATAGTAGTTCGTGAGTTGGTGACTCCACGTCTTGGGTAGAGGATTTCAGTATGATTTTCACCTTGTGATTTGTTATTTCCATTTCGATAAAGTATTCCGCATTTATTTAATTAAAATTGTGTTAAAAACAGGATAGTATGAATACAGTGGCTTGCCTAGCTACTACGAGTAGGCGCCATCACGATCCCGATGTTGGGGGAAAATCCGGGTCGTGACAAACGTCTTCTGCAGTTTCATGAAATGTTATGTCATAGGCTCTTCTAGAGCTCATTTCCTCCTCATTATGACCATTTTGATCATTTGCTCCCATTATTTTTCAAGGATTGTTACCTTTGGAAATGATTCGTTTACTATGCTCTATGCGTGCAGTAAAATTTATCCTTCAAGGATTTTAATTTTAATAGGAGTATTTACAACTGAAATATGATATTTTATTTTGGATCTACAAATGGTTATGGTATTTTAGTTGAATTATCTTTTAAGTGAGGATCATACTAATGATAATTCGATTCATGTAGCATATTTTTTAATTGTTTATTCCATCGCCCAAATGTTAGAAAAACTAATATATTTCCCTAATCTTATTTGGGAAATCTATCTTTATGTATTATGATAGAGAAATTAATCATATACCACACATCAAAAGCTATTAGATAGTAAAAATATTTGGTTTCTGATCCTAAACCAATTGTGAGTGTAGGATTTATCATATATTGTTAGTCTGATGTATACAAGTGTTGTTGTATACAATTAAGAAAATCTTAGACCAACACATGAAGCTTTTGTTTGATATGCAATAGTTTAGCCATTAATAAGAGGTATTCAATGCTAAACTGACTTGGATATAAACCAGCATTATCAAGATGAACTGTTTTGATTTTATAATTTGAAAATTTTGCTCTTAATAAGATAATCAATTTCAAATGTTAAATTGCAGGTTGAAGATAATCACACATGTAACCATCTTATATATGCATCTATAAGTAGTTAATATGATAGGTGAATGTTCCATTATTCACCTTTTATATAATCCAGAATCAGGGGTCTTAGTACCAATTTTAATTGGTATAATCAATTTATAATGAGAATTCTTGAAAAATATTCAAGTTTTTCAATATATGCTTATCTGAATTCTCAAATAACTCATTTAAAAATGGTAAATGAAAATTTCAAGTTTATCATTGTAACGACCCGGCCCGTCGTTACGGGAATTTCCACCCCGTTACCTTGAAATTACATATCTTATGCTTTTATATCAGTATTAGAGTATATCGGGTGAGTTAGGAGTGATTTGGATTGAAAATGAAACAAATAGCATGTTTGAAGGAAGCTTGAATATGGGAAGTCAACCAAGAGTTGACTATTGAGTTAGAGTGCTCGGAACCGGATTTTGATGATTCGACTAGTTTCGGGGGATCATTTATGACTTAGGAGAGCAATCGGAATTGAATTCGGAGGTCCGGTGTAGTTTTAGGCTTGAATTGGCGAAGGTTAAATTTTGGCGAAAACCGGATGATAGGTGATATTTTGATCCGGGGGTCGGAATGGAATTCCGACAATTTCTGTAGCTTCGTTATGGTATTTTGGATATGTCTGCAAATTTTCAGGTCATTCGGACATCGTTTGATCGGGTTTTGGATTGAATGTTAGTTTTGAAAGTTTTGAAGAAACTTAGGCTTGAATTCGTGTGTAAATGGTGATTTTGATGTTTAGGATGGTGTTTTTGTGATTGGAACAAGTCCATATCATGTTTTGGAGTACGTTGGTGGTTTTCGTTGGGGTCCCGGGGGCCTCGGGATGATTTCGGACCATCAACCGGGCATTTGGGACTTGGCAAAATCTGCAGAAAACTGCAGGTTTCTGCCCAGTCATTTTGACCTTCGCGTTTGCGTGACATGGGTCGCGTTCGCGAAGGCCAGGTGGGCTAAAGCATCGCGTTCGCGACAAGGTGGTCGCGTTCGCGTAGGTCAGAGGGAGTTAAGCTTCGCGTTCGCGTGAGGGGTGTCGCGAACGCGTAGAAGGATTTTGGGCGACTGGGAATCTTGTTCATCGCGAACGCGTGGAGGAGTTCGCGTTCGCGTAGGGTAAGTCCGGGTCGAGCATCGCGAACGCGTGGGAGTCGTCGCGTTCGCATAGAGTAAAAGGGAGTTGTTCATCGCGAACGTGTGGGAGCTCACGCGAACGCGTAGAACAAAATGTTCTGGCAGTGAATTTATATCACAGAACAGAGGGCTTACGGGTTTACACCCCCAAAACACAATTTTGAGCCCTAGAGAGAAGAAAACTCGAGGAGATCACTGAGAAATCATCGGGTATTCGTTGGAGGTAAGATTCTTGACTCAAAAACATCATTTTATGGTAGAATTAACATCAATCTTCATGAAATTGGGTTGAAATCTGAAGAAATGTGGCCTAGATAGTGAAAACGGGACTTTGATTTTTGGGAGGCCATTTGAACTCCGATTTTGATAAATTTTATATGCACGGACTCGTGGCGAGATGAGGTTCGCGTTGGTGCTAATTTCGGAATTTTCCGAGCAGTGGGCCAGGGGTCGGGTTTTGCCAACTTAGTGTATTTATGCGAATTTCATGTAAATTGAAATGGGTTATGATTCTTTGACCCGTATTTCATATAATTATTGTGGTTTGACTAGATTCTACGCACGATAGAGCTAAATTCAAAAGAAAAGGCATCGCGGACGAGTCTACGACCGGCTAGAGGTGAGTAGTTTGTGTATATGGTAGCCTGAGGGTTCGAAACCCCGGCTTAGCACATTGTGATGCTAGTAAGGCGTGGCTCGCACACCGTGGCAGGTGCGGGATTGAATGTGACTGGGGATTGAGACTTGGTCCATCCCGGAAATGAATAATATGTTATTAGTGTTGGAAATACACTATATTTGATATATTTGTGGGTTGTAAGCCTTGTTTGGGGCCTTGTGCCGACCTGTAGTGTCCTTAGAGGACAATATTTATGTGATAGCTATATTTGCTTAAATCACTGATCTCAGTCCTAGAAATTGAAATCACATTATTGAAATGCTAAGTCACCAGCTTTTGCAAATTTAATAAAGTTAAAGTATTTTTCATAAATTATGAATTGGAAACTGGAATTAAGAAAAATGAACTGTTTTGTGACTTATTTGCTTATTGTGGACTGAGCATGGATCGGGCTGCACGCCGCAGTGGTTGATATGAGGATCGGGCTGCACGCCGCATCAGTATTGCGCTTGGGCTGTAGGAGCCCCTCCGGAGTCTGTACACACCCCCAGTGAGCGCCGTCGACGTTAAATTGGATCGGGCTACACGTCGTAGCGGTTATGTGCATTGCATTGCATCTTTGTTTGTTAAATTACTCTGTGGTAGCTGAATTATACTGTTGATGCTAGTTCGTAGGAGATTCGGACTGTAGTGTAGCTTCATATTGTGGTATTCTGTGGATTTCTTATTTTCAGCTACTTGTATATATTTATTACTCACTGAGTACTTAGTACTCACCCTACTCCCTGCACCTTTTATGTGCAGACTCAGGTACTCAGGAGCAGTAGACAGGCATTTCCAGCGTTTGCAGTGTCATATCGAGTTGCTGAGGTAGCTGCCTACGTTCGCATAACCTAGCTTCTCCTCTCCTTTCCAGTTGTTATTTGTATTTTGTATTCAGACTTGAGTATTTCTATACAGTACTCTCTATTCCTGTTGGGTTTTGTTAGAGGCTCTAGACTTGTGACTCCGGATCTTTGGGAGTGTCAGTATTTTGTACATTTCTATTATTATTGGAGTTCTTAAACTCATATATTCTTCTTGGGTTGTCCATTTGGGACTGGTATTCGATGTAATTAGAAATTGTTGGTCCGACTGGCCTAGCTTGATTGTTGGGCGCCATCACGACCGGATTTGGGTCGTGACAATCATGGTACGTACTATCTTTTTGCAAACTTGTGATGTACTATGACACAAACTTTTGCATTAGTAAACTTCTGATTTATCGTAATACATGATGTAGTACAAATTGAAGAACAAGATGGGTAACCTTACATACAGATTAGTTTGCCCCCTATGATTGTGGAACGTGAAGATTTTCAATCTTCCAATTATTTGTAGTCTCAATATGATAGTCATTTGTATTAGTAAACTTCGGGTTTATTGCAACATATGTTTTGACAATAATTATATATATGGATGACATATTTTTATATAAGCTCTTCGCGAGCCTCTATTTATTATCCACAATCTACTGGTGTCTTGGGTCTCTTAGAGACAAACAGTCAGTTCTTCAGGAGTTTTAAAAATATTCTGTACTATCAAATACTGCTAAGACACTTTGTCACGACCCATTCTCCATACCCGATCGTGATGGCGCCTCTCGTGAAGACAAGGCCAGCCAACTAACCCAATTCATTTAAAACTTATTAAACAAAAATAAATGGAAAATGCAACTTAAAGAACGTTAATTAAAAATATTAACCTAACTCAGCCTGATCGGAGTGTCACAAGTCACGAGCATCTAGGAAGATCTTTATTACAATTAAAAAGTCTATAATACATAGAGTAAAGTCTGGAAATCAAAAAGAAGAAACTCGGTTCCATGAACGCCGACGGTCACCTTGTTTAGCTACGATAGCAATACCTTCAATCCGATATTAACCTGCTACCATGTGAACAATACCTGCAACTGCACGCGAGGTGCAGGGAGTATAGTGAGTACTTCCAACTCAGTGGTAATAAGAGCGAGTAATATCTTAGCACTCCAAAATGCTATAAAAGACAATACAACCCCTTTGAGAAAAATCGTAACACTGTGAAAAACCTTTAGAAAATCTCAAGCTCAGTTAAAAATCTCTTTTACAAATATCCTTTTTCCAACAATTAAGCATATGAATGCTATATCAGATAATGTAAGTCGCCACATAAGTCATTCCCCTTGGGCACATCACTCCTTAACATATCACACCAGGGTATCTGGTCAACAAGGTAAGTGATAGCATGTATGCCAATGCTATGTGAGTGCTAAATTTCATGCCATATAGTACAAACAGGAACGAATGCATGAATGCAATGTAATGCACATGGCCGCTGCATCATCGCAGCCCAATCCATTTGGGTACCCGCGCTCACTGGGGGTGTGTACAGACTCCGGAGGGGCTCCTATAGCCTAAGCGCTATAATATTGCGGCATGTAGTCATCCACATTATATATTACTGCAGTGTACACTCCGATCCATAAAATATATCACAACAACGTGTAGTCCGATCCATGCATATATATGTATATACTGCTGCAGCGTGCAGCCCGATCCATATCTTCCAGAACATGAAAATGAGCCACTCGGGATATGTCAAGCAATAGATTTTTAAATCAAAATATCAGAAAAATGCAATTTGAGCCTTTAGACTTTAGCAATATGATTGCGCATTTCGAAATAATGTTTAACTCAGGACTGAAATCATTTAATATGCTAAGTGTCATAAAAACCGCGGTAATAACCCCTACAGGGTTCAAGTAAGCGGCACTAAGCTCAAAATATGGCAATCAGCCTAATTTAAGATAGCATCAAGGAAGTTTCAGTCAATTTCGCAGTAAAATCCACAACCGAGATGGACCAAGTCACTCCCAACGGTGCTCTACCCCACGTTCATACTTGGCATGCAAGTCACCACAATACAATACAATGATGTGTAAATTCAAGGTTTCAAACCCTCAGGAAAACATTCACAAGTATTACTCACCTCGAACTAGCAAAATCTCAAGCCTGCGATGCCTTTTCCCCTCAAATCGGCCTCCCCGCGCGTCGAGCCTAGCCAATAGTAGAGCGAATACATCACAATATGCAGATGGGACAATACCTTATCGAAAATAATCGAGTTATAGCAAGAACCTCGAAGTTAGCAAAACCTGAGCCTCGAGCCCGCTTCTCAAAAAATTACAAAACTTACATTACCGGATTCCTCGTCTCGACGAGTCCATACATACGAAGAACTCTCAAATCCAAGCTTAAATGACCTATCAAATACCAATTTGAAATATAAATTTCCAAGCCCTAGTTTTTTTACAATTTTACATAAATTTTCATGATTTTATAGATGGATTTCACAATAGAAACGAGTTTTGAGTCCAAGAAACTTACCTCCAAATGTTCCCCCTTGAATCCCTCGTTAATCTCCTTCAAAAATCTCTACAAACGAGCTACTATGGGTGTAAAATGAGCCAAAAATTGTGACTGATGTGTTTTAAAATATTCCGCCTAGGTATTTTACTCTTCGCGATTGCGAAAAATGCTTGGCGATCGTGGAGAACAATTTTCCAGCCCAAAATTTACTCTTTGGGATTGCGGTCAACCCTTCGCGATCGCGATGAACAATTCCAGCTCCTCCGTACAGCCTTCTGTAAAATGGTCATAACATTTTTCACACAACTCCGAATGAAAAATGGTTTGATGTTCTGGAAACTAGACACATAGCGCTATAACTTTTGTTTGTTGCTAATTTCCTGAATCCTCATACATTGCAAGATATAAGCTTCCAAATTCATTCATATGTATTAGAGATCCTTCTCGGATAGCATATAGTGTAACATCCATAACTTTTGCTAAATATGTCCAAATTACGATTTCCTTAGCTTTTTGGAAACTAGACACGAAGGGCTACAAATTTTGTTTTTGAATCACCTCAAAATTCCTTATAAATAAAAGATATGAGCTTCGAAGTAAGATCAATCCAACAGAAATTTCCTTCTTCGTGATCGCGAAGTATTGTACGTCATCATGATTCATTAACTTGTTTCTCATAATTTACTCACCGCGATCGCGGCCCATTGTCCGCGATCACATAGAACACTGATGTAGACAGAAACCAACCGTTAAAAATGTCCTAGAAATGGTATGAAACCAACCCGAAACTCACATGAGGCCCCCGGGACTTCAACCAAAAGCACCAACACATCCTAAAACCTCATTCAAACTTGTTCCAATCATCAAAACACATCTAACAACACCAAAATCATCAATTCTCATCAGATTCAAGCCTAAGTTCTTTTAAAACGTCCGAAATACACTTTCAATCAAAAACCCAACCAAACGACATCCGAATGACCTTAAATTTTGCACACATATCAAAAATCACCTAACGAAGCTACATCAACTCTCGGAATTCCTTTCTGGCACTCGGATCATAATCTCACCTATCAACCGGAATTCGCCAAAATTCAAACTTCACCAATTCAAGCCTAATTCTACACCGGACCTCCAAATTCAATTTTGATCGCACTCCTAAGTCACAAATCACATCCCGAAGCTAACCGAATCATCGATAATCACATCTGAGCCCTCTAACTCACAAGTCAATTTTCGGATGACTTTTCCAAGACAAGCCTTCCTTAAAGACACTAAGTGTCTCATTTTCTACCAAAACCAAACCAAATCCATTATAACACACCAAACACTGATAACGAAACATGAAGTAGCATGAAATGGAGGAAACAGAGCTGTAATACATGAGATGACGGGTCGGGTCGTCACATCCTCCCCAACGTAAACAAATTCTTATCCTTGAGTGTACCCAATGATGTACTAGAAGCAACCCAATAGCTGAATGACCATACCAAGCATATACTCGGGGTGATCCCACATCATTCTATCTCACATAGGTCCGATAATACAATATAACTTCATTTTCACAGTCCATCTAAACCATTAACCACATTGCACTTCCCGAAATCATACACCAGATCAGAACCTCACGTCTATATCAGAATAAACCCAAACCAACTGTAATAACCCATACTTGCAACTCCATGTGAGACCATATGATATACTACACAACACAAACAGTCGAAATGATGGCCTCTATTCACAATAATTGCCCACAATAACCAAATACCGATAGAAAAACCTTTTTATTAGCTAAAGTCTTATTCCAACACTTTCATATACTGCCAACTGCAACTGAAACATGCGATAAATTGAACCCATCTCTCAGACCAACCATTCATGAATCCATTTCCTTTTTTTGACTAATACTACAACTAATTTCTGAGCCAAACCTCGATATTACTTTTCTAACAAGCTAAAATCAAATATGTTCGTACTCATTAATGACTCTAATGATCACTTCGACTCCAACACACCACATTGGTGATTTGACACCTTAATACAGGCCTAAGCCACAAATTGCGTAATACACGCACCATTGAGAAACAGTCTGGACATACTCAAATCATAACAAATGACTCAAACAAAAGAGTTATACCTCAAGCTCATCAATACCATTACAACATTAGGCTGAGACCCTGCCTCGCATCATAGAATAGAACATATGAATTTGCCCCTAAAGGTCATAACCAATACTTTATGATTATTATTTGAGGGCCTCGCTTTGTCCGTTTTCATGACGAGGCTCGTCTCACCGAATTTTAAAAGGTACACCTAAATGATGCTAAGTTTTCTAATTCTGTTTTTTCCTTAATAGAAATACTTATTAGCAATTTATAACCTATTCATATTATTATCTATTCGGATCCAGGCCACTACACATTATTGGGCATGGAATCTGGGCCATTAGACAGAAGTGCACGAGTGTGCATAAGCCCAGTTATTATTCCGTGTCTATTTCTCACATTCATAAATGCCATATCGACTGGATCTGGGCCTCTATTCACGACCAGGCCCAAATCATTACTAGGTCCAAGGGAAGTTCAAACATTAATAAACTAATAGAGATATAAGCAAATATTATTAAATTCAGTATCAAAAATTAACTAGACATATTAACACTGATTTATATTTGAATAATATTGTTTAGACACTCAACTCAACTAAGTCTGATCTATGTATTATTTATCAGTCGAAACAAAACTTATTAAGATGTAGAAAAACCTTATTATCTTGTTTAACTAGAAATGCTAAAATAGTTCTACAATTGACATATTCGAATCTAGAATTTCATTCGTGCTTTTGATTCCTTTTCACTTTATATTTATGAACTTTAATTGTGAGTTAAAATGCACAAACTAGTTTAAATCATTCAATACTATGAATGTAATTGATATCTACCTATTTGCACTTTTATTATTGACAGCTGCTGATTAAAAGTTCAATTAACAAAAAATATTTCGACATTTTTGGTACTATGCTTCTGATTTCAGAATAGATACAAATCTACAAGTGAATCAATTAAGTTTTAGCCACTTTCAATTTTAGAGCTAGGTGATCATTTTTTAAATAATCTGTTCAGTATATTTCCTATACTCTATCTACTACTACTATAAATCTGAATTAAGTTCGTACAGTCCAAGTCCTTATTACAGCCAGAAGTCCTTATGAATTACATGAATTCTAAGTGCCTACAGCTGTGACAAGATAAAAATACATGTACAAATGGAAATTAATATGCATTTCATTCCTACAAAGAGGTTCAGTTACATTCTTGAGAGGTAGTAGTGTACCTGATCAAATCGAGATAAAACAATGAGTTCTAGGGGAGTGAAGGAAAAGAAAATAAGTAATAGCCAGCAATCAAAGTATCAGCAGTAATGAATGCAAATTAACAAGTATCAAAAATTAACTAGACATATTAACACTGATTTATATTTGAATAATACCATTTAGACACTTAACTCAACTAAGTCTGATCTATGTATTATTTATCAGTCGAAACAATACTTATTAAGATGTAGAGCAACCTTATTATCTTGTTTAACTGGAAATGCTAAAATAGTTCTACAATTGACATATTCGAATCTAGAATTTTGTTCGTGCTTTTGATTCCTTTTCACCTTTGATTTCTGAACTTTAATTGTGAGTTAAAATGCACAAACTAGTTTAAATCATTCAATACTATGAACGCAATTGATATCTACCTATTTGCACTTTTCTTATTGACATTTGCAGATTAAAAGTTCAATTAACAAAAAATATTTCGACACTTTTGGTATTATGCTTCAGATTTCAGAACAGATACAAATCTACAAGTGAATCAACTAAGTTTTAGCCACTTTCAATTTTAGAGCTAGGTGATCATTTTTTAAACTAATTTGTTCAGTATATTTCCTATACTACTATCTACTACTACTATAAATCTGAATTAAGCTCGTACAGTCCAAGTCCTTATTACAGCCAGAAGTCCTAATGAATTACATGAATTCTAAGTGCCTACAGCTATGACAAAATAAAAATACAAGTACAAATGGAAATTAATATGCATTTCATTCCTACAAAGAGCTTCAGTTACATTCTTGAGAGGTAGTAGTGTACCTGATCAAATCGAGATAAAATAATTAGTTCTAGGGGAGTGAAGGATAAGAAAATTAGCAATAGGCAGCAATCAAAGTATCAGCAGCAATGAATGCAAATTAACACAGCAATAGGATCGATTTCAGAGTGGAAAACCCAGCAAATTCAACCAAACAAGTAGAAGATCCAATGAATTCAATCAAACCGATGAATAACAATGAACAGAAGTCCAAAATACTACTCGAACCAGCAGCAATGAAATAGTAGAAAAATTTTAGTGTATTTCAGTATATTAAATCTTCTAAACCTTTTTCATAAGGCCTAAAAGAGTAAAATGGGAGGGAAATTTGAATTAGATATTCAAATTTCCCACCCCTACTCTTTTTTATTATTTTTAGTTTAGTCTAGGTGAATTTAACAGGAATACACTTGAACCCTGCTAGAAGGTACTAGGGTATTCTCTATCATTCTATTTAGGAGTAAATGCCTTTATTACCCTCACTTGCTATTGTCTACTACCTATTTAAATCTTAATTACACCTAGAATGTCCTTTATTGTTCAGCTAATTACGTAAAAACCCAGCTTATTTGTCTTTTATACCCTTAATCATTCCAAGTTATTTTCAGAATACCATTTACTTATTCCCATTTTACCTCTGTGTTTTGTGCTTATTTACCCGACCACCTGTAGGTTTAATTAGTCCTTGAGCAGTTCAAACATCAGAATAGTATTTAACAAATAACCCTAATATTTAGACTTTATATTACAACCAATACAGATCTAAGTAAAACCTTTTGTAGAACTAACCACTTTGCAAACATGGCCATAAATAGCCTTTTAATTAATCAAGGATCCATACAAGTCAAAAGTCAAAACTGTATTGCAATGATAGCCAACATTAAGCATTTTACACACATAGCCTTAATACGACTAGTTACTCAGAAATTCAGAAGAGTCAAGAGTTAAATTGTATTGGAATAATAACCAGTATTAAACAATCTTGCAGATATAACCCTAATACGACTAAACACTTGATTAACAGGACTCAGAGAAACGATTTGATAATGGTTGAATCCAATTAATTAGAATATTTAATCAAAAAAATATCTATCAAGCAAGAACATTAAGCGACTACAGAGCATGTGATATAACAAGTGACTTCAATCAGAAAAAGGAGAGCACATAGTCGATTTCAAGTACACAGAGAAAACCTTTGAGAATGTATTAGAATAAAGCTAGAAAATAATGAAAACAGAACGAAGCACAGTAGGAAAAATGGAGTTTAGGGTTACTTAGCTTTTCTGTTGTTTTTCTGTTTTCTTTCTTTCTTTCTTTTCCTTCTTTTCCTTCATTTTTCTTCGTCTTCCTTTCCGGTTCTTGATTTTCTGGTTGTTTGGAGGTCTTGAGCCTTTTTGACTGTTGGTCTTCTAAACAGACTCTTAGAGTCTTATTTTATTGTGAAAGAATGGTGTTTTAAGACTAGTGGTTTGACTGGGGTGGTTTTTTGGTTTGGGGGTATCCGCCGGAGTAGGGTTCACGCGGGATATGTTTTTATATTCGACGGGCTAGGCTTAGATTCGAGTTAAGGTGGTTGGATAAGGTGAAAGAGGGGCTCAAGGTGGTTCCATGGTGTTACTGGTGGAGGCTAGTTCATAGATTGGTGGTCGCCGTCTAGGGTTCCGGCGACTTGTTTTGTTTTAAGATTCGAGAAGAAGGAGAGGGTTTGGACGGAACTGATATGATGGGGTGATAGATGAGGAAGGGTGGGTTCAGGGATGTGGAAACTGGCCAGAGACGAGCCACTAGGCTACTAGTAGGGTTCCGGTAGACCAGGTGGAGAGTAGGGAAGGAAAGTATGGCGGCTAGGGTTTGGAGTTTTGAGGTATGAGGTGTGAAATGAACAAATGAACAGAGGGTGTATAGATATATTAAACAGGTAGTGATGGTTACCAACCGTTGGATTAGATTAAATGAATGGCCAGGATTCACCGACCATTTAAACAGTGTCGTATGATTTAAATGAGGCATTCCTCTCATTCGTTAGATCATTTAGATAGACAGTTGTGATTGATTCAAATTAACAGCGTCGTTTGGTTTAAGTAAGGTCTTCCATTCATCTTTTAGATCATTTAATTAGACGGTTCTGATTATTTCAACTTGACAGTGTCGTTTTAATTATTATACAATCAATTATTTTGGTCCGTTTGATTTAGCTTTTTAACGGTCCATATTTGGCATCTTTAAATGACGTCGTTAGGGCCTGTGTATAGGCAAGCCGGTGTTTCCTTTGAGCCAGGTCTGTGTAATGTGTTAATTGGGCTGGTGATTTGTGTAATTTTGGCCCAAATACTTTGTATACTATTCTTTGTATTATACCTCATATTTTGTATGTTCATATTATATTTTATTTATTATATTTTTTATGTATTTTTCTTGAATTGTATATATTTTGTTTTTCCTGTATTTTATTGCCACTGTATTTATCATCTCTTGTATTTTGTATTTTTCTTTTGATTTTCTAATTTTCCTAGAATTAAGAATAATTATCTTATATTTTTGGTATTTTCTAATTAACTCAGACTATATTTTGTTTAAATGTTCTTTGCTTTATTTTTAACAATTAAAAACAAACATTGGTACTTCTACACAATGATCAACACGTTTCAAACAAAAAAAAATCATTTTTATATATTTTTTTTGGACTACTTTGCTTGAGGAAAAAATCACGTACTCACAGCTTCCTCTCTTTTCTCGGGAACACAAAGAGTTTCAGTGCAAAGATAAGTGAGCAGTAATGAGGGATTTTTGCCCATTCGCATATTCTGTGTGAAGCATTTTTTGAAATTTTTTGACCGCATCCTGCTTCAGTGATTGCCTACATATCCTCGGCTTAACAGGAATTAGGTCAGTGTAGTTCTGAAGTTTCTGGTAGTTGAAACTACCAGAGAGCTGTGACTCTATTACTGTTGCTTGTTATTGCTGCCTTCTGATCTCCTTATTACACCATGGTAAACATAAAGGAAACTAAGCTAAACTATGCTCTATGTTCTACAAACTCCTAGCTATATCTTTCAACTGGTTCTTATGTTTCATTTGCATCTTCCATTCTTTGAGAAGACTCTTACTTGCACCTTGCTTCAAATGTATTCCCTTATTCTTCAGGTGGAGACCTGATTGCAAAACTTGAAAAGCATTCCCCTGTTCTTCAGGTGGGCGCCTGCATACCATGAAAATAAAGAAAAACTTTCTTCCCTATTATGGGGCTTAAATCTATCATAATATTAAATGTCGACTTTAAAAAGAAGAATTTCATTTTTGAAAAATTATTCCCTTGTTATCCAGGTGGGCGCCTGAATACAAAAAGCTTGAAAAATATTCTCTTGTTTTCCAGGTGGGTGCCTGATTGCAAAAAGCCTGACTAATATTCCCTTGTTATCAAGGTGGGCGCCTGATTACAAAAAACTTGAAAAATATTCCCTTGTTATCCAGGTGGACGCCTGATTGCAAAAACTTGAAAAATATTCTCTTGTTATTTGTGTGGGCGCCTGATTGCAATAACTTAAAAATATTCCCTTGTTATCCAGGTGGGTGCCCGATTATAAAAAACTTGAAAAATATTCCCTTGTTATCCAGGTGGGCGCCTGATTGCAAAAAACTTGAAAAACATTCCCTTGTTATCCAGGTGGGCGCCTGATTGCGAAAAACTTGAAAAATATTCCCTTGTTATCCAGGTGGGCACCTGATTGTGAAAAACTTGAAAAATATTCTCTTGTTATCCAGGTGGGTGCCTGATTGAAAAATAATTTGAAAAATATTACCTTGTTATCCAGGTGGGCGGCTGATTACAAAAAAACTTGAAAAATATTCCCTTGTTGTCCAGGTGACCGCCTGATTACAAAAAACTTGAAAAATATTCCCTTGTTATACAGGTGGGTGCCTGATTGCAAAACAAATTTTGAAAAATATTCCCTTGTTATCTAGGTGGGCGCCTGATTGCAAAAAGCTTGAAAATTATTCGCTTGTTATCCAGGTGGGCGCCTAATTGCAAAAAGAAACTTGAAAAATATTCCGTTGTTATCCAGGTGGGCGCCTGATTGCAAAAAGCATGAAAAATATTCCCTTGTTATCCAGGTGGGTGCCTGATTACAAAAAACTTGAAAAATATTCCCTTGTTATCCAGGTGGGCAGCTGATTACAAAAAACTTGAGAAATATTCCCTTGTTATCCAGGTGGGAGCTTGATTACAAAAAAAACTTGAAAAATATTCCCTTGTTATCCAGGTGGGCGCCTGATTACAAAAAACTTGAAAAATATTCCCTTCTTATCCTGGTGGGAGCCTGATTGCAAAAACTAAAACAAAGAAAACAAATTCTGCCCCAGTGTTATAACTGGGTGTAACATTTCAGTTTTGAAATAAAAGGTAAAACTTCCCGTATTATCCAGGTGGGTTCCTGGTTACCAGTTTTCATCGTAGATTCCATCATCCATTATTGCTTCCTATAGATCGCTTTCCCTTATTTTCCAGGTGGGTGCCTGATTTTGCCAAACTTTGCTCTCCCTTATGTGTCCGCATTGGTCACATTCACTTTAAAGTGATTAGTAAGAATTTGAATCTCTTGTCCCTGTTCTAATCAATGAACATTTTGTTAGTATAAAAATGGTGGTTAGCCACTGGCATTCTTGTTTCCTTGCTTCCACTTTTGAATTTGCTTCAGTTTGCTTTTGTATTGCCTTGTTGTAACTCTTGGTTGTTTTTCAACAATTTTCTGAACTCAACTATTCCTTGTAATTCCCTTTTGTTGTTTTTCTTTCTTCTCTTTTACATTCCTTCTTCTATATGACCACCATATGTTGTTTTATTTCTCCTGTCCTTTGAAGCACCCCAATCTCATTGAGCCATATAACTGAGAAGCTGGTAATTAGCTTACAACTCACAATGTCTTGTAGACAGATTTCAATAAAAGAAAATGAAAAGCAATGACCTTGAATTTTTGAGGGTAGGAATATTTTCAAAGTAAAAAGACGAGAATTATCTGAGTGGGAAGGCTGATTCCTTTGATCATACCATGCATTCGGCTAACCGACCCAGTCTGTCCAACCAAATCACTTGCCAACTTATTTCTCTTTTTCAACTAACCCAAACTTTACTTGCTTTGCCTCTTTCCTCCCATAAAATCATTTCTCACTTTCGCCTTATGGTGCCCGTGAGGGTTTTCACCAGTAAGACTCTCATTTCATTTTTCTGGGCTCACTTCGCCTTACGGTGCCCGTGAGGGTTTTCACCAATAAGACTCTCTCATTTTATTTCTCTTAGCTTACGTCACCTTACGGTACCTGTGAGCATTTTAACCAATAAGACTCTCATTTTTATTTTTTATCATTTCCTTCATCTTCAGGTACCCGAGTGTTGTCCGTAACATGCCCTTCCTCACCTACTTGTACTGCCATTTTCTTGAAATTAATCTGAAGGTCTTTCTTTGGACCGTAATGTGGCTTTTGGATGGGTTTCAGAAAGAAAGATATAAAGCCTCAAATTTTTCAACTTGGGTTTCAAAATTACAACTTTTCGGAATCATATTCTTCATAATGATCATAACTTCTGCCCCAGTTTCAATTTTTGGGGAAACCTTGGACTTTGTTTTTGCTATGACTGAACCTCAGTAAGACTGACTACATACCCTTTCGGGATCAAAGTTAAAACGTAGTTCGGATCATAAGATCGCTTCATTATTGAAATGTTTACTTCTTCCAATTCTTGCATTTTTTTTATTTCTTCTTCTTTTTCCTTTTGCCATATTTCACATCTTCTATTTTTTCTTTTTTCCTTTTACTTTTATCCTTTTCTTTGACATTTCATCATCCCATTTTGTCTTCTTTGTTGATTTCGAAAGAAGAGTATGAAAGAATAAAGTATAAGGCTCAAAGGGATAACAATGGATAAAGTGTTTAGATAGCGAAATAGAATGCCTTCATCATTTAAATTTCAAAAATATGACAGATACAATTTGATACATGAAAGAAATCATATATAATATCTTTTGACTGCATCAGAATTGATGGCCATTTCTACCCATTTTCCTTCTATGTCTGTCAAATATAGTGCTATATTGGACAGCAACCGAGATACAACATATGGCCTTTTCCAATTAGGGGCAAACTTCCCTTTTGCTTCCGCCCAATGAGGTATCACTACTAGAAATTAGAGCTATGGCAACACTTTTTATTGCTACGGTTCTGGAACCGTTGCTATAGGTAGTCTATGGTTACGGTTGTAACCGTTACTAATAATTAGTAGTACTATCGGAACACTTACTAACGGAACCGTTGCCATAGACCCAACAACCGTCCCTATAGAATCATATATGGCAACACTTTATATAACCGTAACAATAAGTCCATCTATGGGAACGGGTATCTCTATTGTTACGGTTATTTATTCCCTCTTTTTTTTCCACCCAAATTTTTAGTACCCGCTAAAATATTGTCGGGGCCCACCATCTTATTTTCTTTTTTTTAGTTTTATACCTAATAAAATATGAAATATACTAAACCCTCTAAAAATATCGTGTTCCTCGCGAACGATTGCCTACTCCACAGTACTCCAAAAAATAGCTCTAAAATCAGACTAAATCAGCGAAATTGTTTGGGAATATATGGAATTAGAGAGCTGTTTGATGGATTCAAGAGCTCTCTTCGCAATTGGGTTTGAGATTTGAGTCATTGTGTGCCTGATTTTAGGGCTTCTGTTCTGCGCTCCTTCTCGGGTGAACTCGGCTGAAATTGTCCATCCTGTTCATCCTGTTCAGCTATTTCCAGGAGAAAAACACAGCCTATAACAAATATATTTCCAATTTTGCTTAGTCAGTTCTGGAGGGTATGCTTCCGTAACATCTGATATTCTTTCTCTACGCTTAAACTTGTGTCATTTTATGGATTTTGATGCGTATGAGTTGGTTTGGGGGTTCCGTCTCGATGGGTTGTGGTTAGCTTAGTCTCTTTAGAGTTCTTAATCTTCCTTTTTCTGGGGAATTTTTATTGTTCAATTTCTTTTCTCTTCTACATCTCTGTTTTAAAGTGTCTTGAGCTATGAGATTTTGTTCGGAATGGTTTGTTCTATAATCGGATGTCTTACTGATAAATCTCTTCTCCATGTGTGATGCATATAGTTATGTTCAGTTAATGAGAGTCGATTTTGAGCGGTTGACCTCTATTCTTATATGATCTAACTGTTATTATGTCGTCGAGTCTTCGTTTGAGTCATATTTCGTCATTGTCAAATGAACGTTTGCTTTCAGCCTTGAGATGGTATGAACTCTTGAAGGTGTCTCACCGCTGTTAGTTGAAGTCGATTGGTTTTAAGTCTCAATGACTATGTTCATTGGTTCCAGTTTCATAATACGGAGTACGGACCAGTCCAAGTTTAAATGCTCAACTCGACTGGTGCTTGTGTTTCTTTGGCTATATACGACATATTGGTGCTCAAAGCAATCTACTCGAATCAATTGTTTTATCTTAGCATGTTCGATACGAATCACTGAGTATTATGATAATCTTTTATGGCATATTCTGATATTAAAGTTAATTGAAAATCTTGTTAGGTCTACAAAATTGAAAGAGCATTCAGCTATTGGAATCTGCTTCTGCTTATCTATCATGAAATATGTCAATGGCAATGCATCTTTACAAATTGGAATATCAAACGATACGTAAAACTTGGCATCTATTGAGAACTTATACTGCAAGATATTATATTCTTTCTTATTAGAATTATAAAGTATGAAAATGGTTTCCTTTGCATAAAAGACAAGAACCCTGCTGGCCTTTTTTGCTTTTCTAATACTATATGCTAAACATATAAACCTTCTCTGATTAGCATATAGTATTAGAATGTACATTTTCAAAGCTGCTTTTCAAAATCAGTCATATATTTTCAAGAACTTGTGTATTGTTTCTAATGTTACGTTAGTGATCATAAGGGAATTTTTGTGAGTTATTGTTGTTTAACCGTCTGATATCCTTCTCCCTTTTTCCTGATTCCATGATTACCTTCTCCCTTTTCCCTGATTCCCTGGTCATTTTCACATGTTCTATTGGTTTGAAGTTCCTGTTTGTCATCAAAGATAGGGAAGCCATTAGTTCCTATACGATAGTTAAAAAACTTCAATGACTTAGGAGCAGAATTCATTACAAAACAATAAACATATAAGCAATTATCAAGATCTGCTATAATATAATATGATTGTGATCTTTGTAGAGAATATCTCACCTAACACAGAAAAGAAAAGCATAAATGCGGCAGAGATTTGAACTACTCTTCTGCTTCCAACTCGTTTGGTTGAAGTATGTGAATATCTTGAGTTTCCGACTCTGATAATCTCTCCTTTTTTCCACTTTACACTTATTGAAGATTCACTTGTAATGGCCATTGTACAGACGGATACATTAATGTGTTTTGGTTTATTTAAATGAGATAGCTAAGTTCTATATTAAACAACTTGTACATTAAACTGAGGGGTGTATTTCCGGGGGTGGTTTTAGGCCATTTTTGCGGAATATTTTGTAAAATTGATCTAATACTATTTGTTTACGAACACACTACCCTCCCTAGAACCCCACCTTTAGAATTTATGAGGTTTGTCATTGTTGTTGTTAGCTAGTTCTTTATTACTATTAATTCCTCCATTTTATCGTATAGGTATCTATGGATAATGATGATAAAAGTTGGATGAATCTCCTAAGATGGACGGATGAGTATATCCGTGGAGTGAATGATTTTCTTGATAAGGCATTTGAGCGAGCCGCCCAAGGAAATGAAATATTATGCCCTTGCAAAAAGTGCATTTATTGGTATTATAGAAATGTGGTTGAGGATCATTTGGTTATTCATGGTTTTGTTGATGGTTATACCAAATGGGTTTTCCACGGGGAAGGATTTTCCTCGAGAAGTACACCTCATGCAAGGAATAATGATGAAGGTTCTACCATGCGTGACGATATTGATGGACTACTACATGATACATTTAGAAATATAGATGGTGAGGTAGGGGTGAAGAAGGAGTTGGGGAAAGACTATCTGAAGATGCAAAGAAGTTTTTCAAATTGTTGGAGGAAGGAAAACAAGAGTTATATCCGGGGTGTGAAAATTTTAGTAAACTGAGTTTCACTATTTGATTATACTTGCTTAAGTCCTTGCACGGGTTGAGCAATGTGGCTTTTTCCGATTTGTTAGAGTTATATCCCAGTAATATTGGCCCTATTATAGTAGGTGGATATATACAAGCTGCAGAGATTGCTAGAATAAATAATATTGGCCCTATTATTTTTTTTACAATTTAAATAGCTCTCTGTAAAAATTGGTACCTCTGTTAGAAAGAATGATTGTTGTATAGCCCTCCTGAATCGCGCTGTGCGCTTCAGAGCAGATCCTATCTAAGGTCTCCTCTAGACCCTTCGTACCACGTTCTCGGGAGAAGGTAATATCAAGAACCTTACTGCGCCACCCTCTGTAGTTCATATTTTTCATAGCTTCCATTTCTTCAATGGACAAAAGAGGTCTTGAGTGAGAGGCGGTGACATTGTTCTTCGGTGGTCTCTGTAAGATCTCCTTTATGACCAATCATACATTCCATAGAGGTAACAATTTTCTCCCTTATAGGGTCAATAAAAGGGTTTGTGACTTGAGCAAACATCTGCTTGAAATACTCAAATGTAAGTTTCTCTATATTAGACATCACTGCTAATGTAGCATCATTTCCCATTGAACCAAGAGCCTCAACACCATCTTTTGCCATTGGGAGTAGCAGCATTTCTAAGGACTCCACAGTGTAACTGCATAAATAGGTCAGTGATTAAATACTTAATACATGTTGTCACAAAATTCTGGGGATTTGTCAGTCTATGGCAAAAGAAACATACCCGAAGGCCTTTAATGGAGCCAATAAACCATGAAGCCCCATATTTTCCATACTGTCATCATCATTTAACGCCTAAAATTTGTAGAAGAATAGATTGATAAGTTAAGAGGCACTTAGGATTAGTACATGCAGCACAAAATCCTAATTAAATACAGGAAATCTGAATGATACAATCACATAATCACAATGTCCGGTCTTAGATTCACAAATACATAACCATAGTTTGTTTCTATTGATAGTTTTTGATATCAGTTGTTAGTGTATGTAGTCCTATGAATATTCCAAGTGTAACATTAAAACTAGTGCATCTTCATATAATGAGGAAATTTTGATTAGCAAAATGAAACAGAGAAATTCAGCCAGGTTTTCTTTTTCTTGTGGACATATGGAAGCACTGGAAAATAAAATTTTGTTTTAAGCTAGCTCACCCTGAGTTGTTTAATCAAGCGAGTCTTTGCTGCTAGAGATGACATGCCAGTTGCTCGCAAAATTATGAGCTTTAAATCAGCTTGTCTTACGCGTGATGATATGCATCTGAGTGTGTTTTAGTTTTGGGCATATACTTCTAAGAATGCACTAAGTGCTTCCGATTCATGTTACAGGAGCTATGTGCCTTTTTAACTTTATAGTCGTATACATTTGATAGTTACCTCTTTCTGTAAATATTGTAGGCATGGATATTATATAACATTTTAAGGTTCATGGAGCAATGAAATGTACGTTTTACTGCATTTGTTGCTGGTTGACTCACACATTGCTACTGGTGTTATGTGAAATGTTACATTATCTTGTTCATGAATTTTATGTTTTAAATCAGTGGAGCTATCACTCAATTCAATGATGTCTTGTGCACCATGCAGTTTCGTGCAGTGGATTGCCCTTGTCAAACTTATGATACGATGTATATGGTAAACATTGCCACTCCTTATGATACAATATATGTACCCATCCCTCTAAGGACCACAGATTCAAATTTTCCTTAGCATGGAGTTCTAGATTTGGAACTGTGGTCCTCGGAGGGATGGATACTTGCTTATAATTGAGAAATTTGACCTATACTTAGACTGGTTTGCTTGACATTTGTGACTAAGCTAGTCACAAATTATTTGAGTCATAAAAGAGTTATAAACAAAATCTTCACATATAGGCCAGGTTTTCTTTTTCTTGTTGAGAAATTCAGTTGTTAGTGTATGTAGTCCTATGAATATCCCCAGTGTAACATAAAAAAGTATGTATTACTGTATCAGAAATAAGGATTTGCTCTTCTATGTAGCTTTAGCTTCTGCTGTTTTTTCTTTAATCCAATTAACCCCTTGACATGTGTGAAAAGGTTATGCAACCCTTTATGAGGTTTTTGATATCAAGGAAACGAGATTTACAATTTTATTTATACTCTTTTGTAGGTGGAGTAGAAAAAGCAATGGAAGGCAGAGGTAGTGATGAAGGCAGTGATGAAGATCTTGATCTTACTTAAGAGATTTTTGAATTGTTGATTGTAGCTGCATGTGGCGGTTTCTAAGAATATATATGTTTGTTATCAAAACATTTTAAAACTTTGGACTTGAAAGATCAATTGTATGTACTTATTGGTTTCATTACAATGTATGGATTTATTATTAATTAGCTTGTTAGATAATTTGGATTATGAATAGTTTTATTTTGTTATTTATATAAATTGTAGTGAAAATAGATTATTGCAACAGGGGACATTATTTTCAATTCAATTAAATTGTTACAGCTAACAGAACCATTGCGATAGGTTGTTTAACCGTTTCCATAGGTAGTTCAACCGTTGCAATAGCATCTGGAGTCGTTCCAAATTATTCTACAAACCGTTGCAATAGGATGTATAAACCATTCCAAAATTTTCTCAAAACCGTTGCAATAGGTAATTAAACCGTTGCAATTTCTGTCATGCATGTAACGGCTTAATATTTATAGTAACAGTTATGAACCGTTGCAGTTGCTATTATGGTAACGGTTATGAACCGTTGCAGTTGCTTTTATGGTAACGAAAAGTAACCGTTGCAGTTGATGAGAATAATCGTTCCAACAGGAAGAGGGAAAACCGTTGCGATAGACTATACTATAGCAACGATTATCTGAACCGTTCCAAACACCGTTCCATAAGCTCTATAGCCACGCCAGCTTGTGGAACGGCTGCCGAACCGTAGCAACAGAGCTATTGCAACGGTTTTCTTACCTATTAGAACGGTATTGCATCCGTAGCCATAGGTGAATTTTCCAGTAGTGTATGATGCGCCTCAACATCAATTGTCCGACTTCAAATTTTCACGGACGTACTTTCTTATTATATGCTCTGGCCATTCTCTGTTGATACAGCTATCCGTGACATACCGCTGCAAATCTTTTCTCGTTAATTAAACTCAATTGTTCTAACCGGGCTTTTACCCATTTTTCATCATCAATTTTCTGCCTCCGCAATGATTCGAAAGGAGGGTATTTCATCTTCCACAGGTATCACCGCATCTGTGCCATACACTAATGCATAAGGGGTTGCACCTATCAAAGTGCGCATAGTAGTGCGATAACTAAAAAAAGAAAAAGGTTATTTCTCATGCCATTGCCTCGATCCTTCCACCATTTTCCGAAGGATTTTCTTGATATTCTTATTTACTGCTTCAACTGCTCCATTTGCTTTTGGCCGATAAGGTGTAGAATTATGATGCATAATTTTAAACCTTTGACATGTCTCCGCCATCAAATGATTATTAAGGTTGGCTCCATTATCTGTAATAATCACATTTGGAATTCCGAAATGACAAATGATGTTTGCATGTACAAACTCTACCACTGCCTTCTTGGTTACCACTTTGAATGTCTTTTCCTCTACCCATTTGGTAAAATAATCAATGGCAACTAGAATACACCTGTGCCCATTAGATGCTGCTTGCTCTATTGGACCAATGACATCCATGCCCCATGCAACGAAAGACCATGGTGCCAACATTGTATGCAATTCATGTGGCGGAGAATGAATCAAATCCCCATGTATCTGGCACTAATGACATTTCTGTATATATCTGATACAATCTTGTTCCATAGTAAGCCAGTAATATCCAGCCTTGAGTATTTTCTTTGCTAACACGTACTTGCTCATGTGGGGAACCTGTGGATCCACAGGTTCCTGCGTGTACCTCAGTCATGATTGTAGTAGCCTGTTTTGCATCTATACATCTTAACAACCCGAAATCTGGAGTCCTTTTGTATAAAACCCCTCCACTAAAGAAGAATCCACTCCCCAATCATCTTATGGCTCTTTTCTGGTCCCATGTAGCTTGTACTGGGTATACCCCCATTCTGAGATACGCTTTGATATCATGGAACTATGGTTCGCCATCAAGTTCCTCTTCTATTATATGACAATAAGCATTCTGATCATGAACATGGATTTGTAATGGATCTACCTAAGCCTTATCTGGATGGTGTAACATAGATGATAGAGTAGCCAAAGCATCAACAACTTTATTGTGCATTCTCGGGATATTTTTAAATTCTATGGATTGAAACCGCTGACATAGTTCATGCAAACACTGTGGTATGATATGATTTTCTAATCGCGTGTCTCTCGTTCTCCATGAATTTGATATATCAAAAGATCCGAGTCACCCATGACCAAAATATCTTGAACACCCATGTCTATTACCATTCTTAATCGTAATATACACGCTTCATATTCGGCCATATTGTTAGTACAAAAAAAGCGGAGTTGAGCGGTAACAGGGTAATACTGACATGTTTCTGAAATGAGTACATCTCCAATTCCAACACCTTTGTTATTAACAGCCCATCAAATTATAACTTCCAACCCAGCTTTTCGTATAGTTCCAATTCTTCAATATTCATTGTCTCATCATCAGGGAAATATGTTTTCAATGGCTCATACTTATCGTCGACTGGATTTTCTGCTAAGTGATCAGCAACTGCTTGCGCTTTCATTGCAGTGCGGGTTTCATAAATAATATCAAACTCTGTGAGCATAATTTGCCATTTGGCAAGCCTCCCAATGGGCATAGGCTTCTTAAAGATGTACTTCAGCGGGTCCAAAGGAGATATGAGATAAGTGGTATAAGCTGACAAATATTGTTTCAACTTCTGTGCAACCCATGTCAAGGCACAACATGTTCTTTCCAATTGAGTATATTTTAGCTCATAAGATGTAAATTTCTTTCTAAGATAGTAAATTGCTTGCTTCTTCTTTCCTGTTTCATCATGTTTCCCCAGTACACAGTCGAAGGAATTATCCAATACTATCAAATAAATGATCAAGGGCCTTCCGGGTTCTGGAGGAACCAATACAGGCGGATTGGCCATATATTCCTTGATTTAATCAAATGCATCTTGACATTCATCAGTCCATTTTACTGTAGTATCTTTCTTCAATAATTTTAAAATAGGTTCACAAGTTGACGTTAGTTGGGCAATAAATCTACTAATGTAATTCAATCTGCCCAGCAGACTGATCACATCTTTCTTGCTCTTTAGTGGAGGCAACTCCTGAATAGCTTTGATCTTGGATGGGTCCGATTCAATACCACGCCAACAAACCACAAACCCCAATAATTTCCCTGACTGTACTCCAAAATCACATTTTGCTGGATTGTGCTTGAGATTGTATCTCTGAAGCCTCTGAAAAAAATTTCCTCAGGTCTTTAACATGATCGTATTGCTTCCTAGACTTGATAATGACATCATCTACATAAACTTCAATCTCTCGATGTATCATGTCATAAAATGTGGTAGTCATTGCTCTCATACACGTGGCTCCAGCATTTTCATCCGAACTGTATTACTCTATAATAATATGTTCCCCAAGGTGTGATAAAGGCTGTCTTTTCTTCATTTTCTTCGTCCATCAGGATCTAATGATAACCCGCATAACAATCAACAAAAGACCCAATCTCATGTTTGGCACATTTGTCAATTAGTATGTGGATGTTTGGCAATGGAAAATTATCCTTCGGACTTGCTTTGTTGAGGTCTCGATAATCAACACACACTCTGGTTTTTCCGTCGTTCTTCGGAACAGGTAAAATATTAGCTAACCATGTGGGATATTTGGTGACCCGTATAACCTTCACCTCAAATTATTTGTTGACTTCCTCTTTTATTTTCACACTGATATATGTCTTGAAATTTCTTAACTTTTGCTTGATGGGTTGGCATTCCGAATACGTGGGCAACTTATGTAACACCAAATCAGTACTTAGCCCTGGCATGTCATCATATGACCTTGCAGATATGTCTTTGTATTCATGTAGTAACTTTATCAAGTCCTCTCTCAGTGAGGATTCCAAATGAATGCTAATCTTTGTTTCCCGAATGTTTTCCTCATCCCCTAAATTAATAGACTCTATCTCATTCAAGTTTGGTTTGGGTTTCTCCTCATAGTGGTTCAGATCTTTACTAATTTCTTCCAAAATTTCCTCGTCATCATAATCAACTTCATTATCGTATTCAATTTCTTGTATAACTATTTTATTATCAAGACTGGGCCGATAATTCCTTATGCGTGACACATCATTGAAATCAGAGTAAAATAGACTGTACAATAAAAGAAAAGAAAAATAAAATAAGGCTATCAGAATGGAGGAGGAAAGAAATTGCATTTCATTAAAATTTCAAAAGATAACAAGGTTTGACACGTCTGATTGGATGGAGCATAGAATCTGTATTACAGCCTTGAAATAAGACATATTAAGAATGAAACATCAAAGCTAACTACCACAACTCCCTTCTAGTCGGAAGAGGAATAGCTTCCTAGTTATTCAGCTTGATCTGAGATCCAACGAACTAGACGTCCATTTTACTTGTGCCCTCTGTTGCTTCTACCGTGTTCACATCTTTGAACAACCTCTCAAACCATTCTAGCAACTCCTCTTCTTGCCTTATCTATGCTTGGCTGGGCATGATCATTGCTGGACTCCTTTTTGTACCAGGCTTGACGAATGAACGGGAGAGTTTAGGGATAGGCGTAGGGAGGGTCCATCCTTTCTTTTTCAGTTTTCAGGCTCTTTTAATGTCAGCAATGGTTGGCTAAAAAACCAACCCAAAAGTTTCAATGATTACCAGAAGATATACTGGCTGTATTATTCCTTATAGTGCAGCTCCTAAACATTTCCCAGGGAGAAACCCATTTTTTAACATCTCCGTAGCAACCATGACTAATGCGGAAGCTATCTGGGGCATCAAAATGTTTTCACCTTCTGATATTTTATCCACAGATATAGTATCTACCACTTGCTATACCAGGGACCTTTATCGCCCTCAACTTCTTCAAACAGTATGATGATGTTGCAGGAATTATCATCATCGTGAACCACTATTTCTTGACGATCCCATTCGAATTTCACCATTTGATGGAGTAAGGAAGGTACAACCTTTTCCGCATGAATCCATGGACGTCGTAGTAGAAGATTGTAGGATACAACAACGTCTAAAACATGAAATTCCATGGTAAACTCTACTGGTCCGATGGTAAGTTCCGTTATGATGTCTCCAACAGTGTTCTTCCCACCTCCGTCAAATCCTCTTACGCATATACTATTCTTATGGATTCTTTTATGATCAATATTAAGCTTTCCCAAATTAGACAAAGGGCATATGTTGCACTTGACCCATTATCAATCAGCATGCTGGTCACCACTGATTCTTCACATTTCACCGTAAGATATAATGCCATGTTGTGGTCTGTCCCCTCCATCGAGAGTTCATCATCTGAAAATGTTATTCTATTTACCTCGAAGATTTTATTTGTGATATTTTTTAAGTGACTCACTGTAATCTTTTCCAATACATGGTCCTCATTCAGGATCTTCATTAACGCATTACGGTGTTAATCATAATGAATCAACAAAGACATCAAAGATATCTGTGCTGGTGTTTTCCTCAGCTGCTCAAATATAGAATAATCATGAGCTTTCATTTTCTTAAAAATTCCTCGGACTCTTCTTCAGTGACAACTGTCTTTACATTGGCCGGATTATATTTGGTAATTTTCGCCTTCCTCAATTCATCAGGAGAAAAACATCTCCCTGACCTTGTCAAACCATGGGCTTCACAAATCTCGTCCCTGATTTCCTTTCCTTTATACATGACGGTCTCCTTGCTATAATTCCAGGGCCCTGTTTTTGTGTTTACTATGGGCATTTAAGTAACTGGCTCTAGCTGCGCTACTTTTATAGTCAATACGGGCTTTACACTCACTCCGGGCACTGTCACATTCACTGGCTCAGGCTCTGCTACCATTACTGGCTTGTTCACAGATGGCTTGACTAGTATTTTCCCGCTTATGGCTTTCTCCTCTATCTTGCTTCCACTCGCCTTGATCATTATTACAGCCTGAGAGGGCTTCTTGCAATCTCCCCCTTGTACTACTTCAATCATGTGTGTCTCGTGATACACATACAAAGGGTTCTGTGTTATATTTGGAGCCTCAGGAGCCTGAACTTCAATTCTTTTAGAATTGGTAAGCTCATGTAATGCAGTCTTAAGATGCCAGCATTTTTCAGTGTCATGCCCCGGGGCTCCTGAAAAATATTCACAATTAATAGATTGATCCAGGTTGCTTGGTGTGGATTAGGGATTTTGGGTTCTATGGGGTTTAACATCCCAAGTTGGCTTAGTCTATGGAAAATACTGGTGTATGACTCACCCAAGGGAGTAAATGTTTTCTTCCTTTGTGTCCTGTCATTCTTGACTCCGAGATTAGGGCGAAAACTTGTTCCACCGGGATTTTTATATGTTTTGGGCGGTGGTTAAATATTTTGAGGTACTGGAGTTTGCCATGGAGTAGAAGTTTGTGGGTAGGTTTGAGCGTGATGTACAAAAAATTGTGGAACATGAGGAGGGTAATAGTTTTGTGGTGGGCCATATGGTGTTGGTGGGTAGGGTTGATGTGGGCGAGGCTAATGGTAGTATGGATTGGGAATCCTTGACCAAGACCTCCCTTCTACGACTTCCACCTCTTCCTTCTTCTTTTTCCCGATAGCTCCACCTATGCATGTTTGGATTGCGTGGTTCCTAGCATTTATGGATGAATAGCTCATAATTTTGTTTGACTTTAACCCTTCCCCAACCAAGCTTGCTATTTTAACTAACTCGATGAATGTTTTCCTAATGGCAGATACTAAATGCCTATAGTACGTTGGTTCCAAAGCTTGCAGAAAATAGTCTACAATCTCTCCCTCCTTCATAGGTGGGTATACCCGAGCAGCTTGCTCCCTCCACCTAAAGGCATATTCTTGAAAACTAGCCATATTCTCGAGAACTTTCTCTTGTCTTTTCTCTATCTTTGTCAGTGTCAGCCTATCTGGAATAATTTCCAAATTGTACTGGAAATGATTTGCAAATGCCTGGGCCAGATCATCCTAAATAAACCACATGGTATGGTCTTGCCTGGTATACCATTCGAGAGCTGAAACAGTAAGACTTTGGCTAAAGTAAGCCATGACTAACTCATCTTTCCCGCCAGCTCCGTGCATCTTACAGCAGAACCCTCTTAAATGCACTACCGGGTCGCCGTGAGCATCATATAGATCGAATTTTGGCAGCTTAAATCCTACTAGCAGTTGCACTTCAGGGAATAAACATAAATCCTTGTAAGTTACGCTTACTTGACCACCCAAGCGCTGCATGTTCCGGAATGATTGCTCGAGGCTTTTCATCTTTCTATCCATTTCTTCCTGTTTAGGATTTTTAGGTGGTTTCTCCCCTTCAGCCATATCAATGAGAGGGGTATAGGAATCATGCTATAGGGAAGTAGGTTTTGGGGGATAATAATAGATGTCTTGGACATGGAATAGTGGTTCACTGGATGATTTCTGCAAGGAGGCTGGTGGTAGGGCCACATATACAGGAGCAACATGTGGTAGTGGTGGCAGAACATTTTTAGGTATTGGAGGTGGTGCTTGTGATGTGGTTGCATAGTAAGGTGGGTATGTGGGATAACTGGAGGATGAGTTTATAGTGGGTGGGTCCTGTGCTTGGAATGGTAGAGGGATGTATGTGGGATTGGCTGGGTATGTGTGTAAAGGTTTTCCCTTCGTCCAAGCCTGGTACATCTCGGCCATTTGTTGTTTGAGCTTATACATCTCCTCTTTCATACTGTTCACGTCCACTACCTCATCTTCCTGTACTGGGTCCATAACTGTTGCTTCAATTTCCCGAGTAATTACCTTTGTCATATTCTTGGGACGAGTGCTGTAATGGTGAGTTGCCAGAATGCCAGTTACTAACCACCTATTTGATACTCAACAAAGACAAAACTTGTTAGTGGTTAGGCCATAATGAGTCAAAAATTACATATTAAGAACATAATTTTTGCCTGGGAATATGCGTCATCCCGGCCTTGTTGTTCTTCTTGATTTGCTAATTCTTTTGTTTTCGGCTATTTCTTTTCTTTATATTATATTACCACCAACGTTCTGTTTTTCTACTTTTATTTCTTCCTTTTTCCTTTTTTTTTTCATTTTTCATTGATCAGTCCTACATATTTGCCTATCGCACAAGTATTTAAAGAAAGAGAATATTAAAGATAAATTTGGAAATTTTCAACTTCATTAATAACCAATCATTGATTACAAAGATAATATCCTAATGATAATTGTACTACAACCTTCAAAACATGTATAAATAAAAATACGAACTCAAATTGCATGTCCTAAGAATACATTAAAGATCCTAGTGCCCGCGAGACATCTTTCGGTCTTACCGCGGGCCTATATGCAAGTCTCCTTTGGAGTTTATCTAAATCTCACATTACTTGCTTTAGAAATACCATTGCTGAGGCGACAAATGTGGACTGGGTCATATTTTTGCATATCTGGCATTTCCTAATGATATAATGAGCAATGCTCACAATTATCTCTCTAATCATTCCTTTCTCTTGGAGTAACCTTCTGTAATGACCCGACTTGTCGTTATGGGAGTTATTGTCCCATTTTCTTCATTTAATAGCTCAATATGCTAATTTAAATGTGTTTAGAGAGTTAGAAGCAAATCGGAGAGAATTTGAATAGAAATGAGGCCATAAATTCCTGTATGAGAAGAATAGGTTGGAAAAGTCTACCGAATGTTGACTTGTGAGTTAGATAGCTCGGAATTGAATTTTGAAGATTCGACTAGTTTTGGGGGATCATTTATGACTCAGGAGAGCAATCAGAATCGCATTTAGAGGTCCAGTGTAGTTTTAGGCTTGAATTGGCTAAGGTTGAATTTCGGTGACATTCGAACGGTAGGTGAGATTTGATCAGGGAGTCGGAATGGAATTCTGACAATTTCTGTTGCTTCGTTATGTGATTTTGGATATGTCTGCAAATTTTCAGGTAATTCGGACGTCGTTTGGTTGGGTTTTGGATTAAATGTTAGTTTTTGAAATTTAATAAGTTCCTAGGCTTGAATCCATGCATAATTGGTGATTTTGATGATATGTGATGTGATTTGAGGCCTCGACTAAGCCTGTGATGTGTTTTCTAACTTGTTGGTGCTTTTAGTTGAGGTCTCGGGGGCCTCGGGTGTATTTCGGGTGAGTACGGACATCCCGGAACATAGAAAATGGAAGGGGCAGTCATTGGGATGCGGACCGCGGTCCTTTTGGCGCGGCCGCACTGGCTGGGCGCGGACCGCGGTCATTTCTGTGCGGTCAGCGTAGGTGAAGGATCCGCAGGTTACTGGTTCTATTTCGGAAGCTCATATCTTTTTATATACACGGAATTTTGAGGTGATTCAAAGACGAAAGGTGGTAGCCCTTAGTATCTAGTTTCCGGAACACTAAAGAAATCATAATTTGGACATCTGTAGCGAACGTTATGGCCAAAATACCAAAGCCCGTCACTACAGAGTAAACTGCACGGGCGCGGCCATTTTTGTGCGGCCGCGGAGACTGGGCGCGGACCGCGGCCATTTTTGTGCGGTCAGCAAACGTGAAAATCTGGGGTTACATGTATAAATATGAGATTTTGGGTTTTATTTGATATTTTACCCGTGGGAGCTCGGATTTTGATGATTTTTCGAAGGTTTTTCAAGAAATTCATCGGGATAAGTGATTCTAACTCATATTTGGCTAGATTACATGAATATATCATTGAATCCATCTTTTAATTTGTGATTTGGGATAGAATTAGGGAAGAAAAGTGGTGAAATCTCTCAATATGTAAAATGATGATTTCAATGGGCAAACGGTGTCCGATATTGGTAAATTTTATATGCATAGACTCGTATTGAGACGAGAATTCCGAATATGTTTTTTTCGTAATTTTTCAAGAAGCATACCAAAATTCGTGTTTAGACAACTTTATGGGTTTTGGTGCAAATTGAGTTATTTCGACTGGGTTGTGTGTAAATAGCCTAAATTGATGTATTCTCATTGATTTTGAGAAGATTCGGCATCCGAGGTGATTGAATTGCAAGGCACGTGCAAGGCGGACTATCGCTTCTACCAGATCGAGGTGAGTGGTGATAGTAAATAATGTACTGTGGGTTTGAAACCTCGTACTAGCACTTCACAGTGCTATGTTAATATGAGACACGCGTCATGTGACCGGCGTGGTGACATTGTGATTGGAGAATTGGACTTGGTCCTTCCCGACTAATAGTGCATAGAGTATTATGACTGTGAATAAGCTTATAACTCTTTAGTTGGGCTGGTAGCCATGTTTGGGGCCTTGTGCCGATCTGTAGAAGTATTAGGGAAACCTGTAGAGCAAGGTGACCCTTATATGATGCTGGATACATACACTCAGCCGTAGTATATCATGCTGGCTACATACACTCAACCGTAGTATATCATGCTGGATACGTACACTCAGCCATAGTTATAGCTGTATAGCATATCATGAGCTAGTACTTGATGTGTACTTTAAGGAAGACTACCTGGGGTGGGATTCCCTGTTCTAGCTGAGTGGGCCTGAGAGGTCAAGTTTATACTGACTGAGATAGAGTCGAGGACCCACTATGAGAAATTATATTGGGCCTGAGAGGCCAAGTCTATATTGACTGAGATAGGGTCGAGGACCCACTGTGAGATATTATATTGGGCCTGAGAGGCCAAGTATATACTGACTGGGATAGGGTCGAGGACACACTATGAGATATAATATATATATCTATGTTGGATTGGGCTGCATGCCGCAGTGATATATATGAGGATCAGACTGCACGCCGCAGTAATATACAAGTGGGACGGACTGCACACCGCAGTACTATTGCGTTTGGGCTGTTGGAGCCCCTTCAGAGTCTGAGTCTGCACACATTCTCAGTGGGCGCTTAAGTATATTATGGGATCGGGTTGCACGCTGCAGCAGTATATATATATATATATATATATATATATATATATATATTAGATCGGACAGCACGCCGTAGTAATATGTGGATCGGGCTGCACACCGCAGTATCATAGCGCTTGGGCCGAGGGAGCCCCCCCGAAGGTCTGTATACAACCCCAGTGAGTGCCGTCGACGTTAAATGGAGCGGGCTGCACGCCGCAGCGGTATATGTATTGGAGCGGGCTGCACGCCACAACATTTTACTTATACATACATACATATATATATATACCTATATACACATCGCAGAGGGCTATGCACCGCCGCATTATAGACATATATATACATATATATATATATATATATACATTGGATCGGCTGTATCGGCTGTATGCCGTAGCAGTACGAGTGAGGACTAGGTCAGTGTGGGACCTTGGTGAGATAGATGTGGACTGGAAATTGGGGTATTCGCTGTTGAGATGACTTACCTGTGAGGTTACCCTTATAACTGTATAGTGATAGTACAGGTGTTCTCACTTCTAGTTGTTATTTATTATTATTACTCACTGATTTGAATATACTCACCCCACTCCCCAACACTTTTTGTGCAGATATACAGGTTCAGGAGGGCAGTTGAGCTATCTCAACTGCTTGTATTATTGCCATTCTGTGGATACTTCGAGGTAGCTGCCGACGTCCGCAGTACCTGACCTCTTCCTCTTTATCATTTTGTTGTCTCCATTCTGCTTAGACCTGATTGTGTAGTAGATCTCATTTGTAGAGGCTCAGACTTGTGACACCATGATTTGGTTGGGACTGTATTCGTGTATTTCATTCTACACTTCTTGATTTGTTATAAAGACAAGCTAATTACGCCGATTAATCGGTATTAATTTATAATTGGCTGGTTTTAATGGAAAAGATTGTCGGGCTTGCCTAGCAAGGTGTTGGGCGCCATCACGACCGGTGTTTGGGTCGTGACAAGTTGGTATCAGAGCCTAGGTTAACAGGTCTCACGAGTCATGAGCCGGTTTAGTAGAGTCTCATGGATCGGTACGGGGACGCCTGTGCTTATCCTCGGGAGGCTGCAAACCTTTTAGGAAAGCTTCTAATTCTTGAAAATTCTTATCGTGCGTACTTGATTCAGCTTGAGGTATGATTCTTGAAATTCCTTCTGCACATTGATGTGCGCACTCGAGTGCTTAGTGATAAATTTGCCTTGACGGCTTATGATTCCCCAATTGAGGGACGAGATATAACCTCTATGAGTTCATGTCAGGCCAGTCTGGAGGACTTGAGGCCGAATCCTTGGTTATGGCTTGAGCACCAAGGTGCTAATTTCGTGAGCCGGTATTATGAAATTCATGCGATCTGTATTGATCTTAATTGTGAAAATGGCAGTTTGATAATGGGAGAGATGTAAGGTATTCAATTATTATTGTGATTTGATATGTAGCCCTAGCTATGGGTGTGGGGAATATGTTCATTGCCTCTTAGCGGAAATGTAAAGTGCACTACGCGTGGTAGTTTGAGTACGGACTCAGGAAGACCGAATTGGTTGTACTATAAGTATTGGGGTGAAAGGTCTTTAATATATGTTATGATGTGAGTAGGCGTAGCGCATGTATATGTACTAATTTTGATAATATAATACAGGTGGTATTGAGATTAATGTTGTTGATATACATTGTGATGCTTTGTCAATTTGTGGACGTGTTGTTAGGATGATTTTGGTGGTTCTCTGGCTGGTGGATAGGCCCAATTACAAAGGAAACTCTGCCAAAATTTTTGAAAATTTTGGGACTTAGTAAAAAAAAAAAATTTGTCACCTAAGGAGTGGGCTTAACTGTTGTGTAATCTAAATGCAAGAATTGTAGAAGAGTTAAAATTTCTAATGATTCGAGTCTCCGCCGAAGCTAGTAAATGACTTGAGTTCAATCTCACTATAACATTGTGGCGTCATTTGAATAAGAATGCTATGAGTGGTTAAAAGTGCTTTGATATATGGCTTCGAGCTAAGTTGGGGAAGTTGCTATTGATTAACCGATTGCACTACTGTGTGCTATGTTGGTTATGTCTTTAAGTATGTTGGGGAAAATTCAGACAAAGGTAATGGTGCTTCATAGATGTGAAGAATACTAGGATGCTTTGAACTGTTGTTGGTAAACAATGTTCGATGTATAGAAAAGAAAGATAGCTAATTGTACCTGTAGGTAATCATGTTCTGCGGTGTTAGAGTTCTAACCAAACACGGGTGGTTCTGTTCAATAGGACAGTTGAATTACAGCTGAATAAGGGTGAATGACGCCCGAGAATGGTTTGCAATGTTCAAGATTTTGCTTGTAACAGTCAGGTGCCTTAAGAATTTTGTATGTGGCTAAAGGCGGTGGTTTTGCTAGAAAAGATCAAGACTTGTGTTATATTATGTGAATCATGGAATTCTATTTATCTGTATTGAAAGGTAATGATAACGAATTCAAAAATCGTGGGAAGTTCATCAAAATAAAGTGTTGTAGAAGGTGGTACTTTGGGAAACATTTGAGAGAGTATTCAGCGGCCCGTGAGCCGTAGACCGTGTGGTCTTGTGTATGAATCTCGTGTGGTAACCCGAGTTGAGGTATTGTGATCCTTTATTAAAGGAGAATATTAAATTAAAGATGAATCAGAAAGGAATTGGGTAAATGGAATAGCTTGATAATGAATCGAAATGGTATGATAAGGATACGATTAATTCCTGGTATGTGCTCGAAGTAATAAGTCTTGCAGTTATGGTGCAACAAAGCTCTTGATGTCCTGGCAGTTAAGCTTATGCAATGAATGGGAGGAAAGAGTTGTGATGTGTTTTATCATGGTTTGAAAATAAGTATATTGCTATCGGTATGCGAAGCATGGAATGTGTAATGACTTTTCTCCTCTATGGGATCATGAAGGTCCTCAACTAGTTGAGTGGGTCGATGTTCGCGGCGTAGGAGAGGAATAGAAATTCTCCATGTATCTTGGTGCAGTATAGTATATGCGATGTGCTATGGAAAGATGATAACAACATGTTCTAGGTTTTGAGATCAGTTCATATTATATGGGAAGTCGTTAAAATCCACAAGCAGCGTGGGCAGATGCAGATAACCTAAGAATCAATCTTTCTGGTGATTAAGGAAAATGGTGCTACTATTCTAGTGATTTGGCAGAGTATATGGTAAAAAGGGCAAGGTAATGTAAACTGATAATATCTAGTGGTATTATGGTGTCCTCTTGTTGGATTGACAGTGATGATTGAGTTGTTGATGCTATAGGGGAATTTCTGAATGGCTATGTGATATGAATTGAGGCTTGATGGGTGATTATGTATTCGTACGGTGGAATGTGGAATCAGGCATAGTGATTCATGTGTTAAATATGTGTTGGAGGCTAGAAGTTCTCGTAATCCGCCTACGCAGTAGCGGTATATCGTGTGTATCGGCACCGTATAACGGTTTTTGGAAATTGGAAGCCCTAGTGGCTATCTCGTTACTTGATATGATGAATTTGAATAATGATATATGATTGCAAACTGGTTGTCATAAGTCAGGTTGTTTAGTCTGATGTGATATGGACTATGTCAGAAAAATGTCAAAACTGTGTGGCAGAGCGCATCGGATCATACTCTAGCAGGGTAAATGTACCCTAGGGCCAGCGGACGGCTGGTAGGTATTGCTTTGTCAGTTGGGCCTTCGTGGCGGATGTCGGTGTAGAGGTATCTACCATTGATTCAGTTCCAGTATTGAGAAACTTTGTCAGATGCATTTCATGTGGCCGAGCTTGGGGCTATGTATATGTTTGTTGCGATGAGTGACTTGACCCGATGTGCATTCCCTTTTGCTAGATTTATGCGTGGATGGGGTGGCACGCCGCCATATGTATAGTATATGGATCGGGTGGCACACCGCCACATGTATGGTATCAGGATCGGGTGGCACGCAGCCACGGGTATGGTATCTAGATCGGGTGGCAGGCCGTCACAGGTATGTTATTGGAACGGGTTGCGCGCCGCAATAGTGTGACATGGAAAATATAGCTTCCTATATGTTACCTTGTATACAATACTTCCTAGATTCTAAGGAATAGTCCGTATTGGGTATCGCTCGGGGAATAGCACATCGGTTGTGTCCTTTCAGGATTTGATAGCGTACATCAATTGTATCACCGCAGGTATGATTGATTGCTTGAGTTCAGACCTAGATATGTGCGTGGCTGGCCGCTTTGAGCATGGTGACTTGAGGTGCTCCATGAGTAATAGTGTTGGATGGAATCATGAGCTGTGGCAAGGCCATGTGATGTTATGACCTTTCGAGAAGGATTCAGGTACCCTAATTCTATGATGTGAGACGAGGTCTTGGTTACGTGTTGCGATGGTATTGAGGAATTTGAATTACAACTCTTTTGATAGAGTCAGTTGTCATGGCTGGAGTATGTCTAGACCGTTTCTCACTGGTACGTGGATTATGCAAGTTGTGGCTTAGTCCTGTGATGAGGTGCCATATCACCAGAGTGGTGCAATGAATTTGAGATAATCGTCGAGTCATTAATGAATACGAACATATATGATTTTGACAGACTAGAGAGTTTATATCGAAGTTTGGCACAAAAATATATTGTGGTATTGTTCAAGAAGAAAATGGATTCATGAATGGATGACCTGAGAGATGGATTCGATATATCGCGTGTTTGGTTGCCGTGGGCAATATATGAAGGTGTTGGAATAAGACTTTACCTAAGGGAAAAAGGGTTTTTCAGTTAGTGCTTGGTTACCTTGGGCAATGTTGTGATTAGGAGGCATCGTCTCGAGTGAATGGGTCGTTTGATACATTATGTGATCTCACCGAAGTGGCAAGAATGGGCTATTACTGTTGGATCATGTGTATCCTGAGTATAGACATGGGATTCAGTATTGGTATATGATTTCGGAAAGTGCAATGTGGTCTATGGTCTAGACAGACTGTGGAAGTTCAGTTATATTGTGTTATCAGACTTATGATAGAGAGTCTGACGTGGTACCACCCCGCATACAAGCTTGGTAAGGTGATACAGCTATTGAATTGCTTCCAGTACAACTCTGGGTACGCTCGAGCGCGAGCGAGCGTTTGTTTAAGTTGGGGAGAATGTAATGACGCGACTTGTTGTTACGGGAGTTATCATCCCGTTTTCTTCGTTTAAAACCTCAATATTCTAATTTAAATGTGTTTAGAGAGTTAGAAGCAAATCAGAGATAATTTGAATAGAACTGAGGCCATAAATTCCTTTGTGAGAAGAATAGGTTGGAAAAGTCAACAGAATGTTGACCAGTGAGTTAGATAGCTCGGAATTGAATTCTGATGATTCGACTAGTTTTGGGGGATCATTTATGACTCAGGAGAGAAACCAGAATCTCATTCGGAGGTCCGATGTAGTTTTAGGCTTGAATTGGCTAAGGTTAAATTTCGGTGAAATCTGAACGGTAGGTGAGATTTTGATCCGGGAGTCGGAATGGAATTCTGACAATTTCTGTAGCTTCGTTATATGATTTTGGATATGTCTGCAAATTTTCAGGTTATTCGGACGTCGTTTGGTCGGGTTTTGGATTGAATGTTAGTTTTGGAAATTTAATAAGTTCTTAGTCTTGGATCCATGCATAATTGGTGATTTTGATGATATGTGATGTTATTTGAGGCGTCGACTAAGTCTATGATGTGTTTTCTAACTTGTTGGTGCTTTTAGTTGAGGTCCCGGGGGCCTCGGGTGTATTTTGGGTGAGTACGGACATCCCGAAACATAGAAAATGGAAGGGGCAGTCATTGGGACGCAGACCGAGGTCATTTCTGTGCGGTCCGCGGAGGTGAAGGATCCGCAGGTTACTGGTTCTATTTCGTAAGCTCATATCTTTTTATCTACAAGGAATTTTGAGGTGATTCAAAAACGAATGTTGTAGCCCTTAGTGTCTAGTTTCCGGAACACTATAATTTGGACATCAGTAACGAAAGTTATGGCCAAAATACCAAAGCGTATCACTACAGAGCAAACTGCCCAGCCGCGGCCATTTTTGGGCGGCCGCAGAGACTGGGCGCGGACCGCGGCCATTTTTGTGCGGTTCGCACAGGTGAAAATCTGGGGATACATGTATAAATATGAGATTTTGGGTTTTATTTGATATTTTACCCGTGGGAGCTCGGATTTTGACGATTTTTCGAATGTTTTTCAAGAAATTCATCGGGATAAGTGATTCTAACTCAGATTTGGCTAGATTACATGAATATATCATTGAATCCATCTTTTAATTTGTGATTTGGGATAGAATTTGGGAAGAAAAGTGGTGAAATCTCTCAAAATGTAAAATGATGATTTGAATGGGTAAACGGAGTCCGATTTTGGTAAATTTTATATGCATAGACTCGTGTTGAGACGAGGATTCCGAATATATGACTTTCGTAATTTTTCAAGAAGCGTACCAAAAGTCGGGTTTTGACAACTTTGTGGGTTTTGGTGTAAATTGAGTATTTCGAATGGGTTGTGTCCAATTAGCCTATATTGATGTATTCTCATTGATTTTGAGTAGATTCGACATCCGAGGTGATTGAATTGCGAGGCAAGCGCAAGGTGAACTACGGCTTCCACCGGATCGAGGTGATTGGTGATAGTAAATAATGTACTGAGGGTTTGAAACCCCGTTCTAGCACTTCACAGTGCTATGTTGATATGAGACACGTGATAATAGGTGAATTTGACTATAATTATACCCTAAATAATCACTCTTTATTATGAGATTAATGTTGTTATGAGGACAAAATGCTTTGATTAGTGTTCGATTGTGTGTTACAGGTACATGTGATGCATTGGATGCCATAAAAAGCTATTTTGAAGTCATAGGTTGATGAAAAGGCCAAGAGAAGAGCTAAAGTGAAGAGGTCTGGACGAAGCAGTAAAGAAACAGAAGTGTTGTTCATCCGCGGTCCACTCGCGGCCGCGGATGAACCGCGAAAAACGAAGGCCTCTGAAGTTTGACTGTTCGCGGTCCGCTCGCGGCCGCGAACGAGCCGCGGAAGTCCCAGCGGCAGTAATCCCAGTTGGACTCTAACTTAGCTTTTAAGCCCTAAAACCTCTGTATAAACTCCTTGTTTTCCCCATAGAGGCGTGTAATCTATTATTCAATACTTTTGCAAGGTTTTAGTAGGAGAGATTCATCTCAAACTCTTTCTTTATTTTTATATCAAGTAATTCTTTATGATTTCAATTATTATTCTTGTTTCTTCAAGCATGAGTAGCTAAATTCTTTTCTAAGGTTTTGATGGAACCTATTGATCGATAAACTTATCGTTTATGTGATTACAAATTGTGATTTAGATTTCTATTTGTTCAACTTCATTCTTATTGTAGTTAATTGGTAGAGCTCCCAATTAGCGGTGCCTATTTAGTGTGCATAACTTGGAAAAGAGTGCATATTTAGGTTTATTGTTGAACAACACCACACCTAGGTTATTAGAGGAATCTATAATTTTAGGCATAAAGACGGGGTTAGGAATAACGAAGTCTTGGGTGCAATCTAAAGTGAACTATTCAAATTAAAGCTAGCTAGGGTAGCTCGGGAGAGTGCACTAGTAAATTATTGTAATTGCTCGGGAGAGGGTTACGATGCCCATAGCGTTCATGATTGATAGAATATATTAACAATTTGTAAGAGCATAACGATAAGGGATTCCATCAATAGGGGAAATCAACACCTTAGTCTTTCTCTAGATTATTTTATTCAACATTCAATTCTTTCTTTTAAAGCATTCTTTAATTCTTGCAAAGTAGTTGTTCGAAAACACACAAATATATATTCAAAGTTTGGGAACTTGATTCAGAGAAGTACTTTTGGGGTTGTGATAGTTGCAATTGGTAGGTTAATTCTCTGTGGGATCGATCTTGGACTTATTAAACCAAGTTATATTGACTACGACCGTTGTTTGGACGTGAATCAATTTTGGCGCCGTTGCCGGGGAATTAACGGAATTATCAATTGCCATTGCCAGAACTTCAAGATTCTTGTGTATTCAGGTTCTTTCTACACTCTACATCGAATATTTTGACGTTTGTTGATTTGGGTATTCAGGTGCATGCCTAGAAAATCTGCAAGGACTGGAGAACTAATTGAAGGACTCTCAGACCCCGAGCAAACTTTCCGGGCACGTAACAAATCCATCAAACAAATTCAACAATCTCAACAACCAATCAAACTAGACTTCGACATGGGTGACATAAACGCTCAAAACCAACAAGCCGGGCTAAATATGCAAGAGGCACAGGAGGCACAAGAAGGTGCATTGTTCGACTGGCACAACCCACAGCGGATAATTTGGCAACTGCCATCGTTGTGCCAGCAATTCAAGCTGAGTCTTTCCAGATTACTAACAACATGCTTCACTTGTTGCAAAACAAGGGATTATTCTCTGGGTTTCAGGTTGAAGATCCACAGCAGCACCTCAAGAACTTTCTATCAATATACAAAACACAAAGGCAACCGAATGTAACTCCGGAAGCTATCAGATTACTACTTTTTCCATTCTCAGTTACAGGAGCAGCACAGATATGGGTAAACTCACTCCCAATAAACTCCATTGCAACTTGGGATGAGTTAGTCAAACAATTCCACAACAAGTTTCATCCACCCAACAAAACAGCTCAACAAATTGATGAGATTGTGAGCTTCAAGCAGAAACCACTGGAAACACTACATGAAACTTGGGGCAGATTCAAAGGCATGCTTGTTATGTGTCCTCGCCATAAAATTCCTGAACAGATGTTGGGTCAAATGTTCTACAAGGGACTTTCAGACAGTATGAAGAACATTGTAGATGCTTCAGCAGGTGGGGCATTTCTGAGCAAGACTTGGAGAGAGGGCCAAAATTTTCTAGACAAGATGGCTCAAAATTCCGGGTGGACGTCCAGGAATGCTCCTATCACACCAGTAGTACACTCTGTACCTCTAGATCCATCCAACACTCTGGAGGAGAACGTGGCAACTTTATTGACACAAATGAGCATCCTGACAAAGAAGGTGGAAGAATCAGGGGTTAAGCAACAAGTTCACATTGTAGATACTACCAATGGTGGTTTATGCACATCTTGCATTAGCCAACCCATAGGTAACCCATGGGCTGCAGACCAAGAACATCATCATCAGCATGAAGATATGAATTATGTGGCTAACTATTGAGGACAGCGACAAGGCAATCAAAATTGGGGCCAACAGGCTCCAATGCAGTATAGACCTCCACATCCATAATTTAATGCAGTAGGTATGAGGCCATCACACAACATGGCTCCATATCCTAGACCTCAGAATTTCGGCAATCAGCAGCAGGGATATTATCCACCTCCACCACAGCATGGGGGTAGAGATGACGATGGGTTTGCAGAATTGAAAGCTATGATACAACAGGTAATCGGGTCAAATGCCAAAACCAATGAGAGAATAGATGCACATGATGTAGCAATCAAAAATATGGGAGTGCAGATGGGGCAGATTGCTATGTCACTTAACAATCGGCCTCAAGGGACATTACCTGCAGATACACAAACGAACCCAAAAGACCAAATCCCAAAACAAATAATGGCAGTGACTCTGAGAAGTGGTAGAGATCTTGATGCTGAGAATGAAAGTGAGAAAATTGACAAACAGGCTGAGACACCTACTCCATTGCCAATTGAATTGGATGAATCCACAGGGTTGACAAAAGTCACAGTCCAGCCAATTGCTGAAAATAAAGAAGCACAACAGGGAACGGAGAAAGTAGCAGAAAAGGTAGATCAGCAGATTGATGAGAAAACGATAGACAAAGATAAATCCCAAGTCACCGGGAAGAAGAGGCCTCCACCACCATTCCCCCAAAGGCTGGCCAAACACCAAAAAGAGGAACAATACAAAAAGTTCTTCGACATGCTCAAGCAAATTCAGTTAAACATCCCATTAATTGAAGCTTTAAAAGAAATGACTGGTTATGCTAAGATGATGAAGGATTTAATGTCGCGGAAATTTGATTTCCAAGACTTGGCCACAGTCACACTCACATAGACTTGTAGTGCAGTGGTCTCTAGACCCATTGCTGAGAAGCTATCTAATCCAGGTAGTTTCACCATCCCATGCACTATAGGGAATTATGCTTTTGCTAAGGCCTTATGTGATTTGGGGGCAAGCATTAATCTCATGCCCTTAGTTGTCTATAAGAGGTTAGGTATTGGGAGAGCCAGACCCACCTCTATGCTTTTACAGCTTGCTGACAGGACGATTAAGCGTCCATTTGGCATTATAGATGATGTGCTAATCCAGGTTGGGAAGTTCGTGTTTCCCGCCGATTTTGTTATTCTTGATTGCAGGGTCGACGAAGAAATTCCCCTAATCCTGGGAAGACCATTCCTAGCCACTGGGAGAGCCATAATTGATTGTGAAACTCGGGAACTCAAGATGAGGTTGAATGATGAGGAGATCATCTTCAATGTGCAAAAATCCATGAGACGCCCTAGTGAGTTCGCAAATTGCTCTCTAGTTGATGCGGTTGATGTGATAGTGGAAACCGACGATGCATAATTGACTATTGAAGATCCACTGCAAGCATGCCTGATGAACATGGAAGAGGTAAACGGTGAAAGTTTGGCCGAATGGGTATTATCTTTGGAAGGCAAGGGATTCTGGAAGCGAGAGATCGAATTCGAACCCCTACACTTAGAAAAAAGAGAGAGCCCACCAGCAAAGCCATCCATAGAAGAGCCACCGAAGCTTGAACTTAAACCACTACCATCACATCTCAGGTATGAGTATCTAGGCCCTAACTCCACATTACCTGTTATTATCTCATCTAGTTTGTTAGATGTGCAGGCCCAAAAGCTTATACAGGTACTCAAGGAATGCAAGACTGCCATCGGGTGGACCATGGCAGACATAAAGGGGATCCGCCCAGCCTATTGCATGCATAAAATCCTCCTGGAAGATGGACACAAACCTTCCAGGGAACATCAAAGAAGGCTGAACCCCAACATGAAGGAAGTGGTGAAGAAGGAAGTAATAAAGTGGCTAGATGCGGGAATCATCTTCCCAATCTCAGACAGCAGCTGGGTTAGTCCGGTCCAATGTGTTCCCAAGAAAGGGGGCATGACGGTAGTGAAAAATGACAACAATGAACTGATCTGAACAAGAATCGTCACCGGATGGAGAATATGCATGGACTACAGGAAGTTGAATCTAGCCACTCGCAAAGATCACTTTCCACTTCCCTTCATTGATCAAATGCTTGACAGGTTGGCAGGGAGGTCTCACTTTTGCTTTCTGGATGGATACTCGGGGTACAATCAAATCTCCATAGCCCCCGAAGATAGAGAGAAGACCTCTTTCACATGCCCTTATGGTGTCTTCGCCTTCAGGAGGATGCCATTCGGACTATGCAATGCACCTGCCACTTTCCAAAGGTGCATGATGGCTATTTTCACCGACATGGTGGAAGACATTATGGAAGTGTTCATGGACGATTTCTCACTGGTAGGGAATTCATTCGACGAATGCCTTGCCAATCTGACTAGAGTACTACAAAGGTGCATGGAAACAAACTTAGTGCTAAACTGGGAAAAGTGCCACTTTATGGTACAAGAAGTTATAGTACTGGGGCACCGGGTTTCAAGCAAAGGCATTGAGGTAGACCGTGCTAAAGTTGATGTCATTGCAAAGTTGCCTCCACCAACATCCGTCGGGGCCATAAGAAGCTTTCTTGGACACGCCGGTTTTTACCGGAGGTTCATTAAAGACTTCTCCAAAATATCAAACCCTCTCTGTAAGTTACTTGAGAAAGATCATTCTTTTGTTTTTACTGGCGAATGCAGGATTGCTATTGAGGAACTGAAAAAGAGGCTGGTCACAGCACCCATCACCATTGCCCCAGACTGGGAGCAACCGTTCGAGTTAATGTGCGATGCAAGTGATTATGCAGTGGGGGCAGTGCTGGGCCAGAGGAAAGATAAGCTGATGCATCCAATATACTATGCAAGTAGAACTCTGAGTGGAGCACAACTAAACTACACAGTGACGGAAAAGGAGATGCTAGCGGTTGTGTTTGCATTCGATAAATTCCGGTCCTATCTCATAGGATCAAAGGTAATCGTATACATAGACCATGCAGCTTTAAGATATTTAATTGATAAAAAGGACTCTAAGCCACGCCTAATTCATTGGGTGTTGCTTCTCCAAGAGTTCGACCTCAAAATCAGAGATAGAAAAGGTACTGAAAATCAAGTAGCTGGCCATTTGTCAAGACTTGAAGGAGATGAACTTGTCAAAGAGAGTGGGGAAATTCTGGAAACCTTTCCAGATGAGCAGTTGCTCACCACCACTCTCCTGGAAGCTCCATGGTATGCTGACTATGCCAATTATCTAGCCAGTGGCATTGTTCCTTATGACCTATCATCGGTCCAGAGGAAAAGATTTTTTCGTGAAAGTTAGTATTATTATTGGGATGAACCATATTTGTTTAGGATATGTCTTGATAGTGCGTCCCCGAGATAGATCAATCTTCTGTTTTGCAGGAATGTCACGCTTCAGCATATGACGGTCACTTTGGAGGAATACGTACAGCTGCCAAAATACTCGAGGCCGGTTTCTATTGGCCGACGGTGTTTAAGGATGCACACTTGTGGGTGAAAGGTTGCAACGAATGTCAACGCACCGGGAACATCTCCCGGCGTCATGAGATGCCAATGAATCCAATCCAGCAAGTGGAAGTGTTCGATGTCTGGGGAATAGATTTCATGGGGCCCTTTATTAGCTCATACGACAATAAGTACATACTTGTTGCAGTTGATTACGTGTCCAAATGGGTGGAAGCTGCAGCACTACCCACCAATGATGCTAAGGTGGTAGTGGGATTTTTGAAGAAGAATATTTTCACCCGGTTTGGGACTCCAAGGGCTATCATTAGTGACGGGGGCACACACTTTTGCAACCGAGCTTTTGAGAAATTATTGGCCAAGTATGATGTTAAACATAGGGTGGCCACTCCATATCACCCGCAAACTAGCGGACAAGTTGAGGTCTCCAACAGGGAGATTAAAAGTGTACTGACCAAAACAGTGAACGCCACAAGAACTGACTGGTCCAGGAAGCTTGATGATGCACTATGGGCATATAGAACAACATTCAAAACACCCATTGGCATGTCTCCTTACAAATTGGTGTTCGGAAAAGCTTGTCACTTACCGGTTGAATTAGAGCATAAAGCATGGTGGGCACTGAAACAATTGAATCTCAACTTGGATGAAGCAGGTAAAGCAAGGTTGACTGCGTTGCATGAGTTAGAAGAATTTCGGTATCTAGCATTTGAAAATACAAGATTGTATAAAGAGAGGATGAAGCGGATCCATGATCAAAATATCGTTGAGCGTACCTTCAAAAACGGGGACAAAGTACTACTATACAATTCAAGATTACGACTGTTCCCAGGTAAATTGAAATCAAGGTGGTCAGGACCCTTCAAGGTAATTGAGGCATTTGAGTCAGGAGCCGTGGAAATTCAATCTATGGATGGATCACGTACATTCAAGGTAAACGGACAGCGGTTGAAACAATACTTAGGCCTGGATGACATGGAGGACAAGGTAGAGTTGCGGTTGGATGAACCTCAAAGGTCTAGCGAGCCGTAAAATACGCTAAGTTGAGTCGTGCCGCGACGTTAAATCAGGCGCTACGTGGGAGGCAACCCACGAACATGTTGTAAGTAATTTAATCTTAGTAGTAAGTAATAAAGGAATATAAGAAAAACAAAAATTTTTGCTGAACAGTCGAAATTTTTTCAGAAAGGAGCACTGTCTGCGGTCCATCCGTGGACCGCGGATGAACCGCGGAAAAATGCCCTCTCTGAACTTTCTCTGTTCGCGGTCCATTCGCGGCTGCGAACCAACCGCGAAAAAATGACCTCTCTGAATCTCGACTGTTCGCGGTCCATCCGCGGCCGTGAACGAACCACGAACAGTCGCGGTCAGTTCCGCGGTCGGCAAAATTTAAAGTTTTTTTTTATTTTTCTTTTCCCTCCCCCCTTTTAAACCCTAAAATAACTTCCCCCCTTTCCCAAAACCCCATTCAGCCGCCCCTCCCCTCTCAAAACTCTCTCTCTCTAATTTCAAATCCTCTCCATTCTCTCTAAAAATCCCCAACCATTTCTTCTCCAAATCACCCCCTTCTTCCACCCTACTTCTCCATTGCTATAACTTGTAAGTTTTTTCTACCTTTCTCTTTTATTTTGTTTCTATTTTTAGTTTTTGATTGTTTATTTTGTCTAAATATTTAGTTAGTGTTAGTTTAGCGTCCATTCATGAATATTTCTTGGTTTCTTATTGTACATTTAATTTTGCCATGAAATTCTTCTAAGGAACCTTGTTATATGATTGATGTTTGGTAACGAATGGGTGTTGGGTCTTCAATTGTGTTTATGATGTTGATTTTATGATTTGGGGACCTAATAGTAGTTTAACCATATATGTGGGTTGGTTAGCCAAGTTGGGGCACATTACCCTTGATCATAATAGATTAATGAAGCTTAGGAAACATAATGCCCAACTCATGACTTGGTTATTGAGTATTTTATTGGGGATGGATTAAGTCAATGGGGTACTAGTAGAAGTGTTCAAAGAACTAAGTGTGGGGTGCTCAATTGGGCATGTGTGAAATAGTTAGATAAAGAGTATGAGGGAAATACACAAAAATAATGGTCAATTGTGAATTTTCAAGGATGGCGAAGTCTGAGTAGCCTTCCACTGACTAACGGCTTACAAACTTTTTGGCTATCTTAATTGTGCAGGATCATGGCCCCAAAGAGACCACGACATGGTGCTAGCTCATCTAGGCAACCGACTTATGACGAGTCTAGGTTAGCTGATGAAGGAGCCGAAAATGCATTTCACATTAAAGCAAACAAGAAGTGGTTCCAAGAGGTAGAAGTTGGACAGGATAGCTATCCGCTCGGAGAAGCCGGAAATTTATGATGAGATTCGGAGGCGAGAGATGGAGTTCCTCTTTGAAACACCCACTAAGGTGAACAAGATGCTTGTCCGAGAATTCTATGCCAATGCCCCTTATGCCTCGGTCAGACAAGTTTTCGTCAGAGGTAAGCGAGTCAATGCTCATATTCCTACTATTCGGCAGGTTCTTCGCCTGCCATTGCACACTAGTGATATTGATTACTACCATGATAGGCCCGGTGTCACATGGGACATGCTAATAGAGGCCTTATGTGTAGATGGCATTCCAGTATGGATTAGAAATCAAACTCTGCACTCTAACTGTTTTACACACACTGCCAAATGTTGGTTCTCCATAATTTGCAACCGTATTTTGCCCTCAAGTAACACCACGGATGTTAACTTTAATAGGGCTGTTTTGACTTGGTGTTTTGTAACACATCGGGATGTTGATATTGCCCGAGTTATTAGTAACGAGATGGTATTGAGGGGAGCCCTCACTGCCAAGGGTTTCTATTACCCGTCCCTTGTCACTACCTTGTGTCTCCTCAACCACACCCCAGTTACTGATGCTGACGGTGAGCTACTACCGAAAGCTCCGTTTAGAGCTGCTACTATCTGGGTTGGACGAGACACAACACCTATTGACTTAGATGAGGAGGACGATCCTGTATCGGATGCCCAGGCCAGACACTCTACGGATTCAGCCGAACCTTCCAGGCCTGCTCCTCGTGGACCAAGCATGTCTAGATCCGAGTCCACACGACCTATGTTGAGGTCAATGGAGGAGGAGGTGGCTGCTCTGCGCACTTCCGTAGATGGTCTACACACACGGCTAGATGCCATGTCCACTAGGCAAGCCCGGTCAGAGAACAGGTTTATGGCATGGTTCAGAGCACTTGGGAGAGCATGCCATGTCGACCCATCCACTGTCTCCGACTCCGAGTGAGTCACAGGTAAGTTTTCTTGCCCCTATTGTGCTTTCATTTTTATTTATGCCATGAGGACATGACATATTTTTAAGTGTGGGGTGGGAAACTTATTTTGTACATAATGTATATATTAGTGTAGCTAGTAATATAAAATAATAAAAATACAAAAAAATCATAAATATTTTTTTTTAAAAAAAATCCAAAAAAATATGAGTAGAGGACTCTTCCTGATGTCGGACTATGTAGGACAAGTACTCTTGAGGGAAGTAGTCCACGTAGGAATTTTTCTTTCTTTTATTTTCTTTTTCTAGGTAGTGTATCATCTCCCCCTTGGTTTTTCTTTTGACCACGGTTCTTTTCCAAGGGTTTTTTATTGAACCAGGTTAGGTAGATTTTTCTTTTCTTAGGATTAGAGGTAAAAGGGCAACATGTAACCCCGAATAAGCACATTAGCAAAAGCGTAAATTGAACTTGAGAATGTATCTTCTAAGCTTGATTGTAGAATCTCAATATGACTTAAATTGCACAATAATGCTTGCTTGAACATCGATAGGACTTTGTAGATAAACCGGATTCCAAATGAGTTGCATGCCATATGTGTGTGAGGTTTTTACTTACATTGTATGTTGTACATGATGCCTAGAACTTGCCCTGTGTGTTTGCAAAGCGAAATAGAAGTTGTTCGGTTGTAGAAAGGATAGAGGCATTTCTTTGTGTAACCCCATATATCAATAGACATGAATTCACCCATACATTATATCTTAGTTAACCCCTTTGAGCTTAAAGCCTATTCTTTGATAACCCTTGAATGTTCTTCAAATTATTATATTTGTTCTACTTTACCTCCTAGAAGCACTTGTATTGTAATGAATATGCAAAAGTTTAAGTGTGGGGTGAAGGGAAATTGAAAAGGGAAAATCAAGAATGAATGGTAAAAAATAGTGAACTGGCGAAAATAATGTAAATGTATTGCAAAGCAATGAGAAAAAGAGCTATATCAATGTATATATGAAAATTAGAAAGGCCAATTACACCAACAAAAGAAAAATGGGGATTAAAAGCAAATAAAGGTGAATAAATGTTTATGGGAGACATAAGGAAGAAAACTAAAAGGGAAAGTTGTGAAAGAGAAAAGAAAAGTGCTTACGGAGGTTAGTCACTATACCAAAAGTATCCTACCCGTCCCACAGCCTACATTAAAACCCTTAAAGACCTCTTGATCTATGATTGAATAACTCGATTAGTGGAGTATTACACTAGGGGCAAGCCTATGGTGTGTCTGTACGCATATGAATGTTCTTTGTTGAGAGTGAGTGAATTTTTCCAATATTTATAAGTTCCATGTATATGAATTTTTAATGTGTGGGAAATTCTCTCAATAAATTTGGTAAGGGCATGTAATTCAAGAGGAAGAAGGTAAATTTGCAAGTTTTTGATAATAAGTAGAGTAAGTAATAATGTGCTGGCATGAGAGTTTACGGTTAAGTAAAAGATTATGCATATCTTAAGTTGTTCATGTATAATAGCTTATGTGGCATACTTTGGGGGAGACAAATTTTTTTAATTGGCCTAAAGTGTGATTAAAGAATGCTCGAGGACGAGCAAAGGTTTAAGTGTGGGGTGTTGATAATAGGTGAATTTGACTATAACTATACCCTAAATAATCACACTTTATTATGAGATTAATGTTGTTATGAGGACAAAATGCTTTGATTAGTGTTCGATTGTGTGTTACAGGTACATGTGATGCATTGGATGCCATAAAAAGCTATTTTGAAGTCATAGGTTGATGAAAAGGCCAAGAGAAGAGCTAAAGTGAAGAGGTCTTGACGAAGCAGTGAAGAAGTAGAAGTACCGTTCATCCGCGGTCCACTCGCGGCCGCAGATGAACCGCAAAAAACGAAGGCCTCTGAAGTTTGACTGTTCGCGGTCCGCTCGCGGCCGCGAACGAACCGCGGAAGTCCCATGTCACGACCCGGATTTTCCCCCAACATCGGGATCGTGATGGCGCCTACTCGTGGTAGCTAGGCAAGCCACTGTATTCATACCATCCTGTTTTTAACACAATTTTAATTAAATAAATGCGGAATACTTTATCGAAATAGAAATAACTAATTACAAGATGAAAATCATACCGAAATCCTCTACCCAAGACGTGGAGTCACCAACTCACGAACTACTGCTGAATACTACACATAAGAGTTTGAAAGAAATATAACATAATTCTGTTTGTCTCGGAATAAAGAGACTACAGCTAGTAACATAAATAAAGAGAGAGACGCCGGGCCTACGGACGTTTGCAAGCTACCTCGGTCTCAAATGTGATCAACTCCCACACAATCGATTTACTGCTGCTACTCTTGATCGTAACCTGGACCTGTGCAAAAACGCACGAAGTGTAGTATCGACACAAACAACCCCATGTGCTGGTAAGTGACCGGCCTATCCCGGCGAAGTAGTGACAAGCCTAGGACCGTACACCCCCATAAACCTGTGCAGTTCAATATATATGTATACCACAGAATAACAAGAAATAACTAGGTAATAACACAATAAGGAATATCTCAAAAGAACTCAACAATTAACAACGGTTAATAAGTTCACAAGGAAAACAAAGTATAATGGAAAAACAAGTAATATCAAGTCAAGGAATGGCAAATAGTTGCACGGCATCACCCTTCGTGCTTTTACTCTCATCCTCACCAAATAAGTAAATAAAGTGCACGGCATCACCCTTCGTGCTTTTACTCTCATCCTCACATCCATAGTACCGCATGATCCTTCGTACATGGTTCAATAACAGGGCACGGCATGATCCTTCGTGCATAATCAATAAAACATGGCACGGCATTAACCTTCGTGCATAAATAAAAAAACATGGCACGACATTAACCTTCGTGCATAAATAATAAAACATGGCACGGCATTATCACTCTTCCTCACCCAAATAACAATCACAGTTAAGGGCAAAGAAAGAAAAAGTAATTCATAAACCATCCCAACAAGGGCAATCAATAATTATCTTCACAACAAGTCCCAACAAGGGAGAACCATAACAATTCTACAACCTGACAAAGGTTCAACAATTCATCTGTAAATATATCTCAAAATAAGCATTTTCAACGACTCACGGTCATACTAGACGCCAGTGTATGGATGCTCGTCACCACAGCCCATACACCGCACTCGATCACAAAACACATAACACATAATCCTATTCCCTCAAGCTAGGATAGAACAAACACTTACCTCGAATGTTTATGAATAATTCAATCCGCGGAAATGTCTTTTTCTTTCAAATTTGGCTCCAATCCAATCGTATCTATACACAATTGATTTAATATCATCAATACTACTCAACAAACTAATTCTTAAGACCAAATACAACTTTTACAACATTCTGCCCGGAATAGTGAATTTCAACCCCGGGCCCACATGGTCGGAACTCGGGGTTAGGACCAAAATCCGGTTACCCATCCCCCCACGAGTTCATGTATATGATTTGTTTCGAAATCGGACCTCAATTCGAGGTCCAATTTCCCAATTTATGAAAAACCCTATATTCTAACAAAAACAAGAAATTCTACCATGAAAACCTTTGATTTCTATTGAAAAACATGTTTAATGATGTTAGGAATTGAAAGAATTAAGTAAAACGTGACTTACAATTGTTTTGATGAAGAAGGAATCCGTGAAGAATAGCAAATGGGTGTTTTTGTTTTGTAAAAAGTGAAGAAATGAACTGAAAATCGTGTTTTACAGGTCTCTGTGTTCGCATTTGCGAACATGGGTTCGCAGTTTCTGGAGTTTGAAAAATAAGCTAAGGCTCGGAAGTTCGCATTTGCGAACTTTTGTTCGCATTTGCGAAGCCAAGGCAAATCTGGGGCTTCGCATTTGCGAACATATGTTCGCATTTGCGAACCAAGGCAGTATGGGACAGTGTTCGCATTTGCGAACAATGGTTCGCATTTGCGAACCAAGGCAGTATAGGGAATGTTCGCATTTGCGAACTTTTGTTCGCATTTGCGAACATAGGCAGACCCTGGGGACTTTCGCATTTGTGAACAATTGTTCGCATTTGCGAACAAGGCTGGGCATGAGGGTTTTCGCATTTGCGATCAGGGTTCGCATTTGCGAGCCCTGCCTTGTACTGCCCCTTCGCAATTGCGAGAAATACTTCGCAATTGCGAAGCCAACAGCTGGGTGAAAAACTAGCAGTGCAAAAATTCAGAATTTCATCCAACGGCCTATCAAATCTTTACCCGAGCCCCCCGGGCTCCAAACCAAACATGTACACAACCTCAAAAACACATTATGAACTTGTTCGTGCGATCACATCGCCAATATCACATCGTTTTCATCAAATCAAGCCTCAATTCATGATTTTCATACTTTTGGTTTTCAAAACTTCCTAACTTGGAACTCAAGGTCCAAAACATCTCAAACGACATCCAAATGTCACCAAACTTTACAGAAATCACATATATAATATTTAAGACTTGTACCGGGCGTCGGAACCAAAATACGAGCCCGATACCAAGGTCAATTAATTCATTTCCTTTAACAATAACATCAAAAACAATTTCATAGAAAAATTCATAACTTGGGCTCTCGGCCTCAGAATTCGACTCCGGACGCATGTCCAAGTCCCATATTTTCCTACGGACCTCTCGGGACCACCCAATCTCGGGTCCGGATCCGTTTACCAAAAATGTTGACCGAAGTCAACCATATCAATATTAATATCATTTTTATCCACATTTCTCATAGAATTCATATTTTCTATCACAAAATCTTTCCGGCTACATGCTCGGATTGTGCACGTAAATCGAGGCAACATGGAATGAGGTTTTCAAGGCCTCGGAAGCTCGAAATGATTAATAAAATAAGTGATGACCCTTTGGGTCGTCACAATCTCCACCTCTAAAACAACCGTTCGTCCTCGAACGGACAAAAGAAATAAGTACCTGAGTCAGTAAACAAATGTGGGTAGCGGCTCCGCATATCAGACTCGGATTCCCAGGTCGATGCCTCAGGAGGCTGACCTCTCTACTGAACACGCACAGAAGGATAACTCTTCGACCTCAACTGTCGAACCTGCCGGTCTAGAATGGCCACCGGCTCCTCCTCCTAAGATAGATCATTGTCCAATTGGACAGTACTGAAGTCTAACACATGTGTGGGATCGCCGTGGTATCTCCGAAGCATAGATACGTGAAAAACTGGATGCACGGCTGATAAGCTAGGTGGCAAAGCTAATCTGTAAGCCACCCCTCCCACTCTTTCTAGAATCTCAAATGGACCAATATACCTAGGGCTGAGCTTGCCCTTCTTTCCGAACCTCATCACGCCCTTCATAGGCGACACCCGGAGCAATACTCGTTCACCAACCATGAAATCTACATCTCGAACCTTACGATCCGCATAAGTCTTTTGCTTGGACTGAGCTGAACGCAATCTCTCCTGAATAGTCTTGACCTTATCCAAGGCCTCCTGAACTAAGTCTGTACCCAAGAACCGAGCCTCTCCCGGTTCAAACCATCCAACTGGTGATCGACATCGCCTACCATACAACGCCTCATACGGAGCCATCCGGATGCTAGACTGGTAACTGTTATTGTAGGTGAACTCTGCTAATGGCAGAAACTGGTCCCACGAGCCTCCGAAATCAATAACACGGGCTCGAAGCATGTCCTCTAGAATCTGAATAGTCCTCTCGGACTGACCATCCGTCTGAGGATGAAATGCTGTACTCAACTGAACCTGGGTGCCTAACTCCTGCTGGACCGCTCTCCAGAACCGCGAGGTAAACTGCGTACCCCGATCAGAGATAATAGATACCGGCACTCCATGGAGACGAACAATCTCCCTAATGTAAACCTCCGCTAACCTCTCCGACGAGTAGGAGACAGATACTGGAATAAAGTGTGCTGATTTGGTCAACCTATCAACAATGACCCAAATAGCATCAAATTTCCTCCGAGTCAAAGGAAGTCCAGTAACGAAGTCCATAGTGATCCGCTCCCATTTCCACTCGGGAATTTCAATCCTCTGGAATACACCACCAGGTCTCTGGTGCTCATATTTCACCCGCTGACAATTTAGACACCGAGCGACATACGTAACGATATCTTTCTTCATTCTGCGCCACCAATAGTGTTGCCGTAAGTCCTGGTACATCTTCGCGGCACCTGGGTGAATAGAATACCGCGAACTGTGGGCCTCTGCTAAGATCAACTCTCGAATCCCTTCGACATTGGGTACACAAACTCGACCCTGCAATTTCAATACCCCATCATCATCTAGGTTTACCTGTGTGGCACCTCCCTGCTGTACTGTATCTCTCAACTCACGCAAATGAGGATCATCAAATTGCCTCTCACGGATACGCTCTAATAAAGAAGAACGAGCGACCGTGCAGGCTAACACTCTGCTAGGCTCAGAAAATGTCTAATCTCACGAACCGGTTGTCTAAGGCCTGGACATCTAGAGCTAATGGTCTCTCACTGACCGGAATGTATGCAAGACTACCCATGCTGGCATACTTTCTACTCAATATATCGGCCACCACATTGGCCTTACCTGGGTGATATAAGATAGTAACATCATAGTCTTTTAGCAACTCTAACCATCTCTGTTGTCGTAGATTCAACTCCTTTTGCTTTATCAAGTACTGTAGGCTTTTTTGATCAATGTACACCTCACATGTCACACCATATAGATAATGCCTCCGGATCTTTAAGGCATGAACCACCGCTGCCAACTCAAGATCATGAACTAGATAATTATTCTCATGTATTTTCAACTGCCTCGAAGCATACGCAATAACCTTACCATCGTGCATCAATACCACTCCAAGCCCTGTACGGGACGCGTCACAGTAAACTGTATAAGGCCTTGCACCCGTAGGTAGTATCAGCACTGGTGTTGTAGTCAAAGCTGTCTTGAGTTTCTGAAATCTCGCCTCACACTCATCTTACCACTGGAAGTGGGCACTCTTCTGGGTTTACCTGGTCATCGGGGCTGCAATAGAAGAAAACCCCTCTACAAAACGACGGTAGTAACCTGCTAATCCCAAGAAACTCCGGATCTCAGTCACTGAAGCTGGTCGAGGCCAATTCTGGACTGCCTCAATCTTCTTTGGGTCTACCCGAATACCTTCCACCGATACAATGTGACCCAGAAATGCTACCGAACTCAGCTAGAACTCACATTTAGAAAATTTGGCATATAGCTGGTAATCTTTCAGAGTCTGAAGAACCACTCCGAGGTGCTGCTCGTGCTCTTCCTGGCTGCGGGAGTACACCAAGATGTCATCTATGAAGACTATCACGAACAGATCTAAGTAAGGCCTGAATACCCGATTCATCAACTCCATGAATGCTGCTGGGGCATTGGTCAACCCAAAGGACATGACCAAGAACTCATAATGCCCATATCTAGAGCAAAAGGCTGTCTTAGGAATGTCAGCCGCCCTGATCTTCAGCTGATGGTAGACTAACCTCAAGTCTATCTTAGAGAATACCCTCGCTCCCTAGAGCTGGTCAAACAAATCATCAATTCTCGGCAGTGGATATTTATTTTTGATAGTCACCTTGTTTAACTGCCGGTAATCAATACACATCCGCATCGAGCCATCCTTCTTCTTTACAAATAATACAGGTGCTCCCCAGGGGGAAACACTGGGCCTGATAAAGCCCTTCTCAAGAAGGTCCTGCAACCGATCTTTCAACTCTTTTAGCTCCGGCGGGGCCATACGACAGGGGGGAATAGAGATGGGCTGAGTGCCCGGTGCCAGATCAATACGGAAATCAATATCCCTGTCGGGTGGCATGCCCGGCAGGTCTGAAGGAAAAACCTCAGGAAACTCCCGTGCAATAGGGACTGACTCAATGGAAGGAACCTCTGCGCTGGAATCACGAACATAAGCGAGATAAGCTAGACACCCCTTCTCGACCATACGTCGAGCCTTAACATAGGAAATAACAGTGCGAACGGAGTGGCTTGAGGTACCTTTCCACTCTAGTCGGGGTGATTCTGGCAAGGCTAAGGTCACAGTCTTAGCATGGCAATCAAGAATAGCATGGTATGGGGACAACCAGTCCATCCCCAATATGACATCAAAATCTACCATATCCAAAAGCAACAGATCAACACGAGTCTCAAGACCCCCAAATATAACTACGCACGAATGATGCACCCGATCGACTACAACGGAGTCACCTACTGGTGTAGCCACATAAACTGGAATATCCAGAGCATAGCTGGGCATGGCCAAATACGGTGCGAAGTAGGAAGACACATAGGAATATGTAGATCCAGTGTCAAATAATACTGAAGCACCTCTGCCACACATAAGAATAGTACCCGTAATCACGGCATCTAATGCCTCTGCCTCCGGCTCCGGCCGGTAAAGCATAGAATCGGGGATCCGCACCTCCCCTCCGAGCCGCGTCTCTAGGACGACCATCAACCGGCCGACCTCTACCTCTCTGGCCGGACGGTCTCCACCTCTACGGTCTCGACCTCCACCTCTATAATCTCTACCCCCGCCTCCGGCCGGCTGGGCAGGCCGAGGGTCAGCTGGGGCCCGAATCATAGGCCGAGGACCTCGCTGCGCTGAGAGTTGCCCGCCGCTAGAGGGCAATTCTCGATAAAATGACCCGGGTCACCACAGCCGTAGCAGCTCTTGGACCGATAGGGCTGCCGGCCCCGACGACCCGAATGGCCTCCACGAACACTCGGAAGAGGCTGAGCATTAATAGGAGGCTGGTCTGAATAATGCCCACGAAAACCACGATCACCCGGTCCACCCTGTGAAGCCTGAAGGGTGGAATGAAAAGGCCCGGAGGATTGGCCTCTATCAAAGGATTCTCTGCCACCAGAGGAAGAACCACCAAACCTACCTGAATGACGAGGCCTCTTATCCGAAGAATAACCGCCTCCCCTAGCAAGAGCCATCTCAACTCTGCGTGCTGCATTTGCTGCCTCCTGAAATGATATGTCACTCCCCACGCCCATAGCCATCTCTAAAGTCTAATTGGCTGATTAAGCCCATCTATAAACCCGCGGACCCTCTCCCGCTCTATGGGAAGTATCACCACTTCATGACGTGCCAAATCAACAAATCTCGTCTCATACTGAGTGACCGTCATAGTGCCCTGCTGGAGGCGCTCAAACTGCCTCCGAAGTGCATCCCGCTGAGTAGCAGGGAGAAATTTCTCCAGAAATAGCTCTGCAAACTGATCCCATGATAAAGCCGGGGACCTTGCTGGTCGAGTCAAACAATAATCTCTCCACCAAGTCTTGGCGGATCCTGCAAGCCTGAATGTACAGAAGTCAACTCCATTTGACTCCACGATCCCCATAGTCTTGAGAATCTCACGGCAACTGAATAAGAAGTCCTGAGGATCCTCTGATGTGGCTCCGCTGAATGTAGTGGTAAATAGCTTGGAGAACCGATCAAGTCTCCATAAAGAATCAGAAGTCATGGCCGCTCCATCACCGGCATGAGCTGTGGTACCTGACTGAGTGGCCACAGCTGGCTGAACCACTGGTGCCTGAGGCTGAGGAGCTACTGGCTCCGGAGTACGAGCAATAGGAGTCTGGGCCCCTCCTCCAGCCCGAGAAGCGGCTGGTGCAACTGATAATAAACCCGCTCTGGCAATGCTGTCCATAAATCCCGCTATTCTGACCAAAGCATCCCGGAGATCCGGGGTAAATAAAGCCTCTCCTGGGACCTGAGCTGGGCCCACTGGAGCTGCTGGAACCGGAACCTCCTCGTCAATCTCAATATGAGGCTCCACCTCTGGAGTAGCTGCCTGGGGCTGAGCTCTACCCCTACCTCGTCCTCTGATATGGCCTTGGCCCCTGCCCCTCACGGGAGCTGCCTGGGGCTCGGGCTGCTGGTCAGCGGACGAAGAAGCGCGTGTCCTCACCATCTGCGAAAGGACAGAATAGAAATTCAATCCGTAATTGAGGAACAAGTCGCACGACAAGAAAGAACAAATGAGAGACTCTTTCCTAACTCAATAGACTCTGGAGGACAAGTACAGACGTCTCCGTACCTACCTCTCAAACTCTACTAAGCTTGTTCGTGAGTGGTGAGACCTATGTAACCTAGAGCTCTGATACCAACTTGTCACGACCCGGATTTTCCCCCAACATCGGGATCGTGATGGCGCCTACTCGTGGTAGCTAGGCAAGCCACTATATTCATACTATCCTGTTTTTAACACAATTTTAATTAAATAAATGCGGAATACTTTATCGAAATAGAAATAACTAATTACAAGATGAAAATCATACAGAAATCCTCTACCCAAGACGTGGAGTCACCAACTCACGAACTACTATGGAATACTACACATAAAAGTCTGAAGGAAATATAACATAATTCTGTTTGTCTCGGAACAAAGAGACTACAACTAATAACATAAGTAAAGGGAGAGACGCCGGGCCTGCGGACGCCTGCAAGCTACCTCGGTCTCAAAGTGTTCAACTCCCACGCAAAAGATTTTCTGCTGCTGCTCCTGATCGTAACCTGGACCTATGCAAAAACGCACGGAAGTGTAGTATCAGCACAACCGACCCCATGTGCTGGTAAGTGCCTGGCCTATCCCGGCGAAGTAGTGACAAGCCTAGGACCGGACACCCACATAAACCTGTGCAATTCAATATATATGTATACCACAGAATAACAAGAAATAACCAGGTAATAACACAATAAGGAATATCTCAAAGAATTCAACAATTAACAACAGCTAATAAATTCACAAGGAAAAACAAAGTATAATGGAAACACAAGTAATATCAAGTCAAGGAATAGCAAGCAGTTGCACGGCATCACCCTTCGTGCTTTTACTCTCATCCTCACCAATAAGCAAATAAAGTACACGACATCACCCTTCGTGCTTTTACTCTCATCCTCACATCCATAGTACGGCATGATCCTTCGTACATGGTTCAATAACAGGGCACGGCATGATCCTTCGTGCATAATCAATAAAACATGGCACGACATTAACCTTCGTGCATAAATAATAAAACATGGCACGACATTAACCTTCTTTCATAAATAATAAATCAAGGCACGACATCACCCTTCGTGCATTATCACTCTTCCTCACCCAAATAACAATCACAGTTAAGGGCAAAGAAAGAAACAGTAATTCATAAACTGTTCCAACAAGGGCAATCAATAATTATCTTCACAACAAGTCCCGACAAGGGAGAACAATAACAAACAACCTGACAAAGGTTCAACAATTCATCTGTAAATATATCTCAAAATAAGCATTTTCAACGACTCACGGTCATACTAGACGCCAGTGTATGGATGCTCGTCACCACAGCCCATACACCACACTCGATCACATAACACATAACACATAATCCTATTCCCTCAAGCTAGTATAGAACAAACACTTACCTCGAATGTTTATGAACAATTCAATTCGCGGAAATGTCTTTTTCTTTCAAATTTGGCTCCAATCCAATCGTATCTATACACAATTGATTTAATATCATCAATACTACTCAATAAACTAATTCTTAAGACCAAATACAACTTTTACAACATTCCTGCCCGGAATAGTGAATTTCAACCCCGGGCCCACATGGTCGGAACTCGGGGTTAGGACCAAAATCCGGTTACCCATCCCCCACGAGTTCATGTATATGATTTGTTTCAAAATCGGACCTCAATTCGAGGTCCAATTTCCCAATTTATGAAAAACCATATATTCTAACAAAAACAAGAAATTCTACCATGAAAACCTTTGATTTCTATTGAAAAACATGTTTAATGATGTTCGAAATTGAAAGAATTAAGTAAAAAGTGACTTACAATTGTTTTGATGAAGAAGGAATCCGTGAAGAATCGCAAATGGGTGTTTTTGTTTTGTAAAAAGTGAAGAAATGAACTGAAAATCGTGTTTTACAGGTCTCTGTGTTCGCATTTGCGAACATCCGACCAATTTCTGGAGTTTGAAAAATAAGCTAAGGCTGGGAAGTTCGCATTTGCAAACTTTTGTTCGCATTTGCGAAGCCAAGGCGAAGCCAAGGCAAATCTGGGGGCTTCGCATTTGCGAACCAGGCTGGAAAGGGCAGTGTTCGCATTTGTGAACTAATGTTCGCATTTGCGAACACAGGCAGTAAAGGGCATTGTTCGCATTTGCGAACTATTGTTCGCATTTGCGAACATAGGCGGGACAAGGGGATGTTCGCATTTGCGAACAATTGTTCGCATTTGCGATCAGGGTTCGCATTTGCGAGCCCTGCCTTGTACTGCCCCCTTCGTAATTGCGAGAAATACTTCGCAATTGCGAAGACAACAGCTGGGTGAAAAACCAGCAGTGCAACATTTCAGAATTTAATCCAACGGCCTATCAAATCTTTACCCGAGCCCCCCGGGCTCCAAACCAAACATGTACACAACCTCAAAAACACATTATGAACTTGTCCGTGCGATCACATCGCCAATATCACATCGTTTTCATCAAATCAAGCCTCAAATTCATGATTTTCATACTTTTGGTTTTCAAAACTTTCTAACTTGGAACTCAAGGTCCAAAACATCTCAAACGACATCCGAATGTCACCAAACTTTACAGAAATCACATATATAATATTTAAGACTTGTACCGGGCGTCGGAACCAAAATACGAGCCCGATACCAAGGTCAATTAATTCATTTCCTTTAACAATAACATCAAAAACAATTTCATAGAAAAATTCATAACTTGGGCTCTAGGCCTCCGAATTCGACTCCGGACGCATGTCCAAGTCCCATATTTTCCTACGGACCTCTCGGGACCACCCAATCTCGGGTCCGGATCCGTTTACCAAAAATGTTGACCGAAGTCAACCATATCAATATTAATATCATTTTTATCCACATTTCTCATAGAATTCATATTTTCTATCACAAAATCTTTCCGCCTACATGCTCGAATTGTGCACGTAAATCGAGGCAACATGAAATGAGGTTTTCAAGGCCTCAGAAGCTCGAAATGATTAATAAAATAAGTGATGACCCTTTGGGTCGTCACATACCAGCGGCAGTAATCCCAGTTGGACTCTAAATTAGCTTTTAAGCCCTAAAACCTCTATATAAACTCCTTGTTTGCCCCATAGAGGCATGTAATCTATTATTCAATACTTTTGCAAGGTTTTAGTAGGAGAGATTCATCTCAAACTCTTTCTTTATTTTTATATCAAGTAATTCTTTATGATTTCAATTATTATTCTTGTTTCTTCAAGCATGAGTAGCTAAATTGTTTTCTAAGGTTTTGATGGAACCTATTGATAGATAAACTTATCGTTTATGTGATTACAAATTGTGATTTAGATTTCTATTTGTTCAACTTCATTCTTATTGTAGTTAATTGGTAGAGCTCCCAATTAGCGGTGCCTATTTAGTGTGCATAACTTGGAAAAGAGTGCATATTTAGGTTTATTGTTGAACAACACCACACCTAGGTTATTAAAGGAATCTATAATTTTAGGTGTAAAGACGGGGTTAGGAATAACGAAGTTTTGGGTGCAATCTAAAGTGAACTATTCAAATTAAAGCTAGCTAGGGTAGCTCGGGAGAGTGCACTAGCAAATTATTGTAATTGCTCGGGAGAGGGTTACGATACCCATAGCGTTCATGATTGATAGAATATATTAACAATTTGTAAGAGCATAACGATAAGGGATTCCATCAATAGGGGAAATCAACACCTTAGTCTTTCTCTAGATTATTTTATTCAACATTCAATTCTTTCTTTTAAAGCATTCTTTAATTCTTGCAAAGTAGTTGTTCGAAAACACACAAATATATATTCAAAGTTTGGGAACTTGATTCAGAAGTACTTTTGGGGTTGTTATAGTTGCAATTGGTAGGTTAATTCTCTGTGGGATCGATCTTGGACTTATTAAACCAAGTTATATTGACTACGACCATTGTTTGGACGTGAATCAACACGCGTCATGTGACGGGCGTGCTGACATTGTGATTGGAGAATTGGACTTGGTCCTTCCCGACTAATAGTGCATAGAGTATTATGACTGTGAATAAGCTTATAACTGTGTAGTTGGGCTGGTAGCCATGTTTGGGTCCTTGTGCCGATCTGTAGAAGTATTAGGGAAACCTGTAGAGCTAGGTAACCCTTATATCATGCTGGATACATACACTCAGCGGGAGTATATCATGCTAACTACATACACTCAACCGTAGTATATCATGCTGGATACATACACTCAGCCGTAGTTATAGCTGTGTAGCATATCATGAGCTAGTACTAGATGTGTACTTTGAGGGAGAATACCTGGGGTAGGATTCCCTGTTCTAGTTGAGTGGGCCTGAGAGGCCAAATTTATACTAACTGAGATAGAGTTGAGGACCCACTATGAGATATTATATTGGGCCTGAGAGGCCAAGTCTATATTGACTGAGATAGGGTCGAGGACCCACTATGAGATATTATATTAGGCATGAGAGGCAAAGTATATACTGAATGGGATAGGGTCGAGGACCCACTATGAGATATTATACATATATCTATGTTGGATCGGTCTGCACGCCGCATGATATATATGTGGATCGGACCGCACGCCGCAGTAATATACATGTGGATCGGACTGCACGTCGCAGTATTGTTGCGCTTGGGCTGTAGGAGCCCCTCCAGAGTTTGTATACACCCCTAGTGAGCGCCGTCGATGTTAAATGGATCGGGCTTCATGTCACAGCGCTATATATATTGTATATATATATATATATATATATATATATATATATATATATATATATATATATATTGGATCGGATTGCACGCCGCAGTAATATATGTATGGATCGGGCTGCACACCGCAGTATCATAGCGCTTGGACCGAGAGAGCCCCTCTGTAGTATGTATACACCCCCAGTGAGCGCCATCGGCGTTTAATGGAGCGAGCTGCACGCCGCAACATTTTACTTATACATTTATATATATATATATATATATACCTATATATATACATCGCGGCGGGCTATGCGCTGCCGCATTATAGACATATGTATACATATATATACATTAGATCGGCTGTATGACGTAGCGGTACGAGTGAGGACTAGGTGAGTGTGGGACCTTGGTGAGATAGATGTGGACTAAAAATTGGGGGTATTCGCTGTTGAGATGACTTACCTGTGAGGTTACCCTTAGAACTGTATAGTGATAGTACAGGTGTTCTCACTTCAAGTTGTTATTTATTATTATTACTCACTGAGTTGAAATATACTCACCCCACTCCTCCTGCACTTTTTGTGCAGATATACAGGTTCAGGAGGGCAGTTGAGCTATCGCAACTGCTTTATTATCCCCATTCCGTGGAGACTTCGAGGTAGCTGCCGACGTCCGCAGTACCTGACCTCTTCCTCTTTATCATTTTGTTGTCTCCATTCTTCTTAGACTTGATTGTGTAGTAGATCTCATATGTAGAGGCTCAGACTTGTGACACCACGATTTGGTTGGGACTGTATTCGTGTATTTCATTCTACACTTCTTGATTTTCTATAAAGACAAACTAATTATGCCGATTAATTAGTATTAATTTATAATTGGCTGGTTTGAATGGATAAGATGGTCTGGCTTGCCTAGCAATGTGTTGGGCGCCATCACGACCGAAGTTTGGGTCGTGACACCTCCCTATTTGTTTGGCATGAGCATCCAGAGTCTGTTGGCTTTTCTCTTGAAACTGCTGCAGTTCCATTTCTAACCGGGCCATGGCCGTATAGCAGTGTTCTCTTTCCATGTCAAACTCTTTTACTTGTTTGCTACTTTTGACCTCGGTAGTGACAATCTTTTTCCTCAACCGAGCAACTTCAATATTATGTTCTTCTTTCAATTGTTTGATTATACGAGCCCTTTCCTCAGCATTTTTAACCAATTGCTTCCGAACCCCGATTAATTCTTTTTCATCTTTATCTAGGTCAAACTGTAGTCGTTCACCTTTTGCCGCAAATTATCAATCCGTTTTTCGTCCCAGGCATGTCGAATAAGGGTTTCAGTTGATGTTCTCATTTTCAGAATTTGAGCTTTTAATGCCTCATTTTCTTTAATCAGTTGTTTCTTTTCACCCTCATCGGCCGCCGTTTGTGAGCTGCTTTCGAACATGAGGTCTTGAACTTGCTTTTCTATCATACTGATTTTGGCTCGGTATTCGTTATCTTTAGCCAACCAATCCCATAACTCTTTTGAAAGCTCGACAAATATTTGGATGTGAGGTCTCTTCATTGGTATTTCATGCTCATAATCTCTTCTGTACCGTGTAGAGTAACCAACACTTCACCTCTGGCCTGATCCCTTACACAGGTGTCCACTTTCAAACATTGACATTCATTTCATATTTGTCGGACTTTCACCTCAGGAAATTGCCCATTTGGACTAATCTCTATTACCTGAACGCTGAGATCTCCATCTTTAGGCACTATTTGATATCTTCCGAGTTATGGTAGCACTCGGTATGGTGCGTATGGTTGAATACTTTTGAGCCCCATTAAAAGAAAGTGCAATCCTTCTGCCGGCATGTATATGATTTTATCAACGTGTAGCCACCCGAATGCCCATTATATTTGACTAGCAGTAAAAGATCGGAAGTATGTGATCCAACCTTTAGGCCCTTCCGACAACTTGAACCCTTTTATCCTCATGTAGAATTCTTCTATGCAAGTCTTTTCTGACGACCCATAACTCAGAAATTGAGGGCGATGGCATAAGGGCTCAATAATCCATATCTGTAATAGCAAATTGCATCCCTCAAAGAAATCTTCTCCATCATTACAAGTTGTGAGAGCACGAAAGATATCGGCCACTATCATAGGTGCCAAAGTACTATTATCCTGTGTGAGGAGGGTACTGACAATTCCGGCAATTCTGATGTCGATGTTCCCGTCTTTCCTTGGAAATATTGTCAAACCCAAAAAGGCCACCATGAAAGCAAAACGCCTATGTTCCTGCCATTTAGCCCGGTTTTCTTTACTGCAGAGTTTGTTTGTTGGGTTGTTAAATCCTCCAACATGACCATATCTATAGTATATGAAATTCACAGTGCAAACCCTGTGGACCAAATCTTCATTGTGAATGCTTTGGGCTATTTTCAAGGAATCCAGGAATTTGTGAGCAATGATGGCTCTTGGAGCAACTGGATATTTATTTTTCAGAGGGACCTCATTTTTGCCGATGTAATTAGCAATCTCTTATAGTGTCGGAGTAAGCTCAAAGTCCGAAAAATGGACCACATTGTGTGTGGGATCCCAGCAGGTGACCAAGGCTCGAATAATGTCTCCCTGGGGTATGATATCAAGCAACTCAATAAGACCTTTCAAATATTTCTTGACCTCATCTTGTCTGTACTGACCCAAGTCATTCCACCAGAGGCGTAACTCCAAACAGATCTATTGATTAACGAAAAAGGTTCATTTTGCAATGTGCTCATCCTGCACATTTATTTAAAGGTAATTTAACCACATATTATTTGACCTAAAGACAAAAATATATTTTTAAAGAATAATTTTTCATTTTGAAAAAGTCATTATTTGCGAATACAGCATTTCAGCACTTCCTCCGAAGATTTTAAGGCTACATTTATTTTTTAGGGAAAGTGACTCAAAAGTGGCCATTATTGCGCAAGCAGCCTTCCGGTGTCCTTTCGGGACATTCGGATATTTTCAAAAACAATAACACTTTGATTTATCTGTATTTTTGGTTGTTTTTGTAAAAGGGGTGGTGGGACCCATCAAGGTTTGACTACATATCTCGCCTAGTGGTGAGAATCAAACCAGCGTAGTTCGGTCAAATTATTTAGACAAACTATTTTGATAAAATTGACTTATTTCCAATTATTATCTCAAAAATTTGACAGAGTTTCGTCAGTATTTAGACATCGGGTTCTTTCTAAAAATTGCTATTTTTCTCTTCTTTCCCTCAATTATTTAGCTAGTCAGCATAATGGCCCAAGACAAATAAATGCAACATATAATCATGCTCGGTCTTTTTATATCCGAGTTATCTGTCCTAGACGGACCCAACCCCTGTGTTGAGTCCCCTAAGTCAGATATGATGCAAATAAACATCTTATTTCTAGGCTCATATCTTGTTTTTCATAGGTTCTAGACTGTGCACCCGAGCGAACAACTCGGATCAATGAGGAGGCTACGTACTGGGGACCCGCGGGATCGTCCGTCTTAGTAACTTTTCCGGCGTCTATTTCTTATTTAGTTATTGACTTAACAGAAAGGGGAGTCTCAACCAGTAAGTGTGAGCACGTGATTTTTGCCCCGCATGAGAATTACTCCAAAAAATAATAATTATTTTTGTTTGTTTGTAATTGTTGTGATTTTGTGTTATTTTTTTTATTTTGTTTGAATTTGTGTGCCCATGCTTATTTGATTAAATAAATAAAAATACAAAATATTTTACATTTGTATATAAAAGTTTTCAATTAGGAGTAATTAAGTTTGTTTTATGAAAATAAAAAACACCACAAATATATGTATTTTTTGCATTTTTACCATTTAATGCCCAATTGAATGACATTTATTTTTCATTTGGCATTTAATTATGTGTGTTTAATTGTTATTAGAAGTTAATTAATATTTTTTGATCAATTATTTGGTTCTATAATGTAAGTTAGGATTTTTAGAGTTTAGTTTGAGATGAATTTAAATTAGGGAATAAAAAGATGGAAAAGAAAATTGAGAAATGAAGAAAAATCGGACTGGGCCCAAAATTAGACTAACAGTCCAAGCCCAAAGCATTTGAATGACCTAGTCCGTTATGCGTCTCACCTGCCCGGCTTAAATCCAAAATGACCCGTTTTGTTCAAGTGACTTGATCTGGACCATTGGTTCCCTGTCACGACCCAAACCCCGGTCGTGATCGCGCCCAACAATAATGCTAGGCAAGCCCGACCATATTATCTCTTAAACCAGCCAATTATTAATTCTAATTAATCCAGTTAAGTTTAAACAGCAAGTGGTCATATCAAAATGGAAACGTAATAGTAAATGCATACAAAATACGGTCCCAACCATATCGTGGTGTCACGAGTCTGAGCCTCTACAGAATAAGCATCCTAGTACAAACCAGTCTAAACAAGATGAAAGCAACAAATGATAAAGAAGGAGAAAACGGGTTCTGCGAACGACGGCAGCTACCTCATAGTCTCCGCAAAAGTAGATAAGGATCAGGCAGCCACAACTCAACTGCCCTCGGGCACCTGTGAATCTGCACTAAAAGTGCAGGGGAGTGGGGTGAGTATACTTCAACTCAGTGAGTAATAATAATAATCAATAACCGAAAGTTAGAACTCCTGTACTATCACTAAAACAGTTCTAAGGCAAACCCCCACAGGTAAGTCATCACTACAATGAGTACTCTGATCTCCAGTCCACGTCTACCTCAATAAGGTCCCACGTTGACCAAATCCTCACTCGTACCGCTACGGTGTACAGCCATATCAATGTATGAAGATATATACATATGCCTATAATGTATAAGTACTTAAGTATGTATAAGGATATGGATAAGTATACTGTTGCGGCGTGCAGCCCGCTCCAATATATATACCACTGCGGCGCGCAGCCCGCTCCATTTAACGTGGACGGCGCTCACTGGGGATGTATACAGACTTCAGAGGGGCTCCCTAGGCCCAAGCGTTATGATACTGCGGCGCGCAGCCCGATCCACACATGTATTACTGCGGCGTGCAGTCCGATCCACTATATATATATATACATATATAACTACATTGCTGCGGCGTGCAGCCCGATCCCATAATATACACCGGCGCTCACTGAGAATGTGTGCAGACTCAGACTCCGAAGGGGCTCCTACAACCTAAGCGCAATAATGCTGCGGCGTGCAGTCCGATCCAACATATATACTGCTGCGGCGTACAACCCGATCCAATATATATACTTCTGCGGCATGCATCCCGATCCGATATATATAGGTATATATAATTAATACCTCATGACGGGTTCTCGACCCTGTCCCAATTAGTATAGGATTGGCCTTTCTGGCCTACTCAACTAATTCAGGGAATTTCCACCCTAAGTAATATATCTCTCACAGTACACATCTAGTACTGGTTCTTAATAGGCTATTCAACTAGTTTTACGGCTGAGTGTAAGTCTCCATCACGATATAAGGGTCACCTAGCTCTACAAGTCCCCTAGTGCTCTACAGATCGCCACAAGGCCCAAAACATGGCTATTAGCCCAATTACACAGTTATAATCTCGTTAACAGTCATAAACACAGTCTACTATAAGCCGGGATGGACCAAATCCAAGGCCCTACTCACAATGTCACCACGCCCATCACAAGACGCATATCTCATCTCAACATAGCATTGTAAAGTGCTAGTACGGGGTTTCAAACCCTCAGTACATTATTTACTACTACCACTCACCTCGAACCGGTAGAAGCCTCAGTCCGCCTTGCGCTTGCCTCGCAAATCAATCTCCTCGGATGCCAAGTCTGCTCAAAATCAATGATAATACATCAATTTATGCCCAATTCATGCAACCCATATGAAATAACCCCAAATTACATCAAAACCCACAAAGTTGTCAAAACCCGAGTTTTGGTGCGCTTCTCGAAAAATTATAAAAGTTACATATTCGGAACCCTCGTCTCAATACGAGTCTAGGCATATAAAATTTACCAAATTCAGACTTCATTTTCCCACTCAAATCGGTGTTTTTCTACAATTTTAGGCCTAGGGCTAAAACCCACCTTTAATCTTCCATTTTCATAGAAATAATTAATGATTTCATGATAAAAGCGCGTAATTAAACCACAAAACTTACTTACGACAATATCCCGATAATCTCCCAGCAATTCCCGTCACTTTCTCAATCTAGGCTCAACAATGGGGGTTTATGAAATGAAACCCATATGTGAAATGTTCTGGTTTTAAAATCACTGTCTGGGACTTTTCTTCTACGCGTTCGCGTGACTCCACTCGCGTCCGCGATGCACAAACCGGCTAACCCTTTGCGAACGCGGCGCTGCACCACGCGTTCGCGATGACCATTTTCCTCAGCCACCAGATTTTGTTCTTCGCGAACGCGACCTTGTTGACGCGAATGCGAAGCTTCCCTGCTTCCTCCTACGCGAACGCGACATCCACCCTCGCGAACACGATGCCCAACTGGACTCTGCCTACGCGAACGCGGACATGCCCTCGCGAACGCGATGGCTTAATTTCTGCACAGTGATCTGCAATTTACAGCAGACTTTTCCTTGTTTCAAAATGCCAGATGATGGTCCAGATTCACCCCGAGGTCCCCGGGACCCCAACGAAAACCACCAACATACTCCAAAACACGATACGAACTTGTTCCAATCATAAAAACACGCCCTCAAACACGGAAAACATCGAATCCAAACAATTCAAGCCTAAGTTTTCATTCAAACTTCCGAAACCGACATTCGATCAAAAACCCGACCAAACGACCTCCGAATGACCTAAAAGTTTGCAGGCACATCCAAAATCACATGATGAAGCTACAGGAGTTGTCGGAATTCCATTCCGACCCCCGAATCAAAATATCACCTACCGTTCGGATTTCGCCAAAATTCAACCTTGGTCAATTCAAGCCTATTCCTACACCGGACCTCCAAATTCACTTCCGATCGCTCTCCTAGCTCATAAATGACATCCCGGAGCTGACCGAATCATCATAATTCGATTCTGAGCTCTCTAACTCATAAGTCAACATCCAGCTGACTTTTCTCAACTATTCCTTCTTCTGAGAGACTATTTGTCTCAATTTCAACCAAACTCAACCCGGATTGACTCAAACTCACCCAACATGCATATTACAACATCAACAAGCATATAACGGGGATAACAGGGTGATAACTCACATGATGACAGACCGGGTCATCACATTCTCCCCAACTTAAGGAAACGCTCGCCGTCGAGCGGACCAAGAGGTTTATTGCAAGTAACCCAATAACTGAATGACGTTACCAAGCATATATTCGGGGCGATCCCACGTCACCCTATCTCATATAAGTCCGGTGACATAGTATAGCTGAATTTCCACAGTCTATCTGAACCGTAATCCACATTGCACTTTCCAAAATCATATACCAAATCTAAATCCCACATCTATACGCAGAGTACACATGATCCATCTGTAATAGCCCATACTTGCCACCCCGGGTGAGATCACATGATGTATCAAACAACTGAATCGCTCGAGACGATGGTCTCTAATCACAACAATGGCCACCATGACCTTATACTAGTAGAAAAAACCTTTCTCATTAGATAGAGTCTTATTCCAACCGCCTTCATATCCTGCCCACGGCAACTGAAGCACGCGATATACCGAACCCATCTCTTGGGTCAACCTTTCGTGAATCCATTTCCCTTCTAAATTGATACCACAATAGGTTTCTGAGCCAAACCTCGATATTACCTTCCTAACAAGCTAAGATCAAATATGCTCACACTCATTAATGACTCAAACGATCATTTAGGTTATAACACACCACACTGGTGATATGACGCCTCAACACTGGCCTAAGCCACGACAAGCACAACACAAGCTCCAATAGGAAATGTCTGCACATACTCAGATTATGACAACTGACTCCAACAATAGACCTGTAATTCAATTCCTCCGTACCATCATATCATAAAACTGAGATCCCGTCTCACATCATAGGAATAGAGTACATGACTCCTTCTCGAAAGGTCATAACATCACGTGGCCTTGCCACGACTCATGATTCTATCCAAGCACTATTACTCACGAAGCACCTCAAGTCACCATGCTCAGAATGGTCATCCACGCACAGATCTAGGTTTGAACCCAAGCAATCAATCACATATGTAGTGATACAATTGATGTACGCTATCAAATCCTGAAAGGACATAACCGATGTGCTATTCCCCGAGCGATACCCAATACGGACTATTCCTTAGAAGCTACGAAGTATTATATACATGATAACATATAGGAAGCTATATTTTCCACATCACACTGTTGCGACGCGCAACCCGTTCCAACAACACACCCGTGGCGGTGTGCCACACGATCCAGATACAATACATGTGGCGGCGTGCCACCCGATCCTGATACCATACATGTGGCGGCGTGCCACCCGATCCAAATACTATACCTGTGGTGGCGTGCCACCCGATCCACAAATACATCTAGCAAGGAAAATGCACATCGAGTCAAGTTGCTCATTGCAACAAACATATATATATATAGCCTCAAGCTCGGCCACATGAAACGCATCCGACAAAGTTCCTCAATACTGGAGTTGAATCAATGGTAGATACCTCTACACTAACATCCGCCACGAAGGCCCAACTGACAAAGCAATACCTACCAGCCGTCCGTTGGCCCTAGGGTACATCTACCCTGCTGGAGCATGATCCGATGCGCTCTGCCATGCAGTTGTGACATTTCTCTAATATAGTCCATATCACATTAGTCTAGACAACTTAACTTATGACAACCAGCCTGCAATCATCTATTATTATTCAAATTCGTCATATCAAGTAACAAAATAGTCACTAGGGCTTCCAATTTCCAATAACCGCTAAACGATGCCAACACACACGATATACTGCCGCTGTGTAGGTGGATTACGAGAACTTCTAGTCTCCAACACATATGTAACACATGGATCACTATGCCTCATCCCACTTTCTACCGTACGAACACGTAACACACATTAAGCATCCATTCATACCACGTACGCCATTCAGAAATTTCCCTATGCCAACAACAACTCAATCATCATTGTCCATCCAACAGGAGGATACCACAATACCACTAGATATTATCAGTTTACATCACCTTGTCCTTTTGACCATATACTCTGCCAAATCACTAGGATAGTAGTACCATTTTCCTTAATCACCAGGAAGCTTGATTCCCAGATTATCTGCAGCTGCCCACGCTGCTTGGGGATTTTAATGACTTCCCATATAATATGAACAAATCTCAAAGCCTTGAATATGCCATTATCAACTTTCCATAACACATCGCATATACCATACCACACTAAGATAACATGGAAATGCATATTCCTTTCCTACGCCGCAAACATTGGCGTACTCAACCAGACAAGAACTTTCATGATCCCATATAGAGACAACTCATTACACATTCCATGTTTCGCATACCGATAGGAATATACTCATTCAAACCATGATAAAACACATCACAATTCTTTCCTCCCATTCATTGCATAAGCTTAACTGCCAGGACTGAGTCCTTTTACCCACATCGAGCTACACAACTGCCAGCACATCAAGGGCTTTGTTGCACCATAACTGCAAGGCTCATTACCTCGAACACACACCAGGAGTTACTCGTGCCCTTTTCATACCGTTCCAATTTACTAATAAGTTGGTCCATTTACCTAGTTTCCTTTCTGATTCATCTTTAATTAAATATTAGCCTTTACTGTAGCACCATAATACATCAACTCCTGTCACCACACGAGACTCGTACATAAGACCACACCTTCAAAGACTCACAGGCCGCTAAATACTCCCTCAGATGTTTCCCCGAGGTACCACAATCTACAACACTTTACCTTGAAGAACTTCCTATAATTTTTTTGAATTCATTATCATTACACTCCAATATAGACACATAGAATCTCATCATCCACATAACATATCGAAAGTCTCGATTTCTTCTAATGAAACCACGGTCTCTAGCCACATACCCAATCTTAAGACACCTTACCGTTACAAGCAAAATCTTGAACACCGTAAAACAATTCTCGGGTGTCATTCACCCTCAACCGGTAATAATTCAACTGCCTTATTGAACAGAACCACTCGTGCCTTACTAGAACTCTGACACCGCAGAACATGATTACATTCATATACAATTAGCTACCTTTCTTTTCTATACACGGAACATTCTTTACCAATATAAGTTCAAAACATCCTAGTATATCTTCACATCTACGAAGCACCGTAACATTTATCAAAATTTCCCAACATATCCAGAGACAGGACCAACAAAGCACACAACAGTGCAATCAGCTAGTCAATAGCAACCTCCCGAACTTAGCTCAAAGCCATATACGTCAAGGCACTTTTATCCCCTCACATCATTCTTACTCAATTGATGCCACAATATTCTAGTTAGATTAAACTCAAGTCATTTACAAGCTTCGGCGGAAATTCGATTCATCACATACCTTAACTCTTTTGCAACTCTTGCATTTATACACACACCATTTAAGCCTATTCTCCAGGTGACAGAATTATTTTCTAAGCCCCCAAATTTTTCAAAAATTTCGACAGAGTTTCCTCTGTAATTTGGCCTATCCACCTGCCAGCGAATCACCAAAATCATCCTAACGATACATCCGTAGCTCGATGAGACATCACAATGCACATCAACAACATACATCTCTATACTACACAATTATATCATCAGCTTTAGTACATGAACATACGCTGCACCTGCTCAAATCATAACACATATACCTTTCACCATGATACACCTAGCACAACCAATTTGGTCTTCCTGCGTCTAAACTCATACTACCACATGTAGTGCACTTTACATTTCCGCTAAGAGGCAATGAACATATTTCTCACGCCCTTAGCTAGGGCTACATATAAAATCACAATAAGAACCGAATACCTTACAGCTCTCCCATTATCAAACTACCATTTTCACAATTACGATCAATACCGATCGTATGAACTTCATAATACCAGCTCGCAAAATTAACACCATGGTGCTCAAGCCATAGACAAGGATCTGGCCTCAAGTCCTCCAGACAAGCCCAACATGAACTCATAGAGATTATACCTCGTCCCTCGATTGGGGAATCGTAAGCCATCAAGGCAAATTTATGACTAAGCACTCGAGTGCACTTACAAACATGTAGAAGGAGTTTCAAGAATTACATCTCAAGCTGAATCAAAGATGCACGATAAGAATTTCAAGAATTTGAACCTTTCCTAAAAGGTTTGCAGCCTCCCGAGGATAAGTAAAGGCGTCCCCCGTACCGATCCACGAGACTCTACCAACCGGCTCATGACTCGCGAGACCTATTAACCTAGGCTCTGATACCAACTTGTCACGACCCAAACCCCGGTCGTGATGGCGCCCAACAATAATGCTAGGCAAGCCCGACCATATTATCTCTTAAACTAGCCAATTATTAATTCTAATTAATCCATTATCTCTTAAACCAGCCAATCAAAATGGGAACATAATAGTAAAAGCATACAAAATATGGTCCCAACCATATCGTGGTGTCACGAGTCTAAGCCTCTACAGAATAAGCATCCTAGTACAAACCAGTCTAAACAAGATGAAAGCAACAAATGATAAAGAAGGAGAAAACAGGTTCTGCGAACGCCGGCAGCTACCTCGTAGTCTCCGCAAAAGTAGATATGGATCAGCAACTACAACTCAATTGCCCTTGGGCACCTGTGAATCTGCACAAAAAGTGCAGGGGAGTGGGGTGAGTATACTTCAACTCAGTGAGTAATAATAATAATCAATAACCGAAAGTTAGAACTCCTGTACTATCACTAAAACAGTTCTAAGGCAAACCCCCACAGGTAAGTCATCACTACAATGAGTACTCTGATCTCCAATCCACATCTACCTCAACAAGGTCCCACGCTGACCAAATCCTCACTCATACCCGCTACCGTGTACAGCCATATCAATGTATGAAGATATATACATATGCCTATAATGTATAAATACTTAAGTATGTATAAGGATATGGATAAGTATACTGCTGCGGCATGCAGCCTGCTCCAATACATATACGGCTGCGGCACGTAGCCCGCTCTATTTAACGTCGGCGGCGCTCACTAGGGTGTATACAGACTTCGGAAGGGCTCCCTAGGCCCAAGCGCTATGATATTACGGCGTGCAGTCCGATCCAATATATATATATACATATATATATACACTATTGCGGCGTGCAGCCCGATCCCATAATATACATCGGCGCTCACTGAGAATGTGTGCAGACTCAGACTCCGAAGGGGCTCCTACAGCCCAAGCGCAATAATGCTGCGGCGTGCAGTCCGATCCAACATATATACTACTGCGGCGTACAACCCGATCCAATATATATACTTCTGCGGCATGCATCCCGAGCCGATATATATAGGTATATATAATTAATACCTCATGACGGGTTCTCAACCTTGTCCCAATTAGTATAGGATTGGCCTTTTAGGCCCACTCAGCTAATTCAGGGAATTTCCACCCTAATTAATATATCTCTTACAGTACATATCTAGTACTGGTTCTTAATAAGCTATTCAACTAGTTTTACGGCTGAGTGTAAGTCTCCATCTGTGACGACCCAAAGGGTTATCACTTATTTTATTAATCATTTCGAGCTTCTGAGGCCTTGAAAACCTCATTCTATGTTGCCTCGATTTACGTGCACGATCCGAGCATGTAGCCGTAGGATCAATTTCTGAATTTTTGCACTGCTGGTTTTTCACCCAGCTGTTGGCTTCGCATTTGCGAAGAATTTCTCGCAAATGCGAAGAAGGCAGGTCAAGGCTCACCTTCGCAAATGCGAAGGAAATCTCGCAAATGCGAGATAGGCAGACCTGGGCCAGAGTTCGCAAATGCGAACTTAACCTCGCAAATGCGAGGCCTTCAGTATGTTGCCTGGCTTCGCAAATGCGAAGCATTTGTCGCAATTGCGACAAAACCCAGAAGCCTAGCTTGTTCGCAAATGCGAACATTATTTCGCAAATGCGAAACCCCCAGCATTTGCCTTGGCTTCACAAATGCGAACAAATGTTCGCAAATGCGAACTTTCCATCCTTAGCTTATTTTTCAAACTCCAGAAATTGGTCGGGGTTCGCAATTGCGAACACATGTTCGCAAATGCGAACACAGAGAACTGTAAATCACGATTTCCAGCTTCATTTTTCACATTTCACAACCCAAAAACACCCATTTGCGATTCTTCACGGACTCCCTCTTCTTCAAAACATTTGTAAGTCACTTTTTACTTAATTCTTTCAATTCCTAACAACATTATACATGTTTTTCAATAGAAATCAAAGGTTTTCATGGTAGAATTTCTTGTTTTTGTTAGAATATAGGGTTTTTCATAAATTGGGAAATTGGACCTCGAATTGAGGTCCGATTTTGAAACAAATCATATACATGAACTCGTGGGGGGTGGGTAACCGGATTTTGGTCCGAACCCCGAGTTCCGACCATGTGGGCCCGGGGTCGAAATTCACTATTCCGGGCAGAATGTTGTAAAAGTTGTAATTAGCCTTATGAAATTAGTTTGTTGAGTAGTATTGATGATATTAAATCAATTGTGTATAGATACGATTGGATTGGAGCCAAAGTTGAAAGAAAAAGACATTGCCACGGATTGAATTGTTCATAAACATTCGAGGTAAGTGTTTGTTCTATCCTAGCTTGAGGGAATAGGATTATGTGCTATGTGTTATGTGATCGAGTGCGGTGTATGGGCTGTGGTGACGAGCATCCATACACTGGCGTCTAGCATGACCGTGAGTCGTTGTTGATATTTGTTGTGAGATATTTTGCAGATAAATTGTTGAACCCTTGCCGGGTTGTAGAATTGTTATTGTTCTCCCTTGTCGGGACTTGTTGTGAAGTGAGATATTAATTGCCCTTGCAGGGACTTTGTTGAAATGATTATTGTGTCCCTTGCCGGGACGGTTCATGATTTGTTATTTTCTTTCTCTGCCCTTAACTGTGATTGTTATTTGGGTGATTTATTATTTATGCACGAAGTTTAATGTCGTGCCTTGATTTATTATTTATGCACAAAGGTTAATGACGTGCCTTGTTATTGATTATGCACGAAGGTTAATGTCGTGCCATGTTTTATTGATTATGCATGAAGGATCATGCCGTGCCTTGTTATTGAACCATGTACGAAGGATCATGCCGTACTATGGATGTGAGGATGAGAGTAAGAGCACGAAGGGTGATGCCGTGCACTTTATTTGCTTATTTGGCGAGGATGAGAGTAAAAGCACGAAGGGTGATGCCGTGCACTTTATTTGCTTATTTGGTGAGGATTAGAGTAAAAGCACGAAGGGTGGTGACGTGCAACTACTTGCTATTCCTTGACTTGATATTACTTGTGTTTCCATTTTACTTTGTTTTCCTTGTGAAATTATTAATTGTTGTTAATTGTTGAGTTCTTTTGAGATATTCCTTATTGTGTTATTACTTGGTTATTTCTCGTTATTTTGTGGTATACATGTATATATTGAACTGCACGGGTTTATGTGGGTGTCTGGTCCTAGGCTTGTCACTACTTCGCCGGGATAGGCCAGGCACTTACCAGCACATGGGGTCGATTCTGCTGATACTACACTTCTGTGCGTTTTTGCACAGGTCCAGGTTACGATCAGGAGCAACAGCAGTAAATCTTTTGCGTGGGAGTTGATCATATTTGAGACCGAGGTAGCTTGCAGACGTCCGCAGGCCCGGCGTCTCTCTCTTTACTTATGTTAATAGCTGCAGTCTCTTTGTTCCGAGACAAACAGATTATGTTATATTTCTTTCAGACTTTTATGTGTAGTATTCAGTAGTAGTTCGTGAGTTGGTGACTCCACGTCTTGGGTAGAGGATGTCAGTATGGTTTTACCTTGAAACTGCTTAATACTATTTCGATCAAGTCTTTCGCACTTATTTAATTAAAGTTATGGTTTGTTGATAAATTAATTATGAAATTTTATTAAAAACATGATAGTATGAATACAGTGGCTTGCCTAGCTACCACGAGTAGGCGCCATCACGATCCCGATGTTGGGGGAAAATCCGGGTCGTGACAAGTTGGTATCAGAGCTCTAGGTTACACAGGTCTCACCACTCACGAACAAGCTTAGTAGAGTTTGAGAGGTAGGTACGGAGACGTCTGTACTTGTCCTCCAAAGTCTATTGAGTTAGGAAAGAGTCTCTCATTTGTTCTTTCTTGTCGTGCGACTTGTTCCTCAAATACCGATTGAACTTTTATTCTGTCCTTTCGCAGATGGTGAGGACACGAGCTTCTTCGTCCGCTGACCAGCAGCCCGAGCCCCAGGCAGCTCCCGTGAGGGGCAGGGGCCGAGGCCATATCAGAGGCCGTGGTAGGGGTAGAGCTCAGCCCCCGGCAGCTACTCCAGAGGTGGAGCCTCATATTGAGATTGACGAGGAGGTTCCAGTCCCAGCAGCTCCAGTGGGCCCATCTCAGGTCCCAGGAGAGGCTTTATTTACCCCGGATCTTCGGGAAGCTTTGGTCAGGATAGCGGGATTTATGGACAGCGTTGCCAGAGCAGGCTTATTACCAGTTGCACCAGCCGCTTCTCAGGCTGGAGGAGGGGCCCGTACTCCTATGGCTCGTACTCTAGATCCAGTAGCTCCTCAGCCTTAGGCACCAGTGGTTCAGCCAGCTGTAGCCACTCAGTCAGGTACCACAACTCAGGCCGGAGATGGAGCAGCCATGACTTCTGATTCCTTATGGAGACTTGATCGGTTCTCCAAGCTGTTTACCACTACTTTCAGCGGTGCCACATCGGAGGATCCTCAGAATTTCTTATTCAGTTGCCATGAGATTCTCAAGACTATAGGGATCGTGGAGTCAAATGGAGTTGACTTCTGTACATTCAGGCTTTCAGGATCCGCCAAGACTCGGTGGAGGGATTATTGCTTGACTCGACCAGCAGGGTCCCCAGCTTTATCATGGGATCAGTTTGCAGAGCTATTTCTGGAGAAGTTTCTCCCTGCTACTCAGCGGGATGTACTTCGGAGGCAGTTTGAGCGCCTCCATTAGGGCACTATGACAGTTACACAGTATGAGATGAGATTTGTCGATTTGGCTCGTCATGCGGTGGTGATACTTCCCACGGAGCGGGAGAGGGTCCGCAGGTTTATAGATGGGCTTAATCAGCCGATTAGACTCCAGATGGCTATGGGCGTGGGGAGTGACATATCATTTCAGGAGGCAGCTAATGCAGCACGCAGAGTTGAGATGGCTCTTGCTCGGGGAGGTGGTTATTCTTCAGACAAGAGGCCTCATCATTCAGGCAGGTTTAGTGGTTCTTCTTCTGGTGGCAGAGAATCTTTTGACAGAGGCCAGTCTTCCAGGCATTTCCATTCCGCCCTTCAGTCTTCACAGGGTGGACCAGGTGATCGTGGGTTTCGTGGGCATTATTCATATCAGCGTCCTATTAATGCTCAACCTCTTCAGAGTGTTCGTGGAGGTCATTCAGGTCGTCAGGGCCAGCATCCCTATCAGTCTAAGAGTTGCTACGGTTGTGGTGACCCAGGTCATTTTATCAGGAACTGCCCTCGAGCAACGAGCAACTCTCAACAGCGGGGTCCTCGTCCTATGATTCAGTCCCCAGCTGACCCTCAGCCTGCCCAGCCAGCCAGAGGTGGGGGTAGAGATTATAGAGGTGGAGGTCGAGACCGTAGAGGTGGAGACCGTCCAGCCAGAGGTAGAGGTCAGCCAGTTGATGGTCGTCCTAGAGACGCAGCTCAGAGGGGAGGTGCAGATCCCCGATTCTATGCTTTGCCAGCCATGCCAGAGGCAGAGGCATCAGATGCCGTGATTACAAGTACCATTCTTGTGTGTGGCAGAGGTGCTTCAGTATTTTTGACCCTGGATCTACATATTCATATGTGTCTTCCTACTTTGCGCCGTATTTGGCCGTGCCCAGCTATGCTCTGGATATTCCAATTTATGTGTCTACACCGGTAGGTGACTCTATTGTAGTCAACCGGGTGCATCGTTCGTGCGTAGTTATATTTGGGGGTCTTGAGCCCCGTGTTGATCTGTTGCTTTTGGATATGGTGGATTTTGATGTCATATTGGGGATGGACTGGTTGTCCCCATACCATGCTATTCTATATTGTCATGCTAAGACTGTGACCTTAGCCTTGCCAGAATCACCCCGACTAGAGTGGAAAGGTACCTCAAGCCACTCCGTTCGCACGGTTATTTCCTATGTTAAGGCTCGACGCATGGTCGAGAAGGGTGTCTAGCTTATCTGGCTTATGTTCGTGATTCCAGCGTAGAGGTTCCTTCCATTGAGTCAGTCCCTATTGTACGGGAGTTTCCTAAGGTTTTTCCTTCAGAGCTGCAGGGCATGCCACCCGACATGGATATTGATTTCTGTATTGATCTGGCATCGGGCACTCAGCCCATCTCTATTCCACCCTATCGTATGGCCCCGCCGGAATTGAAAGAGTTGAAAGATTAGTTACAAGACCTTCTTGAGAAAGGCTTTATCAGGCCCAGTGTTTCCCCTTGGGGAGCACCTGTATTATTTGTAAAGAAGAAAGATGGCTCGATGCGGATGTGTATTAATTACAGGCAATTGAATAAAGTGACAATAAAGAATAAGTATCCACTGCCGAGGATTGATGATTTGTTTGACCAGCTCTAGGGAGCGAGGGTATTCTCAAAGATAGACTTGAGATCAGGCTACCATCAGCTGAAGATCAGGGCGGCTGACATTCCTAAGACAGCCTTTCGCACTAGATATGAGCACTATGAGTTCTTGGTCATGTCCTTCGGATTGACAAATGCCCCAGTAGCAATTCATGGAGTTGATGAATCGGGTGTTCAGGACTTACTTAGATCTATTCGTGATAGTCTTTATAGATAACATCCCGGTATACTCCCGCAGCCAGGAAGAGCATGAGCAACACCTCAGAGTGGTTCTTCAGACTCTGAAAGATAACCAGCTATATGCCAAATTTTCTAAATGTGAGTTCTGGCTGAGTTTGGTAGCATTTCTGGGTCACATTGTATCGGTGGAAGGTATTCATGTAGACCCAAAGAAGATTGAGGCAGTCCAGAATGGGCCTCGACCAGCTTCAGTTACTGAGATCCAGAGTTTCTTGGGATTAGCAGGTTACTACCGTCGATTTGTAGAGGTATTTTCTTCTATTGCAGCCCCGATGACCAGGTTGACCCAGAAGGGTGTCCAGTTCCAGTGGTTAGAGGAGTGTGAGGCGAGCTTTGAGAAGCTCAAGACAGCCTTGACCACCGCACCAGTGTTGATACTACCTACGGGTGCAGGGCCTTATACAGTTTATTGTGATGCATCTCGTACAGGGCTTGGAGCGGTACTGATGCGGGATGGTAAGGTTATCGTTTATGCTTCGAGACAGCTAAAAATACATGAGAAGAATTATCCAGTCCATGATCTTGAGTTAGCAGCAGTGGTTCATGCCTTAAAGATCTGGAGGCATTATCTATATGGTGTGACATGTGAGGTGTACACCGATCACAAAAGCCTACGGTACTTGTTCAAACAGAAGGAGTTGAATCTACGACAGCGGAGATGGTTAGAGTTGCTAAAAGACTATGATGTTACTATTTATATCACCCAGGTAAGGCCAATGTGGTGGCCGATGCATTGAGTAGAAAGTCCGCCAGCATGGGTAGTCTTGCATTCATTCCGGTCAGTCAGAGACCATTAGCACTAGATGTCCAGGCCTTAGCCAACCGGTTCGTGAGATTAGACATTTCTGAGCCTAGCAGGGTGTTAGCCTGCACGGTCGCTCGTTCTTCTCTATTAGAGCGTATCCGTGAGAGGCAATTTGATGATCCTCATTTGCGTGATTTGAGAGATACAGTACAGCGGGGAGGTGCCACACAGGTAAATCTAGATGATGATGGGGTATTGAAATTGCGGGGTCGAGTTTGTGTGCCCAATGTCGAAGGGATTCGAGAGTTAATCTTAGCGGAGGCCCACAGTTCGCGGTATTCTATTCACCCGGGCGCCGCGAAGATGTACCAGGACTTACGGCAGCACTATTGGTGGCGCAGAATGAAGAAAGATATCATTGCGTATGTCGCTCGGTGTCTAAATTGTCAGCAGGTGAAATATGAGCACCAGAGACCTGGTGGTGTATTCCAGAGGATTGAAATTCCCGAGTGGAAATGAGAGCGGATCACTATGGACTTCGTTATTGGACTTCCTTTGACTCGGAGGAAATTTGATGCTATTTGGGTCATTGTTGATAGGCTGACCAAGTCAGCACACTTTATTCCAGTATCTGTCTCCTACTCGTCGGAAAGGTTAGCGGAGGTTTACATTAGGGAGATTGTTCGTCTCCATGGGAATTTGAGTACAAATCTCTGATCGGGGTATGCAGTTTACCTCGCGGTTCTGGAGAGCGGTCCAGCAGGAGTTAGGCACCCAGGTTCAGTTGAGTACAACATTTCATCCTCAGACCGATGGCCAATCCGAGAGAACTATTCAGATTCTAGAGGACATGCTTCGAGCCTGTGTTATTGATTTCGGAGGCTTGTGGGACCAGTTTCTTCCATTAGTAGAGTTCGCCTACAACAACAGCTACCAGTCTAGTATCCAGATGGCCCCGTATGAGGCATTGTATGGTAGGCGATGTCGATCTCCAGTTGGATGGTTTGAACCGGGAGAGGCTCGGTTGTTGGGTACAGACTTAGTTCAAGAGGCCTTGGATAAGGTCAAGACTATTCAAGAGAGATTGCGTTCAGCTCAGTCCAGACAGAAGACTTATGCGGATCGTAAGGTTCGAGATGTAGATTTCATGGTTGGTGAGCGAGTATTGCTCCGAGTGTCGCCTATGAAGGGCGTGATGAGGTTCGGGAAGAAGGGCAAGCTCAGCCCTAGGTATATTGGCCCATTTGAGATTCTAGACAAAGTGGGAGGGGTGGCTTACAGACTAGCTTTGCTGCCTAGTTTATCAGTCGTGCATCCAGTTTTTCATGTATCTATGCTTCGGAGATACCACGGCGATCCCACACATGTGTTAGACTTTAGTACTTTCCAATTGGACAAGGATCTATCTTACGAAGAGGAGCCGGTGGCCATTCTAGACCGTCAGGTTCGACAGTTGAGGTCGAAGAGTTTTCCTTCTGTGCGTGTTCGGTGGAGAGGTCAGCCTCCTGAGGCATCTACCGGGGAGTCCGAGTCTGATATGCGAAGCCGTTACCCACATTTGTTCCCTGACTCACGTTCTTCCTTCTCTTGTTCGTTCGAGGACGAACGGTTGTTTTAGAGGTGGAGATTGTGATGACCCAAAGGGTCATCACTTATTTTATTAATAATTTCGAGCTTCTGAGGCCTTGTAAACCTCATTCTATGTTGCCTCGATTTACGTGCACGATCCGAGCATGTAGCCGGAAAGATTTTGTGATAGAAAATATGAATTCTATGAGAAATTTGGATAAAAATGATATTAATATTGATATGGTTGACTTCGTTCAACATTTTTGGTAAACGGATCCGGACCCGAGATTGGCTGGTCCCGAAAGGTCCGTAGGAAAATATGAGACTTGGACATGCGTCCGGAGTCGAATTCTGAGGCCTAGAGCCCAAGTAATGAGTTTTTCTGTGAAATTGTTTTTGATGTAATTGTTAAAGGAAAATGAATTAATTGACCTTGGTAACGGGCTCGTATTTTGATTCCGACGCCCGGTACAAGTCTTAAATATTATATATGTGCTTTCTGCAAAGTTTGGTGACATTCGGATGTTGTTTGAAATGTTTTGGACCTTGAGTTCCAAGTTTGAAAGTTTTGAAAACCAAAAGTATGAAAATCATGAACTTGAGGCTTGATTTGATGAAAACGATGTGATATTGGCGATGTGATCGCACGAACAAGTTCGTAATGTGTTTTTGATGTTGTGTACATGTTTGGTTGGGAGCCCGGGGGGCTCGGGTAAAGATTTGATAGGCCGTAGGATCAATTTCTGAATTTTTGCACTGCTGGTTTTTCACCCAGCTGTTGGCTTCGCATTTGCGAAGAATTTCTTGAAAATGCGAAGAAGGCAGGTCAAGGCTGGGTTCGCAAATGCGAATCCTTTGTCGCAAATACGATGTCTGCCAGAAACAAGCCAAGTTCGCAAATGCGAAGTTAACCTCGCAAATGCGAGGCCTTCAGTATGTTGCCTGGCTTCGCAAATGCGAAACATTTGTCACAATTGCGACAAAACCCAGAAGCCAGCTTGTTCGCAAATGCGAACATTATTTCGCAAATGCGAAACCCCCAGCATTTACCTTGGCTTCGCAAATGCGAACAAATGTTCGCAAATGCGAACTTTCCATCCTTAGCTTATTTTTCAAACTCCATAAATTGGTCGGGGTTCGCAATTGCGAACACATGTTCGCAAATGCGAACACAGAGAACTGTAAATCACGATTTCCAGCTTCATTTTTCACATTTCACAACCCAAAAACACCCATTTGCGATTCTTCACGGACTCCCTCTTCTTCAAAACAATTGTAAGTCACTTTTTACTTAATTCTTTCAATTCCTAACAACATTAAACATGTTTTTAATAGAAATCAAAGGTTTTCATGGTAGAATTTCTTGTTTTTGGTAGAATATAGGGTTTTTCATAAATTGGGAAATTGGACCTCGAATTGAGGTCCGATTTTGAAACAAATCATATACTTGAACTCGTGGGGGATGGGTAACCGGATTTTGGTCCGAACCCCGAGTTCCGACCATGTGGGCCCGGGATCAAAATTCACTATTCCGGGCAGAATGTTGTAAAAGTTGTAATTGGCCTTATGAATTAGTTTGTTGAGTAGTATTGATGATATTAAATCAATTGTGTATAGTTACGATTGGATTGGAGCCAAATTTGAAAGGAAAAGGCATTGCCACGGATTGAATTGTTCATAAACATTCGAGGTAAGTGTTTGTTCTATCCTAGCTTGAGGGAATAGGATTATGTGCTATGTGATCGAGTGCGGTGTATGGGCTGTGGTGACGAGCATCCATACACCGGCGTCTAGCATGACCGTGAGTCGTTGTTGATACTTGTTGTGAGATATTTTGAAGATAAATTGTTGAACCCTTGCCGAGTTGTAGAATTGTTATTGTTCTCCCTTGTCGGGACTTGTTGTGAAGTGAGATATTGATTGCCCTTGCAGGGACTTTGTTGAAATTATTATTGTGTCCCTTACTGTGACGGTTCATGCTTTGTTGTTTACTTTCTCTGCCCTTAACTGTGATTGTTATTTGGGTGGGGAAGAGTGATAATGCACGTAGGGTGATGCCGTGCCATGATTTATTATTTATGCACGAAGGTTAATGTCGTGCCTTGTTATTGATTATGCATGAAAGTTAATGCCGTGCCATGTTTTATTCATTATGCATGAAGGATCATGCCGTGCCTTGTTATTGAACCATGTACGAAGGATCATGCCGTACTATGGATGTGAGGATGAGAGTAAAAGCACGAAGGGTGATGCCGTGCACTTTATTTGCTTATTTGGCGAGGATGAGAGTAAAAGCACGAAGGGTGATGCCGTGCACTTTATTTGCTTATTTGGTGAGGATGAGAGTAAAAGCACGAAGGGTGATGCCGTGCAACTACTTGCTATTCCTTGACTTGATATTACTTGTGTTTCCATTATACTTTGTTTTCCTTGTGAAATTATTAACTGTTGTTAATTGTTGAGTTCTTTTGAGATATTCCTTATTGTGTTATTACTCGGTTATTTCTCGTTATTTTGTGGTATACATGTATATATTGAACTGCACAGGTTTATGCGGGTGTCTCTGGTCCTAGGCTTGTCACTACTTCGCCGGGATAGGCCGGGCACTTACCAGAACATGGGGTCGGTTGTGCTGATGCTACACTTCTGTGTGTTTTTGCACAGGTCCAGGTTACGATCAGGAGCAGCAGCAGCAGTAAATATTTTGCGTGGGAGTTTATCATATTTGAGACTGTGGTAGCTTGCAGACGTCCGCAGGCCCGGCGTCTCTCTCTTTACTTATGTTACTAGCCGTAGTCTCTTTGTTCCGAGACAAATAGAATTATGTTATATTTCTTTCAGACTTTTATGTGTAGTATTCAGTAGTAGTTCGTGAGTTGGTGACTCCACGTCTTGGGTAGAGGATGTTAGTATGGTTTTACCTTGAACATGCTTAATACTATTTCGATCAAGTCTTCCGCACTTATTTAATTAAAGTTATGGTTTGTTGATAAATTAATTATGAAATTTTATTAAAACAGGATAGTATGACTACAGTGGCTTGCCTAGCTAGCACGAGTAGGCGCCATCACGATCCCGATATTGGGGGAAAATCCGGGTAGTGACACCATCACGATATAAGAGTCACCTAGCTCTACAGGTCCCCTAATGCTCTACAGATCGGCACAAGTCCCCAAACATGGCTATTAGCCCAATTACACAGTTATAATCTCGTTAACAGTCATAAAACACAGTCTACTATAAGCCGGGATGGACCAAATCCAAGTCCCTACTCACAATGTCACCACGCCCGTCACAAGACGCGTATCTCATCTCAACATAGCACTGTAAAGTGCTAGTACGGGGTTTCAAACCCTCAGTATATTATTTACTACTACCACTCACCTCAAACCAGTAGAAGTCTCAGTCTGCCTTGCGCTTGCCTTGCAAATCAATCTCCTCGGATGCCAAGTCTGCTCAAAATCAATGATAATACATCAATTTATGCCCAATTCATGCAACCCATATGAAATAACCCCAAATTACATCAAAACCCACAAAGTTGTCAAAAATCGACTTTTTGTGCGCTTCTCGAAAAATTATAAAAGTTACATATTCGGAACCCTCGTCTCAATACGAGTCTAGGCATATAAAATTTACCAAATTTGGACTTTATTTTCCCACTCAAATCGGTATTTTTCTACAATTTTAGGCCTAGGGCTAAAACCCACCTTTAATCTTCCATTTTCATAGAAATAATTAATGATTTCATGATAAAAGCGCGTAATTAAACCACAAAACTTACCTACGACAATATCCCGATGATCTCCCATCAATTCTCGTCGCTTTCTCACTCTAGAGCTCAATAATGGGGGTTTATGAAATGAAACCGATATGTGAAATGTTCTGGTCTTAAAATCACTGCCTGGGACTTTTCTTCTACGCGTTCGCGTGACTCCACTCGCATCCGCGATGCATAAACCGGTTAACCCTTCGCGAACGCGGCGCTGCACCACGCGTTCGCAATGACCATTTTCCTCAGCCACCAGATTTTGTTCTTCGCGAACGCGACCTTGTTGACGCGAACGCGAAGCTTCCCTGCTTCCTCCTACGCGAACGCAACATCCACCCTCGCGAACACGATGCCCAACTGGACTCTGCCTATGCGAACGCAGCCTAAGCCTCGTGAACGCGAAGGCTTATAGTCCTGCCCAGTTTCTGCAATTCTTTGTAGATTTTTAAGTTCCAAAAATGCTGGATGATGGTCCGAATTCACCCCGAGGCCCTCGGGACCCCAACGAAAACCACCAACATACTCCAAAACACGATTCAAACTTGTTCCAATCATAAAAACACGCCTTCAAACACGGAAAACATCCAATCCAAACCATTCAAGCCTAAGTTTTCATTCAAACTTCCGAAACCGACATTCGATCAAAAACCCAACCAAACGACCTCCGAATGACCTGAAATTTTGCAGGCACATCCAAAATCACATGCTGAAGCTACAGGAGTTGTCGGAATTCCATTCCGACACCCGGATTAAAATCTCATCCACCGTTCGGATTTTGCCAAAATTCAACCTTGGTCAATTCTATCCTATTCCTACACCGGACCTCCAAATTCACTTCCGATCGCTCTCCTAGCTCATAAATGACATCCCGGAGCTGACCGAATCATCAGAATTCGATTCTGAGCTCTCTAACTCATAAGTCAACATCCAGCTGACTTTTCTCAACTATTCCTTCTTCTGAGAGACTATTTGTCTCAACTTCAACCAAACTCAACCCGGATTGACTCAAACTTACCCAACATGCATATTACAACATCAACAAGCATATAACAGGGATAACGGGGTGATAACTCACATGATGACGGACCGGGTCATCACATTCCCACCATCCAACGGTCCAGATTAAGGAATTAATCTACAATATATCAAGACCCCCCTATTAGTCTCTCACCTATCTTCAGAGACACCCCTATCTCACCGCCTCACTCCGCCGCCCTCCGCCGTCGGAATTCACCCCGCAGCAGCGAACAACTCCCAAATCACTCCATTTGTATACCAAATAACCCCCTCAACCTCCTCGTTCCAACCATGCTAACCATCAAACTCTAATCATCCCCGAGCTTTTCGAATCTTAGATCGAAGATTCGACCCCAAAACCAACTTACACCAATCACTCCCAAATTGATACCATACCCTCACCAGACCTCCCTCACACCTTAACCACCATTGGTTTGAGTCGAATCCAATTAGAAAGCACCAAGCCCCAAATCCGAGCCTCAAGAACCCTAAATTCAAAAATTATGGATTTTGTCCAAAATTAAAAGGAATTGAAGTTTAACAGATTTTAATTGAAATGTTTTCGTTTGAAAACATTTCAATTAAGGTCCGTTCGACTTCAAAAATGCAATTTCAAGTCCAAATGGTCGAAGTTTGTCCGATTCTGATTTTTCCACTATTGGAGGTATTTATTTCTTCTATCTTATCTATTTTCTGTATAATTGTGTGATTAATCTAATTGTGTGATTAATCTAATTGTGTTAGCATTTTTTTATCTTTTCCATTTCTCGTGTAATTTCTCTGTTTTCCTCTTCTCAAATAACCTTTTATTTGGTCAATTTTCTATGTTCATTTTAATTATGTGTGTTATATAATCGATTTGAATGTCGTCAATTAGTTAAAGTTCCCTATTTTGTTAAAGTCCCTAAGTCTGCCCGTTAAACCACGAATCACAAATTTGTAAGTTGATCATTTGTTATCGTTTATATGTATTATAGTCAAATAACAAATGTCGTCATTTAATTTCGTGGGTTTATTGTTTGAAACCTGGACAGTGATCAACATTGTTGAATAGTCATTATTGGATTGAGTTTTGGTTGATTGTGATTCTGAAATAGGACTGAATTGGTTATAGCTGTTTTAATAGAAGACTAAAGTCCGGTTGAGTGGGCTGGTATTCGATACACACTTGAAAGTTATTGAATAAAACAATTAGGGGGAGGTATCCATTAGGGAAATCACAGCCTTTTTGGGCATTAAGCTAGTGGAATCAGGAATCATCCTTAGTTTAATATTAAAATGTGCATTGCACATGGTTAAAGATGGTGGGATCTGCAATGCAACAGGGTTTTCCACCACTATTTTTTTGAACTTTAGAGTTTTATATAAAAGCCTAGATTTATACAATGCTTGGGTGGGGAAAATAAATGAAGTATGATGGATTTTGTTAGTTTAAAACAATTTAAAAGGGGCTGCTGGTTTTGGACACTAAGGCTATAAAAGGGGCATCATTCTGCACATAGAGGGAGGGGACACATATTGATTTTATGAGAAAAAAAGACATACATAGAGAGAAACAGATTTCATACAGTGAAGAGGAGAATATACACTTAAGAGAAAGGAAAAAACAGGGAGATTTTTACACTTAAGAGCAGAAATATACTCTTGAAAGGATACACACACACACAGAGAGATAAACATACAGAACTAAAATATTTTAAGAATTCTGGAAGCTAAAAGTAGAGAGTGAGGTCCTTGTTTTTTTGAAGCAACAACTGTTTCTTTGAAGCTTCATGCTTCTTCTTCTTGGAGTGTTTTAAAATTAGAAACTACTGTGGCATTACTGATTACTGTTTGTTGCTGGAATTTGTTCCCTAGATCTTAGTTTGATCCTTTTTCTTAAAAAAGTGTTCTGTTGATTGTTTTGCGAAACTGGTATTCCTTGGAATCTGGTACTGTTCATCATTTGCTGGTATTTGTTTGCTGATTATCACTGGTTGTCGAACACCACTGCTGTCTATTGATTCTCCTCTTCTTTGGTTTTATATACCAGGTACACAATTCAAATCTAATGCCAATGTATCTCTTTTGGATGCTGAAATGAATTGCGGCATTGGTTTAAACTACTTCTGGAGTTTTTTTTTTAAATCTATTTGTATTAATAGTTAAATAGGTATTCACCTATTAGATTAATAGCAGTATGAATATTGGTAAACTATATGTGTTTAGAATATTACAGAAAATGATATAGAACTTGTGTTACTTTGGTGTTGGTCCATTTGTAAACATGATAGTTTGAGTATTAGATAACTGTTTGCTATGGTTCAAATTGGGATAATTTGGCAAACTCTAAACTTGTATTACATGAACTGCATAAATTGCTTTTGATATGCAGGTTTCAAATTTTTAGTTAATGGGATAAAGTGAGTAGCGATTAGAGTAGATTATAAATGAGCATGCTCTTCAAGTTTAATCCAAACATGTAAATCGCACCTATAGACTGATGGTATAGTATGTTTTCGTACTCTCAGTAAACATTGAATACGTGATTTAACCATTGATTTTCACAATTATTAGCAATATTCTGTTAAAATTTGATTAGCACATAGGATTGAAAAAATTGAGTTGAATTTGACAAACAGAAAGAATCTAAGGATGTCGTTAAACACATAAAAGGTTTAGCTCGATTACTTAACAAATATGTTTATTGGGTTTGAAATAAGGACCCAAGGTTAAACAACATGTTGGCAAAAGTCAGTTAAAGTTTTCTTCAAATCACAAACAGAATCATAGTATTTTAAGTTGACCTTTTTAAAAATGAGACGAGCCTCGCCGCTTTTTTAAACAAAAAAATATATACACAATTGCGAGGCACTCCTAAGTGTACATATGTCAAAAATACTTAGATTACATGACATGTTGTTTAGCGAATTTCACGGCATTCTAAAAGTAATAACGCACTACCATCTTTAGGCACGTACTTAATAAAATTACCTAACTAAACTCGGGTACACATTTATGTGACCCTAATCCAAATCTCAATGAAGTCGGAACACATCAAAAATTGCGGACACATTTATGTGACAAAATTCGAGATGCACTCTCTTGACGTTGTAATCCACTTCCAATATAATAATTGATAAAAGCGGTTTGAAGTAATAATTGGCACATAAGTTCATAATTGTTAAAAATAATGTAATTAAGCCGAAATATGATAATTAAGCGACCCTGCTAGAACCACGAAATACGGGAATGCCTAACACCTTCTCCCGAGTTAACAAAATTCCTTATCTGGATTTCTGGTTCGCGGACTATTAAATAGAGTCAAACTTTTCCTCAAATTCGGGATCAAATCGGTGACTTGGGATACCATAAATCTCCCAAGTGGTGACTCTGAATCTCTTAATAAATGAATCTCGTTTTGATTGTCCTTTAATTGGAAAAAACTGCCTTTTATATCACGCGCCCTCGCGGGTAAGCGTGGAAAAAGGAGGTGTGACAGCTCTGGCGAATCTGCTAGGGAATATGACCCAGAACCACTTGTTCAGCGTTAGAAATTCGAGCTTATAATAAATTGTTATATTTTGGCTTTATTATTTGATATTTTTATATGATATATGTTCAATGTGAAAAATGATAATTTATACCACTTTGATATTATTGGAACTGTATATATTGTCACACCTCCTTTCAGCGCCAACGCACCCCGCGAAGGGGCGTGGTAGAGGGAGTTTTTCCAATTAAAAGACAATCAAAACGGGATTTATTTATTAAGAGATTCAGAGTCGCCACTTGGGAGATTTATGGTGTCCCAAGTCACCGGTTTGAATCCCGAATTGAGGAAAGGTTTGACTCTATTTAACAGTCCGCGAACCAGAAATCCGGATAAGGAATTCTGTTAACCCGGGTGAAGGTGTTAGGCATTCCCGAGTTCCGTGGTTCTAGCACGGTTGCTCAACTGTCGTATTTGGCTTAATTATCTGATGTTTATAACATACTTTTAACTTACGTGCAAATTTTAACTTTCAACTGCTTTTGATTATTATTATTTTATAAAAATTGCAACGTGATAAAAATGTACCTCGAACCACGTCGTACCAGTACGCCCGTGGTTGTCAACACATTTCGACTAAGTTGAGATTTTGATTTGGGTCACATAAATGTGCACCCGAATTTAAGAAGATAAAATTATTAATTACGCTCCTAATGTGACTAAACGCAGTATTATTTGGAGAAAACCCGTGAAATTCGATAAACGGCCTATCCCGAAATCTAGGATTGAATTAACGATTAATTACCTACATTAATTAGTCATTTGACTACCACTAATCAAATTGCGCCGATCTTTTTAATTTGAAGCCTCAACCATTCCTTAACTAAACAACCATTTGCAAAAAAAAAAAGAAAAGTATCCAGCATTATACTAAGATAGTGACATTTATGAAAATAACCACTTTTCACGTTCTTGGGTCTTAGACTTGGTATATATAATTCCAGCCAACTGAATGATATCTATTAACACTACAACTCGCAGATTTTTGACATATAAATGCTTAACCACCTAAAGCAAATTTTCATAGTTTAAAATACAATATTTAATGTTCAAATAGGAGTGAATTGCTTCGAATAAATATGCTGCTAGCGTTAATGAAGAAAGAAAATAAAATGAATATTGAGCCCAATTTACATATGCATAGTATAACAAATTTTCAACCCGTTCATTTTCCAATTAACCAGATGCCTATCTCTTCCAAAACTAATCCCAACAACTTAACTAATTTCCATTCTTTTATACTTCTTTTTATAATGAACTGATGGCTTGGCTAGCAAAAGACTGCCCATTTTCGGCCGAAACCTGAGGTCAATTTCCTACTGTATTTTAATGATTAATGAGTCCAGCTACTGCCACAAACTGGGAATGTAAGCAGCCCCGTATCATGTTACAAATGCCTGCCCTTCTTGGCGATACAATGTGATGACCAGGCATGGATTCGAGGGGGAATCCCTTCGACAACACGATCAACTCACAAGCTTTCAATCTTATTTTTAAACATACAGTTACACCTACAGCCCCTTGAACATGTAAAAAATTTTATATATAAACATGGACACCCCTAAGCTAGGACACTCCTCAAGTCAATAAAACAAATCTCATTTCAAATGAACACATATCTATTATGCATACTGAATCCAGGTATATTATATCGAACAAGTACTTTCCTACTTAACATATGTTTAACGATCCAAAAACCTTGAATCAGTCACATCATTTGATCCAATCCTTGAAGGAGTTAGCAATACGAATAACATGAAATGAGATCCACCAGTAATCTAGACTATGAACTACTACTGCTTTAGTTAATATGAATGACTCAGAGGCTAACTAATGATTCTGTTTAGACAGGTCCATCAGGTTTGTAATAGTCCGAATCTGAATACAATTACATCACCTCAAACTTGCATCTAACCATAAGATGCTTGATAAACAAATGAATTCCAACCTAGTTTAGACTATGCACAATCCTCCAAAGATTAATGCAAGACATCAAATAAAGTACAGTACATCATGCAATTCGGAATAGTGCGATAAAAATAGAAATGAAAGCTGAACTATGAGCAATCAAAGGACATATTAATACTAGATTCCAAAATTTCAGATTTCTGTTTCAACCTCAAGTCAAATTTTCATTAGGTAGAACTGAGAAATGTGTACCTGGAAAAATTGAAAGTGATGAGGAGAGGAAAGAGTCAGCACTTGCAACACAATATAGCAATTGGCAGCAGCAATAGACACTAGTAGTAACAACTTGAAACCCAGGACAACTCAAAAGCCAACTTTTAGACAAAAATAGAACTTCACCACAACCCAATACCAATTTGTAAACCAACAGAAGACACAAATGATCTCCACATAAACTTTCAGACAGCTTGAACACTGAAGATTCAAAATAGAAAAGCAGAGAATCACTCGAATATTCTGATTTTTACAATGTAACAGTGTTCTCCTCAAAGCTGAAAAAATGATCTAAAACACTCCAAAATTCCTCTCAGATCTCTCCCTCTATCCAAAAATCAGTCCAGAACTGAAATTCTAAAGAAAAAACTCTCCAATACTCTCCAAAAAATCCTCCCCCCCAATGTCAGTCCCCTCCCCTGTTTTATACCCAAAAAAAAAAGCCTCCTTACAGCCTGTTTTTACCACTCAAACTTATTATATGCAAAAGCATTTCCCTGTTATTCTCTGATGAAGCCACTACCGTCTGCATTTTATTATTAAATAACAGGTATAGGCAACCTGAATATTAAACTCAGGCATGCTTGATAGCACATGGCTTCTATTTAGTTTAATTCAAGTGGCTCGATTCAAATCTAAGCCCATCTTAAAAATACATATCCCTCAGTCAAATAGTAATTTCGGAAGGAACCGATTATTGAGCATTACTGCTATATTGTTCTAACCAGCAACCCTCTATGACTAATTGATGATATTTCCAACACTTGATTATCAACTTATAACACGCACAATCAATAGCAAACCAACAGGATGAATCGACCCAATAAAATGGTCATTTAAGAAGAAGAAAAAATAGGATAAAATTTAAACAACAAATGGAAAAACATAACTAGATTTGACACAGTTAATAAATAAAGATAGAAAAGATAAATACCTCAAACAGCGGCAAACACATGAATCAACCATTTTGGACTCGAACTCGGATTTTGAGGCTAAACGGACCTTAATCGAGTGTTCTTAATTGAGAACACTTCGACTAAGGTCCATTGAGCGACAAAGACCTTCAAACAGGATCGAACCCTTTTCTAGGGTTCCTGAGGGCTCGATTTTGGGTCCGAGTTTTCGGGTTATATTCGAACAAAAATAAAGTCGATTAAGGTGAGAGGGTGGCTAGGGGACGACATGGTGTGAGTTTGGGCTTGGTTGGAATGGGTTCAAGTTTTGCTCGAATCTTCAAATGAAGATTCGAGATGATGGGGAATGATTCGAAGGAAATGGTCTGTGGATTTGGGCTCAGGGTGTTTGGAAGGTGAATTGGTGTCAATGAGGTGGCCGGTGGAGTGGTTGCCGCCGGATTAAGGGCTGTGGGATATGGTGGCGGCTGCTAGGGTTTCCTCGTCTCTGAAAGACACGAGGTCTGAGAGAGAGACAAGGGGAGAGGGGGGTCTGAGGGGGCGGAGTATGGTGTAAGGATATATACTCAGCTAGGGAGTTGATCCTGGCCGTTGGATCATTTAGGATCAACGGCCTGAATCCTTTCACTAATAGAAGATGATGTCGTCTAGTTAAATGAGAATGGGTTAGTCTTTGGGACTGACTGGTTTTGGCCGGGTATGGGAAGAAGATTGGGTTGGGTAATGGGTAAGGGAGATTTGGGCTCCATTATTGGCCCAGTTCCAAATTTTGCTCTTTCATTTTGTTTTTTCTCTTCAAAATCTTCAATTTCAAAATTAATAACTAAAAATTCTAAAAATAAGTTCTAAAACCAAAATATTACCTAAAAATATTAATTAATTCTTAATTAATAATTAGCACTCTAGACTAAATAACAATTAAACAAAAATTACGCAATGGTACATTAACTGACACAAGTACAACATATACGTATTTTTTTGTAATTTTCTTTCTTTTAAAAATCAAAACACGGTTCAGTTAATTCCCAAGCACGCAATTAAATCCCAAAATGCACATGTAACATATATTTTTTGTATTTTTAATTAATTTAGACATATAAATACGAACGCTCAAATACAGACAATAAAAGTAAAATAACATAACATCCACAAAAATTGCGAACTATGCAAAAGTATTTTATTTTGAATTTTTGGGAGTTGTTCTCATCTAGGGAAAAATCACGTGCTCACATATATAAAAACTGTGCCAGAACCCTACTTCTTTCTGAGTCTTCTGAAAAATGGTGCATACGTTCACGTAGCCCGCCTTTTAACATTTTATTCCAAATAGAGCGAGTGTTGGGTAAGTGACAAGGCCGGGCAGACTTTAGTACTCCCGTTACGTCGCCCCCTCCTCAGCCCCAGTTGTCCGCTCGGGTACCTTAAATCTAGACCAAAACCCATGTTTTTCTTATACCTAGATGAAACACATCTTCATGCCGGATCCCTAGTAGGAACGCTTATCTGAATCATGTGCATTTGACTTAGGGGACTCAACACAGGGGTTGGGTCCGTCTAGGGCTAGCAACCTGAAATAAATAGACCATCCTGCTGCATCAGATTTTGTGCATCTACTTGTTTAGATGAGCATGTTGACCAGCTTCAAATATTGGAAAACCGAAGAAGAGAAAAATAATAACAAAGTAGTTTTTCCTGAATAATGTCAAAATCCTGTTAAGTTATTTTAGAAATAAAATGAAAAATGGGTTTATTCTTATGTTTCTTCAAAAATAATATTTTTGGGTATATTTAAGAAGATAAAAAGATTCATGTTTTAAACTTGGTTTGTTTTCTTGGGCGAACTACACCAGTTGGATTCTCACCAGATGTGAGATACGTAGGCAACCCCCATCGGGTCGAATCTTTTTTTTGCAAAAATAGTCATTAAAAATTGTGTCAAATATTTTTGTTTATAAATAAGCCGGTAATTTGTTTCATTTAAAAAACGTGCTTTCTTAGAGAGTTTAAGAGTCACCCCTGAAAACTTGAATTTCCACAGGATAAAATGGATATTATCCAAGAATCACCCCAGGTTATCATGGAAAGAGCTCGGGTACAACTGCAAGAGTGGTGGAATTGTCTAGATAAATATGGTCAAGTGTGGGTGAAAGAGCAGTTGGTTCCTTTGCTAGACATACTGCATATCAAGCCACAGAATGACTTGATCAAAGCTTTGGTGACTTTTTGGGACCCAGTTAACAATGTGTTCCATTTCTCCAATTTTTAACTCACTCCTACCTTAGAAGAAATAGCAGGGTACATTGTTTTCGGCAAAGAGTTAAGGGAGCAGAAGCTCATATTTTCCAGGGCCCCTTGGTGCATAAATTCTTCGATCTCTTGAAGATCAGCAAGAAAACAAGCAATGATCGCGTACGAAATGGGAGTTGCAAGTTCTAATTCTTGTATTACAGATTCGGAAACTCGGCCGGATTTAAAACACATGAAAAGGGACTAAACAACAAACATAACAAAGACATATGGGAGGTTCATCGTCGGTTCGCTTTTATTGTGGCATTTCTAGGAATCATGGTGTTTCCAAACTCGGAAGGGTCAATAGACATCTGCATGGCTAGGATTGCGCAGGTTCTCGTCGATAAAAATGATCACACCCTTGTCCCGCTAGTGTTATCCGATATATACCGGGCCTTGACCTTGTGAAAATCTGGAAGTCAGCTTTTTAAAGGTTACAATATTCTCCTACAAATGTGGATGATCGTAAATATTTGGAACCACCCTAAGTTATTGAAGCATGTTTCAGATGGGACAAACTTCATCGTTAAATACAAAGAAAGGGTGGAATATTATAAAACACCCGAGGGGTTTGAAGCATGGATTTTCTATTTAAGAAAGTTGAGAGAAGATCAAGTCGAGTGGATAATGGAGATCATTTACATGACTACTTCAAAGGGCTACTTGATGATGATAGGAGCAAGAAGTATACAACCATATGTGCCGCAAAGAGTCTTGAGACAGCTTGGGGGATATCGGGTGATACCAGATGAGATGGACTTAAGTAATCTAGCCATTGAATTGCACCCAGAGACAGCTTGTCACGCCCCAAATCGAGGAACATGACCGGCACCTGACCGGGTTGCCCCAGTCAAGCGGACCTGGGTGCCTTTCATTCCCACGCGTTAACCCTGTGTTGATTGTTTCTCATTAACCAAATATTTTACCAATAATGACTGATTTCATAATACATAAACATAACCATGTGATTGATTCACTAACAAGTTCATAATTTATATTTACAACGCCCCATACATATACATAGGCCACAATCCCACAGTTTACATGTCTACGGAGCCTCTAGGATACAAAAAGGGAAATACGATACTTGCCGGTAACAAGGCTCCGGCTATACCTTACAAAACCAAAATGAAATCTAAACCGAGTGGCATGAACCACACAAGGCCCCGAGGAAGAAAGGGGCTCACCAAAACGGGCAATGGAAGGAGAAGGATACTACTGCCGATGAGCTGAAGTGCCTGCTACTGATCCACCTACAATCATGACACGAATGTAGCGCCCCCGGCAAAAGGGACGTCAGTACACTTGAATTGTACTGGTATGCATGGACAAACTTTGTCCCAAGTAAACTCAAGCCATTAAATTACATCAACAATTAATTAAGCCAGCCAACCATGTTTCCACATTTTCCTCATTTCAAATAATTCTCAACACAAAGCACTTTCTACGATCAACCAATTTAACAATAATCAATCAATCACGTAAAGCACAAGTAGTCAAACAAAGGGGCAATTAGTGCCCCACAGGTTGCAAACTCTCCTGCTGTCTCCTTTCACAATTTCACATTATTGATTTTTGTATCAATTTTCAATAGCGATTTCGATCGCTTTCCATCCTTATTGCCCCTGACCACCCTTATTACCTCGGCCACCCTTATCTCCCCAACCCACACCTTATTTCCCCACGTTGCGGCGCGCAACACGACCCCGCCTTACAGTTGAAAACACAACAATTTCAAACAGCAGATAAGGTACTACACACAATTCCAACAAGTTCAAATAAGCAACTTACACATTGGTTCATGTTCTCAATTTCTTCTCAAGCCAATATCAAAACCAAATTACAAGTATTCCAAAATCGAAAATGCCCACATAATCATGTTCAACAATTTACCACAATTAAGGTGTTTCAAATTCCTTCCACAATAAGCCAAATATGCCATCACAATGGTTGTTCCCAATTCTTTACCAATCTCGATTACCTTTTTATCTTTCAATTCATATTTCATACCACACCACACGTAGTTCAACATCAATCAAATGCTCAACAAGAAAATCAAAGAATTACGTAAAATTTCTCAATTTGACACATGCCAAAACAATTCATACACATTTGGGCGATTTTACAAGAATCAAAATTAGCCATACATACCTGGTGATGAGTTTTCTTCCGTTAACTTCCTACTTTATGCTTACCCACGCTATCTTACTCTTGCCAACCTTATTCTTGAAGACTCTTACTTCTACTCACTTCTTTTTACTAAAAATCAAGTTCAATAATCATGCATGAGTGTAAAATTTCTATTTTTAAAAGCTATTATATGCAAACCTCTCTTTACCCAATTAAAACTGAAAATCAAAGAAAATAGTTAGGGTTTTTACCTTGAAAAGATTGGGGATGTTGAATCCTTGCCCTAAGATCCCTTGGAATTAAGATAGTTGGAACAATCTTTGAAGATGAAAGATTTCTCTCTCTAAAACCCTCTCTTCTCTCTCTAATTTTGGTAAGATGATATGATAAAATGAAGAAGAAGTGTGTTATATTAAAGAAGAGATCAGGTCAAAATGTTACAAAAATCTGGGCCGGGGTCAATTATGCGGTGCACTATGCGACCGCAGAATCAACATGCGGTCCGCATAGTGACCGCAGAATTGCCCCAAATTTTACACAGGTTCTGTTAAGGAATGCGGCCAGAATGCGGTCCGCATGTTTGATTTGCGGTCGCAAAGTGCACCGCAGATTTGACATGCGATCGCATATCGACCGCACTTTTGACACAATTTTGGGAAACTCTCTGGAACGTTTTGCGGCAAGAATGCGGTCCGCATGTCAGGTTTGCGATCGCATTCTTGACCGCATATTGGACACTTTTCGGAAAAATTAATTCTCTACATTTTTGAAACTTAAATCACTACCAAGGGTCCGAACCGCGGCTCGCAAGCTCGCCGCCAAGAATTCTACGCATTCCTAACACATTATTCGGACCATGACACCACAGCTACTAGGTTATATGCACAAAGTTTTTACGGGGCCTTACATCCTCCCCCTTAAGATCATTCGTCCTCGAATGAGGATTTTGAAATAAATGAGTTGGTTTTGAAAGACATGATATGCAACCATCAAAATTTTGACTAACTCTTATATTTTAGAAAAATTTCGCCGGAGTTTCCTTTGTATTATGGACATATCCACCTGTCAGAGGGCCCCCGAAACACATTACCAAACAACAATACACAAATACAACACTTTTCACAACTGGTATACACTTTCTTACCTCAACGAATGCACATATTCTATCACATTGTTACAATTGCACATAAACTAGTCACTTCAATGAATTCTTACCTTATTTAACCATTTTAACACACCATGTACACTTAACAAACCATTACCAATCTAAACTTACTATTAGTTGTTTATTAAAAACGTAAATCTTTATAAGGCTTTCATTTGTCAAGAACGGTCCAAGTGACCCAAGGTAACAACACATTTAACTCATTACAAAATAAAGGAGACTTTACTAATACTAAGAGGGAAACAACTTAGGCAAGATGAGAGTTACTAGGAGTAGGAGGGTCACCTAATTTCTTCTAGGCTTGATCGAACAAATGGGGGTACTTTTCCTTCATCTCTTTTTCCGCTTCCCATGTGGCCTCCTCAACTTGTTGACTTCGCCACAATACTTTAACAGAGGCAACTTCCTTATTTCTCAACTTACGGACTTGCCTATCAAGAATGGCAACCGGAACTTCTTCATATGACAAATTTTCATTAACCTCTATAGCTTCGACTGGCATCGACTGGCGGATGGATCTCCAATCACTTTCTTCAACATGGACACATGGAATACCGGGTGCACCGATGACATCTCAGGAGGCAACTCTAGCCTATAAGCAACTTGACCAATCCTTTGAATGATCCGATATGGCCCGACATACCTAGGACTCAATTTCCCTTTCTTTCCAAATCGCATGACTCCCTTCATAGGAGATACCCTCAAGAACACCCAATCATCGACTTGAAACTCCAAATCCCTTCGGCGAACGTCTGCATAGGATTTTTGACGACTCTGTGCTGTTTTCATTCTCTCCTGAATAACCTTGACCTTTTCCATAGCTTCGTACACCATATCCGGCCCTAGCAATTCCGCTTCACCTACCTCAAACCACCCGATTGGCGATCTACATCTTCTCCCGTACAATGCCTCAAATGGGGCCATCTGAATGCTAGCATGATAGCTGTTATTGTAAGCAAATTCTATCAGTGGCAAGTGTTCATCCCAATTACCTTTAAAATCTAAGACACAAGCCCGCAACATATCTTCAAGCGTCCGAATGGTCCGCTCGGCCTGTCCATCGGTCTGTGGATGGAAAGCTGTGCTGAGATTCACCTGAGTTCCCAAACCTTGCTGAAACTTCTTCCAAAAGTTAGCGGTGAACTGAGCCCCGCGATCTGAGATGATAGAAAGTGGAGTGCCATGAAGCCTTACTATCTCTTTGATGTACAATCTTGCATATTGCTCCGCGGTATCAGTGGACTTGACAGGCAGGAAGTGAGCTGATTTGGTGAGTCGATCTACTATCACCCATACTGAATCGAACTTACGCCGAGTGCGAGGTAACCCCACCACGAAATCCATATTGATCATCTCCCATTTCCACCTTGGTATTTCTATAAGCTGAGTTAATCCACCAGGCCGTTGATGCTCGGCCTTCACTTGTTGACAGTTCGGACATTTAGCTACAAAGCCCGCCACATCCCTTTTCATACCGTTCCACCAATAAATCTCCTTGAGATCGTGATACATTTTCGTTGAACCAGGGTGCACAGAATACCTGGAAATATGAGCCTCTGCCATCACTCTTTCCCGAAGCTCGTCCACATCCGGAACACATAGCCTATCTTGACACCGCAATACACCATCTTCGCTGCTGAGTACAAATGCTGAGGTCTTGTCATTCAGGACTGCTTCTTTCACCCGAACCAATGCTGGATCCGTGAATTGTTTTTCCTTGATTTCCGCGACCAATGATGATTCTGCTCCATTATGCACCAAGATATCCCCCTCGTCTGACGCCGAAATACGAACCCCCAAGCTGGCTAATTGGTAGACCTCTCGAGCCAGGGGTCTCCGATCCACACCCAAATGAGCCAAACTACCCATGGATTTCCGACTAAGAGCGTCAGCTACCACATTTGCCTTCCCTGGATGGTACAATATGTCCATATCATAGTCCTTGAGTAGTTCTAACCACCGCCGCTGTCTCAGATTCAGCTCTTTCTGCTTGAACAAATACTGGAGGCTCTTGTGGTCTGAAAACACATCTACATGAACCCCATAAAGATAGTGTCGCCATATTTTCAAGGCAAACACAACAACTGCAAGTTCCAAATCATGCGTCGGATAATTCTTCTCATGGTTCTTGAGTTGTCTGGAAGCATAAGCTATAACCTTTCCGTGCTGCATCAATACACATCCCAAACCGACTCTGGAGGCATCACAATAGACTACAAATCCCTCTGTGCCTTCTGGCAAGGCCAATACCGGTGCCGAGGTCAATCTTGACTTCAGTTCTTGGAAACTTTTCTCACATGCTTCGGACCACTGGAACTTAACCTGCTTTCTGCGTCAATTTAGTCAATGGGGAGGCGAGGGTTGAGAATCCCTCTACAAATCTCCGATAGTACCCTGCCAGACCCAAAAAGCTGCGAATCTCTGTCGGGGTCGTGGGTCTAGGCCAATCTTTCACTGCCGCAATCTTCTGAGGATCCACCATAATTCCCTCATTGGAAATAACATGCCCTAGAAAAGCTACGGACTCCAACCAAAACTCACATTTTGAGAACTTGGCATACAATTGATGCTGAAGAAGGGTCTGCAATGCTGCTCTGAGGTGAACGGCATGATCTTCCCTGCTCCGAGAGTAGATGAGGATGTCGTCAATGAATACAATTACAAAGGAATCTAGGAATGGCTTGAAAACCCGATTCATAAGGTCCATGAAAGCTGCCGGGGCATTGGTTAGCCCAAAAGACATGACCAAAAACTCGAAGTGACCATAACGAGTTCTGAAGGCGGTCTTAGGAATATCCTGCTCCCTGATTTTTAACTGGTGGTACCCGGACCGTAAATCAATCTTTGAGAAGAACTTTGCTCCTTGCAATTGGTCAAACAGATCATCCACTCGAGGCAAAGGATATTTATTCTTGATGGTGACTTTGTTGAGCTGCCGATAATCAATACACATTCGAAGTGACCCATCCTTCTTTCTGACAAAGAGAACCGGAGCACCCCACGGCGACACACTCGATCGTATGAACCCTTTCTCTAATAAATCCCTCAGCTGCTCCTTTAACTCCCTTAACTCTGCTGGCGCCATTCTGTATGGTGGAATGGATATTGGCTGAGTATCCGGCATTACATCGATCCCGAAATCAATCTCCCTATCCGGCGGGATGCCTGGAAGCTCATCTGGAAACACTTCAGGAAATTCATTCACAATTGGCACGGACTCGAGGGTAGGCACCTCCGAGGTGGTGTCCGTTACCCGAACCAGGTGATAGATACACCCTTTCTTAATCATCTTCGAAGCCTTAAGGTAGGAAATAAACCTACCCCTTGGCACCACACCATTTCCTCTCCATTCAATGACTGGCTCGTTAGGGAACTCGAGCCTCATAACTCTCGTTCGACAGTCAAGTTTGGCAAAGCACGAATAGAGCCAATCCATCCCCATAATTACATCAAAATCTACCATCCCAAGCTCAATAAGATCGGCTGTGGTATCACGACCACCCACCGTAACAACACAATTCCTATAGACTCGTGAGGCCGTAATAGAATCACCAATAGGTGTCGACACAGAGAACGGCTCATGAAGCTGTTCGGGTTCTATCCCAAAACTTGAAGCAATGAATGGAGTAACATAAGACAAGGAGGACCCTGGATCAATAAAGGCATAGCAATCAATAGTCTGAACAGACATGATACCTGTAACAACATCTGGAGAAGCCTCGGCATTTTGGCGGCCACTCAATGCATAGAATCGGCTAGGTCCACCCCTACCCCGAGCTCCACCCCTAGCTGCACCACGCCCTGCTGCTGCTGGAGTACGCGCTGATGATGTAGCAGCTGAAGAACCGGATGACCTGAGCAGATCCCCTACCTATACCCTGACGGGGTGCACGGCAGTCCCGCTGAATGTGACCTCTCACCCCGCACCCGAAGCACACTGGAAGGTCAAGGTAGCAAGTTTCCGTATGAAATCTCCCACACTTGGGGCATGTAGGTCTCCCCTGCTGCTGGGATCTCACCCCAGGATGACCAGACTGACGAGACCTCCTGCTGTCCGAACCAGGTCTCGAGTAACTGCCCTGCTGATGACTGTGCACGGATGGCGGTGCACTCGCGGAGGACTGAGCATATGACTGGGATGGCCCTGATGACCCCTTCCCTGGAAGTGATCTCCCTGAACGACCCATTGACCGGGCCCTGCTGCTACTTTCTCTTTCTGCACGAATCTTCAATTTCCTGGCCTCTGTGGCCTGAGCAAACCCCACAATCCTCCCATAGTTCATGTCCGAGTGCAAAGCTGCTGTGGCGGCCTCATTCACCACCAAAGGGCTAAGGCCCTGAACAAACCGTCGAACCCGGGCATCCATGGTCGACACTAAATGAGGAGCATACTTGGACAACCTTACGAACTCCATGTGATACTCCCAAACACTCATACCGCCCTGCTTGAGGACCTCGAACTCTATGGCGCGGGCTGCCATCACCTCGGCAGGCAAGAAGTGGTCCATAAATGCATCTACGAACTCATCCCATCTGGCCGAAGGGCTCCCTTCCTCACGGGAATCCTCCCACATTTCGAACCATGAACGTGCCGCTCCCTTCAGCCTATAAGAGGCCAACTCTACCCCTTCTATATCTGTAGCCTTCATTACTCTAAGGGTCTTGTATATCTCATCAAGGAATTCCTGTGGGTCAGCCTCTGGATCGGTGCCTGAAAATTCTGGAGGGGCCAATCGCAAGAATTGATGGACTCCGGAGCCAAAGGAATCTCCCTGTCCGCTGGAGGATGCAGGGGCATCATGGGATCTCTGGGCCTGGGCGGCCACTAACTGAGTTAACATATGAATGGCTCCCCTAAGATCTTCATTAGAGATACCGAAACCCGAAGCGGGAACTGTATCTGAGTCAGGAACACTGGCAGGAGGAATGGTGGCATCCTCTGCCGCAGCTGGGATAGGGACACTTGGGTTTTGAACGGATGGGCCAGGCAAATTCGGGACTGGTGGGTCATTCTCTCCCACGGCATCGGGTACATGATTAACAGCTGCACTTGGGCCGGCATTGGCCCTAAGGCCGAGTCTAGCCTTCTTCTTAGGTGCCATATTCTGAAAATTTGGGAACAAGGCACGAATTAGACACGGATATCTCCACATTGCACTTTACCGCACGATATAGATTAACAAAGAAGTAGGTAAATTCCTAAATGCCCGTGTAGCCCCCTACTTATATGATGTGGTCGACAACACACCTATAAGAAGGGCACTACTAGACACGGCTCCGAGACATCCTAGGACACTATAAAAAAACCTGGCTCTGATACCAAGTTTGTCACGCCCCAAATCGAGGAACATGACCGGCGCCCGACCGGGTTGCCCCAATCAAGCGGACCTGGGTGCCTTTCATTCCCACGTGTTACCCCTGTGTTGATTATTACTCATTAACCAAATATTTTACCAATAATGACTGATTTCATAATGCATAAACATAACCATGTGATTGATTCACTAACAAGTTCATAATTTATATTTACAACGCCCCATACATATACATAGGCCACAATCCCACAGCTTACATGTCTATGGAGCCTCTAGGATACAAAAAGGGAAATACAATACTTGCCGGTAACAAGGCTCCGGCTATACCTTACAAAACCAAAATGAAATCTAAACCGAGTGGTATGAACCACACAAGGCCCCGAGGAAGAAAGGGGCTCACCAAAACGGGCAGTGGAAGGAGAAGGATACTACTGCCGATGAGCTGAAGTGCCTGCTACTGATCCACCTACAATCATGACACGAATGTAGCGCCCCGGCAAAAGGGACGTCAGTACACTTGAATTGTACCTGGTATGCATGGACAAACTTTGTCCCAAGTAAACTCAAGCCATTAAATTACATCAACAATTAATTAAGCCAGCCAACCATGTTTCCACATTTTCCTCATTTCAAATAATTCTCACACAAAGCACTTTCTACGATCAACCAATTTAACAATAACCAATCAATCACGTAAAGCACAAGTAGTCAAACAAAGGGCAATCAGTGCCCCACAGGTTGCAAACTCTCCTGTCGTCTCCTTTCACAATTTCACATTATTGATTTTTGTATCAATTTTCAATAGCGATTTCGATCGCTTTCCATCCTTATTGCCCCTGACCACCCTTATTACCTCGGCCACCCTTATCTCCCCAACCCACACCTTATTTCCCCACGTTGCGGCGCGCAACACGACCCCGCCTTACAGTTGAAAACACAACAATTTCAAACAGCAGATAAGGTACTACACACAATTCCAACAAGTTCAAATAAGCAACTTACACATTGGTTCATGTTCTCAATTTCTTCTCAAGCCAATATCAAAACCAAATTACAAGTATTCCAAAATCGAAAATGCCCACATAATCATGTTCAACAATTTACCACAATTAAGGTGTTTCAAATTCCTTCCACAATAAGCAAAATATGCCATCACAATGGTTGTTCCCAATTCTTTACCAATCTCGATTACCTTTTTATCTTTCAATTCATATTTCATACCACACCACACGTAGTTCAACATCAATCAAATGCTCAACAAGGAAATCAAAGAATTACGTAAAATTTCTCAATTTGACACATGCCAAAACAATTCATACACATTTGGGCGATTTTACAGGAATCAAAATTAGCCATACATACTTGGTGATGAGTTTTCTTCCGTTAACTTCCTACTTTATGCTTACCCACGCTATCTTACTCTTGCCAACCTTGTTCTTGAAGACTCTTACTTCTACTCACTTCTTTTTACTAAAAATCAAGTTCAATAATCATGCATGAGTGTAAAATTTCTATTTTTAAAAGCTATTATATGCAAACCTCTCTTTACCCAATTAAAACTGAAAATCAAAGAAAATAGTTAGGGTTTTTACCTTGAAAAGATTGGGGAAGTTGAATCCTTGCCCTAAGATCCCTTGGAATTAAGATGGTTGGAACAATCTTTGAAGATGAAAGATTTCTCTCTCTAAAAACCCTCTCTTTTCTCTCTAATTTTGGTAAGATGATATGATAAAATGAAGAAGAAGTGTGTTATATTAAAGAAGAGATCGGGTCAAAATGTTACAAAAATCTGGACCGCAGATTCACTATGCGATCGCAATTTCGACCGCATTATTGACACGATTTTTGGGAAACTCTCTGGAACGTTTTGCGGCAAGAATGCGGTCCGCATGTCAGGTTTGCGATCGCATTCTTGACCGCATATTGGACACTTTTCGGAAAAATTAATTCTCTACATTTTTTAAACTTAAATCACTACCAAGGGTCCGAACCGCGGCGAGCAAGCTCGCCGCGAAGAATTCTACGCATTCCTAACACATTATTCGGACCATGACACCACAGCTACTAGGTTTTATGCACAAAGTTTTTACGGGGCCTTACACAGCTATCCCTGAAGAGATGGTGAATAGAGATTGGCACTGTTGCCGGTATCTAACAAATAACACCATAGTACCAGATCCAATTAAGGACGAGGTCGATCCCGAGTATGTTGCTTTGTTTCAAATGAGTTTTCACGTGAGCACTGGACCTGATCTTGAAGCAATTAGACCTGCCAAAAGGCCTCATGTTCAAGCTTTCGATGATAAAATCCAAGAAAGATTAGCTTGGTTGGCTAAAGAACGCGAGTACAAGGACCGCATTGGGGAACTAGAGAAGCATGTACAGAATCTCCAATATGAAAATGGCTTACAAATTGCAGCCCACGAAGGGGTCAAAAAGAAATTGACTCAAAAAAATGACACTCTCAAGGCTCGAGTCAGGCAGATCAGAAATGAAGCCAACAACCAACCAAGAAGCAAAGCTGATCAAAGGTTGATGGACAAACTGAACCAACAGCTCAAAGAAAGCCAAGAAAAGTTGGAAAGGTCCGAGGCTAGCAGGGAAATGATGCAGGCTAGATGGGAGAGAGGTATAACGAAACGAAGGGAGTACTTGTAGCAGGTCAAGAGGATTCATGAGATGAGCATCGGGATATTGAGAGAGACAAATTCCACTCTCCAAGAACAGATCTACCGACAGGCTCATAAAGCTAGGGTGGACAGGAAACGGTACTACGACATGATGTCCCTGATGGAAGAACAAATAGAAAGATTCCAAGATTGGCTTACGGACAATGCACGAGTATTAGGGTTAAAAAACTGGCAGATAGAGCAGTTGTTCAGAGAAAGGGATAACATTCGGGGAAGTATCGACGAGATTGGGCACTACATTCACATGAGATGCCTATCATGCGAACAGATGCCCCGGGATGCCCTTTTCTCTTCTATTATGGGTTATGTCCATCACATTATGGAAGAATTGAAAGATCTGTGAAGAGGTCTTGCACCAAGGACCACAGCCAGGCCAAACAGGGCCCCACCGGCACAAAAGCTCAAAACCTTAGAACCTGTCTAGATTGAACTTGAATTTCTTTTGAGTCTAGTCGTGAGATTATCCTTCTTATAAAAAGGCTGTAATATGTTTGACCATCGTTTTAAGCTTTAGTTGTTGTAATCGTGTTTTTGAATAAAAAACTTTTGAAAATATTTTATGTGTTGTATTTACACGAACTACGCCAAGTCTGATTCGAACGGGGATGTGATACGTAGGCAATCCACATAAGATTAGACCACCACTAATAATCAAAAAGAAAAAGCAAATAAAAATAAAATTTTGAAAATTCCAAAAGACAAGCTGGGATGACGCATGCAAGGCATGTTAGAAATGATTAACTGATTAGGGAACATTGCATTACAATATGTGATTACTAAATCTGTTAAATCCTAACACTAACAAGTTTGTTGTTTCATAATCCCTACCAGCCAGTTGTTAGCACGTTCTGGCACCACATCCTTATCCAACTAGATCTAAAGGACCCCTACCTTCAAGCATGACTACTTCAGAGCACAGCGCCAGGGAGGAAAGGCCCACTCGCCAGCTACTAAAAGAAGCCATGGAAAAGATAGAACGGATAGGTCTAAAAATGAGTGTGATGCACTTGGCTTTGGTAAAGGCACAAAAGAGCCCTGAATTACCGGTTAACCCTACAGCAGGACATGCTCAGGAGTACTTGCACCCAGGCCCTTCAACACATATACCCAGTCATCACTATTATCAGGGGAGAAGCCTCTATGACACCCAAACTCCACCACTTAACCAGCATTTCCCACCACCAAGTACTCCTATTTTTATGGGACCCCTGCCAGCCACGCTACAAAGATCAAACAGCGAGCCATTATTCCCGGCTCATGATACTCAGTATTACCCCCCAGAACCCACCTTCAATGCACCAGAACATCACAACCCTCCCTTGGAAATCCCGACGGAGCATGAAAGTCCGGCAAGGGCCCTGGAACAAGATGATATGGTAAGGAAGGTCAAAAGCATTGAGAAAACCCTCAGAAGTATGCACGGGTTGGGCAATCAGGTCAGTGCGGCCTACAAAGACATGTGTCCCTTCCCCGATGTTCAATTGCCAGCAGGATTCAAAATGCCAAAGTTTGATTTATATGAGGGACATGGTGACCCAATGGCACATCTGAGAGGGTTTTGTAGCAAGATGAGAGGAGCAGATGGGAGAGATGAGATGTTGATAGCATATTTTGGTCAAACTCTAAGTGGGTCGGCGCTTGAATGGTACACTAGGCAAGATACTAGCAGATGGTACACTTGGGATGATCTGGCCCAAGCATTCGCCGCTCATTTTCAGTGCAATCTTGAGATAGTTCCTGACCATCTCACATTACTGAGGACAGTAAAGAAACCCGGAGAAACTTTCCGTGAGTTTTTATTTCGGTGGAGAGACCAAGCAGCCAGGGTGGATCCTTCCATAAGAGAGGGAGAGATGGTGGAGTATTTCTTACAAATGTTAGACCCAACCTACTTTGATCACTTGGTGTCAACGGTTGGAAAGACATTCAACGAGGTGATGAAAGTAGGAGTCATGATAGAGGAAGGATTGAGGTCCAACAACATTCTGAGCTACTCGGTGCTCAAAGCCACAACCCAAGCTATTCAAAGTGGTACAGGAAGGGTGCTGGGCAGAAAGAAAAAAGAAGAGGTCGCTACGGTGGAAGCAGGCAATTGGTCCAGGGCCAACAGATCATACTATAACCAACCCAGACCCCACACTCCAAATTATCCATATTCCTCGCACCACTCACCACAACACTACTATCCTCCGTAAGAACCACATTTTTCCATGCACCAAGCACAAACATTCAATCAACCACCGGTTCGCCCAAAATGGCTCGCTCCGGCTCCCCAAAATGCATATGCACCTCCTCAAAACACCTATCCACCACAAAACACATACCCATCACACCAAAATGCTTATCATCCACCAAGGGCCTACAGGAACCCTCTAGGAGCAGGTTTTCACGGAAATCAAGCTTCCAAAAATGACAGGTTGCTAAGGCAGATAGCCTTTACCGAATTGGGAGAAACCTATACCGCCTTATTCAACAAATTAAAGCAGGTAGGTTTGTTAAGTCCTGTCGAGCTTAGGGTACAAAATCCCCCGCCCTTGAATTTAGACCAATCAAAGAGCTGTGAGTATTGTTCCGGGATGTTAGGGCATGACACCGAGAAGTGTTTGAGATTGAAACACGCAGTGAAAAATCTCATTGACACCCGTAAGATTGAGGTACAAACACGAGAAGCGCCAAACATCAATCAAAACCCATTGTCGGCGCACCACGAGACTCAGATGATTGAGTTCGTGCATGAAGGAGGAGAGTCGAAAAAGCCATCATAAACAGTGATGATGGTCCGGGCTACTCCAAAAGAAAAAATGATCGGTAAGGAAGCATGGATAGGTGTGGAGAAGGTAGAGATTGAACCTACAGTGATATTGGGAAAGAATGTAGCCGTTACTCCGGAAAAATTAGGATCTACTAAAGTGGTAGTATCAGGGGCGTCATCCGCACCCGCATTCATTGTAAAGGGAGTTTGCTGAGAGCCGGTCATTGTCAAACCTATAGTCCAACTGCCGGTAATTAGCAACAAGGCGGTACCTTGGAAATATGAGAAAGCAGTAGTGATATACCAGGGCAAGCAATTGGAGGAGGACATATGTGAGGCTTAGGGATTGAATCGTTCAGGAAGATGCTTTGCTCCCATCGAGTTAAGAAATCCTAGATCAACAGTAACAAAGAAGCCAATAACGGATGAAGAAGCCGAGGAGTTTTTAAAGAAAATGAAGGCCCAAGATTACTCCATTTTGGAGCAATTGAGGAAGACTCCAGCTCAAATTTCATTGTTGTCTTTGCTGATTCATTCTAATGACCATTGCCAGGCACTAATGAAAATCCTGAACGAGGCTCACGTTCCGGACAAAATCTTGGTAAATCACTTGGAGAAGATGGTGCAGAAAATCTTCAAAGTGAATCGGGTGACCTTTTCTGATATTGAGTTACCAATAGAGGGCACAAAACACAACAAAGCCTTATATTTAACGGTGAAGTGTGAAGACTCGGTGGTCACCTGAGTAGTGGTTGATAATGGGTCCAGTGCCAACATTTGTACCTTGGTTGGTTTGAACAAGTTAAAAATTGATCACGACCGGATTCATAAGAACAGCGTTTGTGTCCGAGGTTTCGGCAGAAGTGGTACCAACACGGTGGGTGACATCATACTAGAATTAACCATTGGTCCAGTCGAGTTCACCATGGAATTCCAAGTAGTCGATGTAAAAGTATCATACAATCTTCTGCTTGGGCGACCTTGGATCCATGCTGCCAAAGCAGTACCTTCCATGCCATACTAGATGGTAAAATTTGAATGGGACAGGCAGGAAGTAGTGGTGTACGGAGATGATAGCACAAGCCTTGGGGGAGATGATATTGTGCTATTCATAGAGACGGAAGAGGACAAAGGACTGTGGGTGTACCAAGTATTCGACGGGGTTATAGTGGCTCAAATATCTGAGGCAGAGAACCTACCACTCCACAGCATAGCTCCCGCAACCATCATGACAATCTCAGAGATGCTGGGTAATGGGTTTTTGCTAGGAAAAGGCCTGGGGGTAGAGCTTCAGGGTATTGTTCAGCATGTATCCTTGCCCGAAAGTTTAGGGACATTTGGTTTGGGGTTCAAACCCACTGTGGAAGATATACAACGAGCCAAGAGAATGAAGAAGAGAGTTTGGGTTCTCCCCAAGCCAGTTCCATGTCTTTCCAAATCCTTTGTTAGAGCAAGGGCCAAGAAATCGGCGGTTCCGAAAATCCAAGGATCATAGATTGGTATGGATGGGAATTTAGAATAGAGCTTTGAAAGAATTTTTGTTGATGTCCATATGGTAGAAGGTGGAGAGGGTCCCAGCAGAGTGGACATACAGTTTGTGGGGCCTAAGGCCAATATCAACAACTGTGCAGCAACTCCTCTTCCCACTCGAATGGAGTCTTGGTAGTAGGCTTTGGATTTTCTTTCTTATTTCCTGGGTTATCCCAGAGTTGTAATCTTTTTGTTTTGTTTGTATTTTTCTTCAAGTGTGAAACTCTTTTATCCCGCATTTCTTAATAAAAATGAAAGTTTCCTTTCTTTTTCTGGTTTTAATTTTTATCTCTTTTTTTCTGAACAGTTCTTCTTTTACTGGTCCTAAAGACATGGAATGCACAACGGATCTTCGACCTAGTCTAAATAATTAATCCAACTCCAACTTAATTGAACAAGAGAGTGAGTTAAATAATGAATCTAAATGCGAAGAGGACGAGGATTTTGAGGAAATAAGCAGGGAATTGTGCCAATTCGAAGAGAAACCAAAGCCCAATCTAAATGAAACTAAAGCTGTTAATTTAGGGAGTACAGATGATGTTAGGGAAACCAAAAGCAGCTTCCACATTTAGCCAAGTACAAGGGATGGACTAATAAAAACCCCCATTGAATTCAAAGATGTTTTCACATGGTCATATGATGACATGCCAGGATTGAGCACCGATTTAGTGGTTCACAAATTGCCCACTGACCCGGCATACCCTCATGTCAAGCAAAAACTGAAGAAGTTTAAGAAAGATATGAGTGTAAGTGACCAAGCAGCTTCAAGCGAAAGTTATTCACGTCACTCGATATCCCGATTGGTTGGCCAATGTGGTACCAGTGCCGAAGAAGGATGGGAAGATCAGGGTATGTGTTGACTACCGCAATCTCAACAAGGCGAGCCCTAAGGATAATTTCCATTTCGCAACATCCATAATCTAATTGATAATTGCGCTGGGCGCGAGATTAGATGCTTTGTGGATTGCTATGTAGGATATCATCAGATCTTGATGGATGAAGAAGATGCAGAAAAGACAGCTTTCATTACGCCATGGGGAACTTATTGCTATAGAGTAATGCCATTCGATTTGAAGAACGCTGGGGCAACGTACATGAGAGCAATGACCACTGTATTTCATGACATCATACACAAAGAGATTGAAATATACGTGGACGATGTGATCATAAAGTCTAGGCGGCAAGAAGACCATATAACAGACCTAAGGAAGTTCTTCCAAAGACTTTGAAGGTATGATATCAAGCTCAACCCGGCCAAATGTGCTTTTGGGTTCTATCAGGAAAGCTGTTAGGATTCATCGTTAACCAGCGAGGCATTGGGTTAGACCCATGAAAAATCAAATCCATCCAGGACTTGCCACCGCCAAAGAATAAAACAGAGGTAATGTGTTTGTTGGGAAGATTGAATTATATTAGTAGATTCATTGCTCAACTAACGGCAAGCTGTGAGCCCATATTTTGGCAGTTGAAGAAAGATGCTGCGGTAGAATAGACGACGGAATGTCAGGAAGCATTTGACCAAATCAAGGGGTATCTATCGAATCCACCCGTACTAGTTCCACCTGAACCAGGAAGACCACTGATTCTCTATCTGACGGTACTAGAGAATTCTTTTGGCTGCGTACTGGGGTAACATGACAGCACAGTGAGAAATGAGCAAGCCATCTACTATCTCAGCAAGACGTTACAATATATGAGGTTAAGTACACTCAACTGGAGAAGACATGCTGCGCTCTGACTTAGGTAGCACAAAATTTGAAACATTATCTGTCATTATATACTACTTATCTCATTTCACACTTGGACCCATTGAAGTATATCTTCCAAAAGCCTATGCCCACGGGGAGGTTAGCAAAGTGGCAGATATTACTCACGGTGTTTGATATTGTCTATGTGATGAGGACGGCCATAAAGGCCCAAGCATTGGCTGATCACTTAGCTGAAAACCTTGTGGATGAAGAGTGTGAGCCATTAAGGACGTATTTCCCTGGTGAAGAAGTGATGCATATAGATGAGGTGGAATCAACGGATGAACCAGGATGGAAGCATTTCTTTGATGGAGCCGAAAACTTGAAATGAGTTGGAATAGGAGCAGTTCTCATTTCAGAAACAGGACATCACTATCCTGTTACGACGCAACTACGATTGTATTGCACCAATAACATGGCTGAATATGAGGCCTACATTTTGGGATTACGGTTAGCTGCAGACATGGATGTCCAGGACGTTTTGGTCTTGGTAGACTCGGACCTCCTGGTACATCAAATTCAAGGTGAATGGGAGATACGAGATTTGAAGCTTATACCATATCAATAATACTTGCATGATCTGAGCAAGCGATTTCGATTGGTGGAGTTCAGACACATTCCGAGAGTTCACAATGAGGTTGCTGATGCATTGGACACCTTAGCATCAATGTTACATCATCCAGACAAAGTTCATGTTGACCCGTTGCATATCCAGGTTCATGAGAAGCATATGTTATTGTAGCATGATAGAGGAGGAAATGGATGGAGAGCCATGGTTTCATGATGTCAAAGAATACCCCAGATGGGAATATACCCAGAGCAGGCGACTAGAGATCAAAAGAGAGTTATTCAGCGTTTGGCGAATAGATTTTTCCTTAGCGGAGGAGTGTTGTACAAAAGAACCCCGAATTTGTGATTGTTGCGATGTATAGATGCAGGTCAAGCCACAACGCTGATGACAGAGGTACACGCCAGAGTATGTGGGCCACATATGAGTGGATATGTATTAGCAAAGAAGATCCCACGGGCAGGATATTACTGGCTCACCATGGAGCGTGATTGTATAAATTTTGTGCGGAAGTGCCATCAGTGTCTGGGACATGGAGAATTGATTCATTCTCCACCAATGGAATTGCATATAATGTCAACACCATGGCCATTTGTTGCGTGGGCATGGATGTCATTAGACCGATTGAGCCGGTAGCTTCCAACGGTCAAAGGTTCATTTTGGTAACCATTGATTATTTCACCAAGTGGGTGGAGGCAAAGACATTTAAGTCAGTGACCAAGAAGGCAGTGGTAGACATTGTCCATTCTCATATCATCTGTAGATTTGGGTTCCCAAAGGTAATCATCACGGAAAACGGCGCTAATCTTAACAGTAGTTTGATTAAAGAAGTGTGTCAACAGTTCAATATTACACACTATAATTCAACCCCATATCGTCCCAAAGCAAATGGCGCGGTTGAAGCAGTGAACAAGAATATAAAAAATATATTGAGAAAGATGGTAGAAGGGTCTAGGGAATGGCATGAAAAGTTTCCATTTGCATTGTTGGGTTATCGCACTACTATCCGGACTTCGGTAGGTGAAACTCCTTACTTGTTGGTATACGGAACTGAAGCAATAATACTAGCGGAGGTTGAAATTCTATCTCTCCGAATTGTCGCTGAAGTCGAGATTGACGATGATGAATGGGTCAAAGCACGGCTAGAACAGTTGAGCTTAATCGATGAAAAGAGATTGGCAGCAGTATGTCATGGCCAATTATATCAAAAGAGAATGGCGAGGGCATACAATAAGAAGGTGCGCCTCACAAAATTTGAAGTAGGGAAACAAGTGTTGAAACGGATTCTCTCGCACCAAATTGAAGCAAAGGGCAAGTTCGCCCCAAATTGGCAAGGACCTTATATTGTGACCAGGGTGTTATCCAATGGTGCTTTATGTTTGACAGATATTGAAGAAAGAAGCACCGACATGGCCATCAACTCTGATGCAGTCAAGAGATATTATGTGTAATTTCCTTGATCATGAAAATTGTTTGCTTATTTGTCTGTATTTGGTGCTTATTGAATAATGAAATGATGGAGGCAGTTCTTTCTTCTATCCAAACACTCTCAGCCTTTTCTTTGCCTTTTGATCCTTAATTATTTTTGTTTCATACACCTCTTTTGGAATCGTTAAAAAATAAAAGAAAATAAAATGAAAAAATGAATGAAGAAATGATGATAAGAAAAACATAATAATACAAGCATTGAACTACGTTTGACTTGATTCCTTAATAAAGGATACGTAGGCACCTCATGAATCGGTCGCAACGTGACAAATGTCACGCGATTCAAAAATCTCTATAAGACCCCATAAATTTTTGTGCATAAAACCTAGTAGCTGTGGTGTCATGGTCCGAATAATGTGTTAGGAATGCGTAGAATTCAAGCTCGCCGCGGTTCGGACCCTTGGTAGTGATTTAAGTTTCAAAAATGTAGAGAATTAATTTTTCCGAAAAGTGTCCAATATGCGGTCAAGAATGCGACCGCAAACCTGATATGCGGACCGCATTCTTGCCGCAAAACGTTCCAGAGAGTTTCCCAAAATCGTGTCAATAATACGGTCGAAATTGCGATCGCATAGTGAATCTGCGGTCCACTTTGCGACCGCAGATCAGGAATGCGGACCGCATAATGGCCGCATTCTGTAACAGAACCTGCGTAATTTTGAGGCCATTTTGCGGTCACTCTGCGGACCGCATGTTGATTCTGCGGTCGCAAAGTGCACCGCATAATTGACCCGGTCCAGATTTTTGTAACATTTTGACCCGATCTCTTCTTTGATATAACACCTTTCACCCTCATTTTTCTCATATCATCTTACCAAAAATTAGAAAGAGAAGAGAGGGTTTTTAGAGAGAGAAATCTTTCATCTTCAAAGATTGTTCCAACCATCTTAATTCCAAGGGATCCTAGGGCAAGGATTCAACTTCCCCCAAATATTTTCAAGGTAAAAACCCTAACTATTTTCTTTGATTTTCAGTTTTAAATTGGGTAAAGAGAGGTTTGCATATAATAGCTTTTAAAAATAGAATTTTTACACTCATGCATGATTATTGAACTTGATTTCTAGTAAAAAGAAGTGAGTAGAAGTAAGAGTCTTCAAGAACAAGGTTGGCAAGAGTAGGATATCTTGGGTAAGCATAAAGTAGGAAGAAAACTCATCACCAGTTATGTATGGCTAATTTTGATTCTTGTGAAATCGCCTATATGTGTGAAAATTGCTTGGTTAATGTTAATTTGACAAATTGTGTGAAATTCTCAAAGTTGTTGTTGAAATATGAGTGATGTGGTATAGAATATGAACCGAAAGTTAAATGAGAGTTGAATTGGGTAAAGAATTGTGAATAATACTTATGATGGCCTATATGGCACCTTGTGGAAAGGAAACGAAACACTCGAGAATTGGTTTATTGTGGAAAGAGATGAAACACTTGAATTGTGGAAAATTGTTGAACATACTTGTGTGAATATTTATGATTATGGAAATATTGTAACTTGGTTGTGATTTTGGCTTGATAAGTAATTGAGAACATGAAACAATGTGCAAGTTACTTATTTGAACTTGTTGAAATTGTGTGTAGTACCTTATCTCTGTTGTTTGAAATTGTTGTGTTTTAAACTGTAAGGCGGGGTCGTGTTGCACGCCGCAACGTGAGGAAATAAGGTGTGGGTTGGGGTGATAAGGGTGGCCGAGGTAATAAGGGTGGTCAGGGGCAATAAGGATGGAAAGCGATCGAAATCGCTATTGAAAATTGATACAAAAAATCAATAATGTGAAATTGTGAAAGGAGACAGCAGGAGAGTTTGCAACCTGTGGGGCACTGATTGCCCCTATGTTTGACTACTTGCAATTTAGGTTGTTGATTGGTTGTTGTTCTATTTGTTGACCTTGAATGTGCTTATGTTGAGGCTTATCTGAAATGAGAATTAGTTAAAGTTCCATATTTTGTTAAACTCACCGAGTCTGCCAGTTAAACCACGAATCAAAAATTCGTAAGTTGATCATTTGTTATCGATTATATATATTGTAGTCAAATAACAAATGTCGTCATTTAATTTTGTGGGTTTATTGTTTGAAATCCTGGACAGTGATCAACACTATTGAATAGTCATTATTGGATTGAGTTTTGGTTGATTGTGATTCTGAAATAGGACTAAATTGGTTATAGTTATTTTAATAGAAGACTAAAGTCCGATTGAGTGGGCTGGTATTCGATACACCCTTGAAAGTTATTGAATAAACCAATTAGGGGGGAGGTATCCATTAGGGAAATCACAGCCTGTTTGGGCATTAAGTTAGTGGAATCAGGAATCATAATTAGTTTAATATTAAAATGTGCGTTGCACATGATTAAAGATGGTGGGATCTGCAGGGCATCAGGGTGTTCCACCACTATTTTTTTAATTTTAGAGTTTTATATAAAAGCCTAGGTTTAAACAATGCTTGGGTGGGGAAAATAAGTGAAGTATGATGGCTTTTGTTAGTTTAAAACAATTAAAAAGGGGCTGCTGGTTTTGGACACTAAGGCGAGAAAAGGGGCATCATTCTGCACATAGAGCTAGGGGACACACACTGATTTTCAAAGAAACACAGACATACATAGAGAGAAACAGATTTCATACACTGAAGAGTAGAATATACACTTGAGAGAAAGGAAAAAACACGGAGATATTTACACTTAAGAGCAGAAATATACTCTTGAAAGGATACACACACACAGAGAGATAGACATACAGAACTAAAATATTTTAAGAATTCTGGAAGCTAAAAGTAAAGAGTGAGGTCCTTGTTTTTTTGAAGAAACAACTGTTTCTTTGAAGCTTCATGCTTCTTCTTCTTGGAGTGTTTTAAAATCAGAAACTGCTGTGGCATTACTGATTATTGTTTGTTGCTGGAATTTGTTCCCTTGATCTTAGTTTGATCCCTTTTCTCAAAAAAATGTTATGTTGATTGTTTTGCGAAACTAGTATTCCTGGAAATCTTCTACTGTTCATCATTTGCTGGTATCTGTTTGCTGTTTATCAATGGTTGTCGAACACCACTGCTGTCTATTGATTCTCCTCTTCTTTGGTTTTATATACCAGGTACACAGTTCAAATCTAATGCCAATATATCTCTTTTGGATGCTGAAATGAATTACAGCATTGGTTTAAACTGCTTCTGGAGTTTTTTTTTATCTATTTATATTAATAGTTAAATAGGTATTCACCTATTAGATTAATAGAAGTATGAATATTGGTAAACTATATGTGTTTAGAATATTACAGAAAATGATATAAGACTTGTGTTACTTTGGTGTTGGTCCGTTTGTAAACATGATAGTTTGAGTGTTAGATAACTGTTTGCTATGGTTCAAATTGGGATAATTTGGCAAAATCTAAACATGTACTACATGAACTGCATAAATTGATTTTGATATTCAGGTTTCAAATTTTTAGTTAATGGGATAAAGTGAATAGCGATTAGAGTAGATTATAAATGAGCATGCTCTTCAAGTTTAATCCAAACATGTAAATCGCACCTATAGACTGATGGTATAGTATGTTTTTGTACTCTGAGTAAACATTGAATACGTAATTTATCCATTGATTTTCACAATTATTATCAAGATTCTATTGAAATTTGATTAGCACATAGGATCGAAAAAATTGAATTGAATTTGACAAACAGAAAGAATCTAAGGATGTCATTAAACGCATAAAAGGTTTATCTCGATTACTTTACAAATATTTTTATTGGGTTTGCAATAAGGGACCAAGGTTAAACAACATGTTGGCAAAAGGCAGTTAATGTTTTCTTCAAATCACAACCAGAATCGTAGTGTTTTAAGTTGACCTTTTTAAAAATGAGACGAGCCTCGCCGCTTTTTTAAACAAAAAAAATGTATACAATTGCGAGGCACTCCTAAGTGTACATATGTCAAAAATACTTAGATTACAGGACATGCTGTTTAGCGAATTTCACAGAATTCTAAAAGTAATAACGCGCTAGCATCTTTAGGCACGTACTTAATAAAATTACCTCCCTAAACTCGGGTACACATTTATGTGACCCTAATCCAAATCTCAATAAAGTCGGAACGCATCAAAAATTGCGGACACATTTATGTGACGAAATTCGAGATGCACTCTCACGACGTTGTAATCCTCTTCCAATATAATAATTGATAAAAGCGGTTTGAAGTAATAATTGGCACATAATTTCATAATTGTTAAAAATTAGGTAATTAAACCGAAATATGATAATTAAGCGACCGTGCTAGAACCACGGAATTCGGTAATTCCTAACATCTTCTCTCGGGTTAACAGAATTCCTTATCCGGATTTCTGGTTCGCTGACTATTAAATAGAGTCAAACTTTTCCTCAAATTCGGGATCAAACCGATGACTTGGGACACCATAAATCTCCCAAGTGGCGACTCTAAATCTCTTAATAAATGAATCCTGTTTTGATTGTCCTTTAATTGGAAAAACAAACTCCCTTTTTATATCACGCGCCCTCGCGGGTAAGCGTGGACAAAGGAGGTGTGACAGTAAGCACATCGCCGGAGGTAAGAAGAGAAGAGTTTTTGGCACAATTTTTATATACAATTCATGTAATATCAAGGCGGTAAACATATAGCACATTGATCAAAAACATATAATGAAATAAGATATAAACTAAACAACAATTTAACTGAGCTCGAATTCTTAAACCCTGAACCGAAGTTCTGGGTTTCTTATCCCCAGCAGAGTCGCCAGAGCTGTCATACCTCTTTTTTATAATATACTAGTATACCCGCGATGGCGTAGAGGAGTATTTCCAATTTAAGGACAGCCGGAACGAGATTAGTTATTTATGTTTATAGAGTCGCCACTTGAGAATATAATGGTATCCCAAATCACCGGTTTATCCCAAACCGAGGAAAGTGTGACTTTGTTACAGTCTGCAAACTAGAAATCCAGATAAGGAATTTTGTTAACCCGGGAGAAGGTGTTAGGGACTCCCGAATTCTATGGTTCTAGCACGGTCTCTCAATTCTTATTTTGATTTTATCTGATTTCAATTTATATATTTTAATCATGTGTAAGTATACTGCTTTTTGAATTTTACGAATTTACAACGTCGTGAAAATATATCCTTAACCACATCGTACCCGTACGCCTATTGCTTTGGATATATTTCGACTTTGTTGAGAGTAGGATTTGGGTCACACAAATGTGCACCCGTTCAAGTGAAGGTATATTATAGTTCTGCCTAATGGTGTCTATTCTTGTTATTTTTGGGAAAGATCATAGAATTAGCTAAACGATCATTCCGAGTCTAAAGATTTTAGGATTATTATTTGAGGGCCCCGCTTTGTCCATTTTCATGACGAGGCTTGTCTAATTGCATTTTAAAAGGTACACTTAAATGATGCTAAGTTTTCTAATTCTGTTTTTTCCTTAATTGAAATACTTATTAACTATTTAGAACCTATTCATATTATTATCTATTCGGATCCAGGCCACTACACATTATTGGGCCCGGAATCTGGGCCATTAGACAGAAGTGCACGAGTGTGCATAAGCCTAGTTATTATTTCTGTGTCTATTTCTCACAAGCATAAATGCCATGCCGACTGGATCTGGGCCTCTATTCACGACCAGACCCAAATCATTACTAGGTCAGAGGCAAGTTCAAACATTAATAAACTAACTGAGATATAAGCAAATATTGTTAAATTCAGTATCAGAAATTAACTAGACATATTAACACTGATTTATCTTTGAATAATATTGTTTAGTCACTCAACTCAACTAAGTCTGATATATGTATTATTTACCAGTCGAAACAATACTTATTAAGATGTAGAGCTACCTTATTATCTTGTTTAACCGGAAATGCTAAAATAGATCTACAATTGACATATTCGAATCTAGAATTTCATTCGTGCTTTTGATTCCTTTTCACTTCAGATTTCTGAACTTTATTCGTGAGTTAAAATGCACAAACTAGTTTAAATCATTCAATACAATGAACAATTGAAATCTACCTATTTGCACTTTTCTTATTGACAGCTGTGAGCACTGGATTTTTGCCCCAAGCAAATAGTCCAAAAAATAAATATATAAAAATGATTTTTTGTTTGAAATTTGTTGATCATTGTGAAGAAGTACCAGTTCTTTGTTTCTATTTGTTGAAAATAAAGTAAAATAATTAAAACAAAAATACAATTTTAATTAATTAGAAAATACCAGAAAATAGAAGATAATTACTAGGAAAATTAGAAAATCAAAAGAAAATACAAAATACAAGAGATAATAAATACATTGGGAACAAATGCGGAAGAAAACAAATATACAAGAAAAGTACGGAAAATAATAAAAAATACAATTGGAAAAATACAAAATATTTGGGCCAAATCACAAATTCCAGCCCAATTAATAAATTACAAAGACCAGGCCCAAAGGAATTAACACCGGTCTGCCTATACACAGTCCCGCCTTGAGCCCCTCTTTCACCATATCCAAACCCCTTCCCTTGAATCTTAGCCTAGCCCGTCGAATATTAAAAAACATCCCACCGGAACCCTACTCCGGCGGATACCCCCAAACCAAAAGCCACCCAAATCGAACCCTAGTCCTTAAAAATGAGTCTTTCACAAACAAATAAGACTCCAAGACTCTGATTAGAAGACCAACAGTTAAAAGAGACTCAAGGTCTCTGAACAACTAGAAAAATCAAGAAATCAGAAAGAAAAGATGAAGAAAAGAAGGAAAAAAAAGAAAGAAAGAAAAGAAAACCAACAAAAAGCTAAGTAACCCTAAACCCCATTTTTTCTAGCATACTTCATTTTGTATTCATTATTTGCTAGCCTGAATCTGTTGCATAAAGTTTTTCTGTGTGTACTTGAAATCTACTATATACTCTCATTTTCTGACCAAAGCCAATCGCTTAAATCGTATGCTTTGTAGTTATTTAATGTTCTTGCTTGATAGATCTTGTTCGATTAAATGTTCTGATTAATTGGATTCAACTATTATCAAATTATTTCTTTGAGTCCTGATTAATCAAGTGTTTAGTCGTAATTAGGGTTATATTTACAAGTTTGTTTAATACTGTGTCACGACCCCAAATCCGGTCGTGATGGCGCCCAGCAAGCCAGCCTGACCAATCAATATCAACCACGGAGCTAGAAGCTCACTTTAGCCCATTTAGGCATATTAATTCACGAAATAACAACGATACATATAACGAAAACGGGGAACCAAGTCCCACAATACATTAACTCCCATAGACCAAGGGTCAAGAGTCATGAGCCTCTACTGAACATGAGTGTATAAAGGTTTACAAGATACCAAGTGCGGAAAGAAAAGTCAATACAAAATCAAGACGGTAAGAAGGAATATCGGGTCCTGCGGACTCTGCAGCTACCTCGAATATCCACAAACGTCGCCTCGCACAACTACTGGATCACTGCTGAGAGGTACCTGGATCTGCACACAAGGTGCAGGGAGTAAAATGAGTACTGCCAGACTCGGTGGTAATAAACAAGGGTAAGACAGCGCAGATAAGAAATCCGCAATAAAGCACTATGTAAAACTATAATCAGCTACCCTCTCATAGAATCAATATTCATTGTACCTGTACCAACAATTACCAATAAATAGCATAACAGCTAGCAGATGTAGCTAAATGCAATGCAATGCATGATATGACCGCTACGGCGCGTAGCCCGACTCCAATTTTAGGTACCCGTGCTCACTGTGGGGGTTCAGACTCCGGAGGGGCTCCTACAGCCCAAGCACATCTCATAGAGATATTCCTGCGGCGTGCAGTCCGATCCAACATATATCTCGCTGCGGCGCGCAGCCCGATCCACTACTAGTCGGCTAATATGCAGATACAGCCTCGCGCAGGCTCAAAAGTAGTTTTTGAAAACTCTTTTTATCATTTTTCAATTGGAAAACAGTAATATCAAGTTCCAGAGATTGGAATTAGCATAATAACAGAAATAACTGCGGACTAGTAGTAAACTAGCATGTCTATATGATAAGACAATGATAACGATCCTCGCGGGATCCAATAATTGGCTCACGGCCCACAAGTATACTCAACCGCCCAAGAAGGGGGTTCAACGGCTAGAGAATAGCCAATCATACAGTATCAACAGGTCGGACTAATATGTAGTCTCCAGTTCATGATCGACCCCGTACTCTCAAGAGTGTGCGTGTCTCGCCGCTATACAGCGTCACAAAGTGGTATACCGGGGTTTCGAACCCGCTGGTCATCACCCATATCTATTACTCACCTCAATACGGCACGACGATTATTCCGCAATGCCCTTGCCACGAGAATCAAGCTCCGCACGCGTAGAATCTGATCAAATACGGTAGAAACACAACAAATTAGGCCAATGGGACGACACCCAATCAATACAACTCAATTTACATCAAAATTCCCAAAGTTGTCAAAACCCGACTTTTGGTACGCTTGCCGAAAAATTACGAAAGTCACATATTCGGAACCCTCATCTCAATACGAGTCTAAGCATATCAATTTTACCAAATTCGGACTCCATTTGGCCATTCAAAACCTTGATTTTCTAAAGTTCAAGCCTAGGGCTAAATCCTCCATAAATTACCCCAAATTCCTCCATTTTCATGATATAATTGCATCATATTACCAATACTAATCATAGTTTAAGTCCATAGATGATTACCCGATGATTTCCCTTGAATTTCTCTTCAAAATTGCCCAAATCGCCTCTAAAGCCGAGACCCAAATGTGTGAAATGTTTCTGAAATTTTTCTAACTTCGAATACACTTAACTCACAGCGATTTTCACTTCTGCGGATAAAATTCCGCCCCCGCGGAACCGCTTCTGCGACCTTTTGGTCGCTTCCGCGAACCCAGGCCCTTTTGGCCATTTCCGCACCAGCGATCGAGGGACCGCCCTCGCGCATCCGCTTCGCGGAAATAAGTCCGCTTCGCGGAATGATCCGCTTCGCGACCAAGAGTCCGCTCAGCGGACTCGCCTCCACGATCAATCACCCGCTTCGCGGACCTCCCCATCGCGCCTCGGGACCGCCTCGCGATCGCCCACTCGGCTCGGCGAGCCGCTCCCGCGGACCGAGGATCCGCCTCGGCGGTCTAGCCCGCTCGCGCCTTCTGTCCGCTCCTGCGGACTCGCTCCTCGCGCCCCCGTTTCCGCGAGAGCGAAAACCACGGAACCGAACACAAGTCCGCAATTTTCCACATTTTTCTCCCGTTTAACCATCCGAAAACACCCCGAGGCCCCCGGGACCTCATCCAAACTCACCAACACATCTTAATACCTTATTCGAACTTGTTCAAATCTTCAAAACACGTTTAATAACACCAAAACCCATAATTCTCATCAAATTCAAGCCTAAATTCCTTAAAACATTCCGAATTACACATTCAATCAAAAACCCGACCAAACGACGTCCGAATGACCTGAAATTTTGCGGGCACATCCAAAATCACCTAACGGAGCTACTGCAACTGTCGGAATTCCATTCCGACTCCCGGATTAAAATCTCACCTACCATTCGATTTCGCCAAAATTCAACCTTAGCCAATTCAAGCCTATTTCTACACTGGACCTCCAAATTCAATTCCGATCGCTCCCCTAAGTCACAAATCACCTCCCGGAACTAACCGAATCATCAGAACCTGATTCCGAGCACTCTAACCAAATAGTCAACTCCGGGTTGACTTTTCCTTATTCAAGTCTCCTTCAAAAAGGCTATATGCCTCATTTTCAATTCAAATCACTCCTAAATCACCCGATAGACTCTAACACTGATATAAAATCGTAAAACATGTTTTTACAACATAACGGGGTGGTAATTCCCGTGACGACGGGCCGGGTCGTCACATTCTCCCCTCTTAAGCAAACGCTCGTCCTCGAGCGGGTCAAGAAACATACCTGAAGTCTCAAACAAGTGAGGATATCTGCTCCGCATCTCCCGCTCGATCTCCCAAGTGGCCTCCTCCACGGGTCGACCTCTCCACTGAACCTTAACCGATGCAATCTCCTTAGACCTCAATTTTCTCACCTGCCGTCCCAAAATGGCAATAGGCTCCACATCATAGGATAGATCACCATCAAGCTAAATGGTGCTGAAATCTAATACATGAGACGGATCTCCAATGTACTTCCGGAGCATAGACACATGGAATACTGGATGAACGCTGGATAAGTTGGGCGGCAAGGCCAACTCATATGCCACCTTTCCAACTCTCCTAAGTATCTCAAAAGGACCAATGTACCTGGGACTCAACTTTCCTTTCTTCCCAAACCTCATGACACCCTTCATAGGTGAAATCTTCAACAATACCCTGTCACCAACCATGAAAGACAACTCTCGAACTCTACGGTCCGCATAACTCTTCCGACGAGACTGTGTTGTACGAAGCCTCTCCTGGATCAACTTTGCTCTATCCAGAGCATCCTGGACTAACTCAGTCCCTATCAATCTAACCTCACCAGGCTCAAACCATCCCACGGGGGATCTACACCGCCTGCCATACAATGCCTCATACGGGGCCATCTGAATACTCGACTGATAACTGTTGTTGTAGGCAAACTCGGCAAGTGGTAGGAACTCATCCCACGAACCACCAAAATCAATCACACAAGCTCGCAACATATCCTCCAAGATCTGAATAGTGCGCTCAGACTGCCCATCTGTCTGGGGGTGAAATGCAGTACTCAACTCAACCCGCGTACCCATCTCTCGCTGAAATGCTCTCCAAAACTGAGAAGTGAACTGAGTACCCCTGTCGGATATGATAGACACCGGAACTCCATGCAACCGAACAATCTCTCGAATAAAGATCGCTGCCAACCGCTCCGATGAGTAGGTAGTACTAACCGGAATGAAGTGAGCTGACTTGGTCAGTCTATCCACAATCACCCATACAGAATCAAACTTCCTCGCCGTCCGAGGGAGTCCAGGTAACAAAGTCCATAGTGATCCTCTCCCATTTCCACTCAGGAATAACAATGCGCTGAAATACACCACCGGGCCTCTGATGCTCGTACTTAACCTGCTGACAGTTGAGGCACCGTGCTACATGTCCGACAATGTCCATTTTCATCTTTCTCCACCAATAGTGCTGTTTCAAATCTTGATACATCTTCGCGGCTCCTGGATGGATAGAATACCGCGAGCTATGGGCCTCCTCCAGAATCAACTCACGAAGGCCATCAATATTGGGCACACATATCCGGCCTTGCATCCTCAATACGCCGTCACTATCAATGGTGACATATCTAGCATCATCATGCTGAACTCTGTCCCTCAGGACAGCCAAATGTGGATCATCATACTGGCGCTCACGAATACGATCATATAGAGATGACCGAGATACAACACAAGCCAATACCCGGCTGGGCTCCGAAATATCTAACCTCACTAGCCGATTGGCTAGCACCCGAACATCATGAGCAAATGGCCTCTCCTCAGCTGGAATATATGCCAAGCTCCCCATACTGACCGCCTTCCGGCTCAAAGCATCGGCCACCACATTGGCCTTCCCCGGATGATATAATATAGTAATGTCATAATCCTTCAGCAACTCTAGCCATCTTCGTTGTCTCAAATTAAGGTCTTTCTGTTTGAGCAAGTGCTGGAGACTACGATGGTCGGTATACACCTCACAAGACACACCGTACAAATAGTGCCTCCAAATCTTCAATGCATGAACAATGGCGGCTAGCTCCAAATCATGAACGGGATAGTTCTTCTCATGTGGCTTCAACTGCCGAGAAGCATAAGCAATCACCTTACCTTCCTGCATCAACACACAACCTATCCCCACTCTCGAGGCATCACAATAAACGATATATGAACCTGAAGCTGATGGCAATACTAACACTGGAGCTGTGGTCAAAGCTGTCTTGAGCTTCTGAAAGCTCTCCTCGCACTCATCCGACCACACGAATGGTGCACCCTTCCGGGTCAATTTAGTCAATGAAGAAGCAATGGATGAAAATCCCTGAACAAACCGGCGATAATATCCCGCCAAACCAAGAAAACTCCTGATCTCTGTAGCTGAGGACGGTCTAGGCCAACTCTGCACCGCCTCTATCTTTTTCTGATCAACCTGAATACCATCACGAGACACCACATGTCCCCGAAATGCTACGGACTCGAGCCAAAACTCGCACTTGGAGAATTTAGCATATAGCTTCTCCTCCTTCAATCTCTGCAACACAATACTCAAATGATGAGCATGCTCCTCCTGACTACGGGAGTAGACTAGAATGTCATCAATGAACACAATCACAAATGAATCCAAATAAGGCCCGAACACACTGTTCATCAGATGCATAAATGCTGCTGGGGCGTTGGTCAGCCCAAAAGACATCACAAGAAACTCATAATGACCATATCGGGTCCCGAATGCAGTCTTCATAATATCCGAGCCCATGATCTTCAGCTGATGATAGCCTGAACGAAGATCGATCTTAGAAAACACCCTCGCACCCTATAACTGATCAAAAAAATCATCTATGCGCGGTAGAGGGTACTTGTTCTTCACTGTCACTTTGTTCAATTGCTTATAATCAATACACATTCGCATGGAACCATCTTTCTTTTTAACAAATAATACCGGTGCACCCCACGGAGACACACTAGGACGGATGAAACCCTTATCCAGAAGTTCTTGGAGCTGCTCTTTTAGTTCTTTCAACTCGGCTGGTGCCATTCGATAAGGAGGAATGGATATGGGCTGAGTGCCCGGCACCAAGTCAATGCCAAAATCAATATCCCTGTCCGGCGGCATGCCCGGCAGGTCTGAAGGGAATACATCCGGGAAATCCCTCACAACAGGTACAGAATCAATGCTAGGAGACTCAGCTCCCACATCTCTCACAAAAGCTAAGTACGTTAAACACCCTTTTTCAACCATCTTCTGAGCTTTTAAGAACGAAATAACACGGCTAGGGACGAAATCAGTCGAACCCCGCCACTCAATCTGAGAAATACCAGGAATGGCCAACGTAACTGTCTTAGCATGACAGTCCAATATAGCATGGTACGGAGACAACCAGTCCATACCCAATATAACATCAAAGTCCACCATCCCCAACAATAACAAATCGGCCTGGGTCTCCAGACCCCCAATAGATATAACACAGGATCTATAGACATGATCCACAACGATCGTATCACCCACGGGGGTGGATATATGAACAGGTAAATCAAGACTACCACGAGTCGCACCCAAATGATGTGCAAAATAAGAGGACACGTAAGAATATGTGGACCCTGGATCAAATAGAACAGAGGCATCTCTGTGACAGATAGAAATGATACCTGTAATCACTGCATCAGAGGCAACTGCATCACGCCTGTCAAGAAGTTCATAGAACCGTGCCTGGCCTCCACCAGATCTCTCCTCGCCCCTAGGGCGACCACGAGAAGACTGACCTCCACCTCTACTAGGCTGAGATGGTGCTGAAGAGGAGGGTTGATCCCTCTGCTGAGTCCTGTCCCTACGGAGTCGAGGGCACTATCTCCTCATGTGGCCAAACTCACCACACTCATAACATGCACCTGGTGCTGGAGAAGGGGACTGAACAGAACCCCTCGCTGCATAAGAACCCTGGGCTGATGAAGTAGGTGCTGCACCCTGGGCTGGAAGGGCACTAAGTGATGACTGACCCTGCTGACCTCGGCTCTGCTGGGAATGCCCTCTAGATGGAGCACCACTGAAACTGCCCGAACCACGAGGCCTCTTGGCCTCCCGCTCCTCTCTCTCTCGGCGACGATCCGCCTCAATGGAGCGTGCCATATCGGCAACCTGCTCAAACGATGATGACAGAACTCGCTCGCTGGTCATAAGAATACGGATAGAGTAGTTGAGGCCATCAATGAACCTCCCGATCCTCTCCCTATCAGTGGGGATCATCCATGTGGCATGCCTAGCCAACTGAGTGAATCTAAGCTCATACTGAGTCACAGACATGTCGCCCTGAATCAACCACTCGAACCGGCGACGTAGCTCCTCGCGACGAGACCGAGGTACATATTTCTCTAGAAAGAGAGTAGAGAACTGCTGCCATGTGAGAGGTGCTGCTCTTGCAGGCCTACGCCTCTCAAACTCCTCCCACCAATCAAATGCGGGACCGGTGAACTGAAATGTAGTAAATGAAACTCCGCTGGACTCAAGAATACCAGCCGTACGCAGCATCTTCTGACACTTATCCAAGAAACCCTGGGCATCCTCGCCCTCAACGCCACTGAAATGGGGTGGCTGAAGTCTACCAAATCTCTCAAGACGACGGTGCTCGTCATCGGGCATAACCTGAACCATATGCTCTGGAGCTGGAGCTGGTGCAGCTGGAGGAATAACCGGTGCAACCACCTGAGCGGGGACTACCTCTGGTGTCTGAAGTCCCTGAACAACCGGGTCAGGTGTGCGAGCTGCAGGGGTCTGCTGACCACCCCCTGACTGAGATGTCGCTACAGTAGCGGTAGCTGATACTACCTGAGCCAAACCAGAACACACCGATAATATCCGAGCAAGAGTCTCCTAAAGAACAAGAATAGCAATAGATACAGTCTGGGCCTGAACTGGGGATGCTGGAGAATCAACCACTGGGGGCTGCTCCTCATCTGCCCTACCTCTACCTCTAGCACGACCGCGCCCACAGCCTCTAGCAGGTGGCAATGGAGGTCGTCCACCTCGTCCTGATGCTCGCGTTCTCTCCATCTGCGAGAGAATAGAATATAGAAGTTCAGTTCTCAGAACAACAAGATCGCACGACAGAGTTCAAGAAAAGTGAAGTTTTCCTAAAGGTTCGCGGCCTCCCGAGGATAAGTACAGGCGTCCCCGTACCGATCCACAAGACTCTACTAACCGGCTCAAGACTCATGAGGCCTAGTAAACCTAGGCTCTGATACCAACTTGTCACGACCCCAAATCCGGTCGTGATGGCGCCCAGCACATTGCTAAGCCAGCCCGACCAATCAATATCAACCACGGAGCTAGAAGCTCACTTTAGCCCATTTAGGCATATTAATTCACGAAATAACAGCGATACATATAACGAAAATGGGGAACCAAGTCCCACAATACATTAACTCCCATAGACCAAGGGTCAAGAGTCATGAGCCTCTACTGAACATGAGTGTATAAAGGTTTACAAAAATACCAAGTGCGGAAAGAAAAGTCAATACAACATCAAGACAGTAAGAAGGAATATCGGGTCCTGCGGACTCTGCAGCTACCTCGAATATCCATAAACGTTGCCTCGCACAGCTACTGGATCACTGCTGAGAGGTACCTGGATCTGCACACAAGGTGCAGGGAGTAAAATGAGTACTGCCAGACTCAGTGGTAATAAACAAGGGTAAGACAGCGGAGATAAGAAATCCGCAATAAAGCACTATGTAAAGCTATAATCAGCTACCCTGTCATAGAATCAATCTTCACTGTACCTGTACCAACAATTACCAATAAATAGCATAACAGCTAGCAGATGTAGCTAAATGCAATGCAATGCATGATATGACCGCTATGGCGCGTAGCCCGACTCCAATTTTGGGTACCCGTGCTCACTGTGGGGGTTCAGACTCCGGAGGGGCTCCTACAGCCCAAGCACATCTCATAGAGATATTCCTGCGGCCTGCAGTCCGATCCAACATATATCTCGCTGCGGCGCGCAGCCCGATCCACTACTAGTCAGCTAATATGCAGATACAGCCTCGCGAGGCTCAAAAGTAGTTTTTGAAAACTCTTTTTATCATTTTTCAGTTGGAAAACAGTAATATCAAGTTCCAGAGATTGGAATTAGCATAATAACAGAAATAACTGCGGACTAGTAGTAAACTAGCATGTCTATATGATAAGACAATGATAACGATCCTCGCGGGATCCAATAATTGGCTCACGGCCCACAAGTATACTCAACCGCCCAAGAAGGGGGTTCAACGGCTCGAGAATAGCCAATAATACAGTATCAACAGGTCGGACTAATATATAGTCTCCAGTTCATGATCGACCCCGCACTCTCAAGAGTGTGCGTGTCTCGCCGCTATACAGCGTCACAAAGTGGTATACCGGGGTTTCGAACCCGCTGGTCATCACCCACATCTATTACTCACCTCAATACGACACGACGACTACTCCGCAATGCCCTTGCCACGAGAATCAAGCTCCGCACGCGTAGAATCTGATCAAATACGGTAGAAACACAACAAATTAGGCCAATGGGACGACACCCAATCAATACAACTCAATTTACATCAAAATTCCCAAAGTTGTCAAAACCCGACTTTCGGTACGCTTGTCCCGAAAAATTACGAAAGTCACATATTCGGAACCCTCATCTCAATACGAGTCTAACCATATCAATTTTACCAAATTCGGACTCCATTTGGCCATTCAAAACCTTGATTTTCTAAAGTTCAAGCCTAGGGCTAAATCCTCCATAAATTACCCCAAATTCCTCCATTTTCATGATATAATTGCATAATACATACAATTTCAACATAACAGGGTGGTAATTACCGAGACGACGGGCCGGGTCGTCACATACTGGCTATTATTGCAATACAGTTTAAAGCTTGACTCTTCTGAATTTCTGAGTAACTAGTCGTATTAGGGCTATGTGTGTAAATTTCTTAATGTTGGATATCACTGCAATATAGTTTGACTTTCGACTTGCATTAGACCTCTGATTATTTAAAAGGCTATTTTGTGGCTATGTTTGCAAAGGGTTATTTCTGAAAAGAGGTTTTACTTAGTCTGAACTAGCTATATGTCACGAACCCAAATCCGGTCGTGATGGCGCCCAGCACACTGCTAGGCCAGGCCGACCAATCAACAATAACCACGGAGCCACAAGCTCACTTTATCGAATTTAAGCACAACAATGATAGATATATTAAAAACAGGGAACCAAGTCCCAACATGTGGCAACTCCCATAGACCGAAGGGTCAAGAGTCATGAGCCTCTACAGAGTAATACAAAGTGTCAATAGTGAATATAACTGTGCACAAGTGTGGGGTGATCAGAACAAAATATAGACAAACTGGAGAATCAGGTCCTGCGAACGCTGGCAGCTACCTCGACCGTCCAAAAGCACTCCCGAGCCGCAATGGAATCAGCTCTGCTGTAATGTACCTGGATCTGCACACAAGGTGCAGGGAGTCGGGTGTGAGAACTTCCAACTCAGCGGTAATAAAAGTAAATAATGCTGAAAGGAAGAAAACCACGCAAGGCACTATCTCTTGCTACACAATACAGAACTATCATTAAACTTCAAAACACTATCATTTTATTTCTTTTCAGCATATGTGAGTAGATTATTTAGAAATCTAAATTTTTAGATACTTTCTTTCATTATAACATACCAATACCTGGGAGAATCTCAAGCAGTGCAAGTCAGCACTCAAATCAGCCTCTCAGGCTCAGCACTCCTTAACAATTTATACCAGGAGATCTGGTCAATAGTAAAGTATGAGTGCTAAAATGTTATGCCTCGTAGTACACGTAAACCAATGTAAGTATGCCATGCAATGCATATGACCGCTACGGCGTGTAGCCCGATCCTTTTGGGTACCCGTGCTCACTGTGGGGGTTCAGACTCCGGAGGGGCTCCTACAGCCCAAGCACAATATTAATATCACACCTGCTGCGGCGCGCAGCCCGATCCGTATACCACTGCGGCGTGCAGTCCGATCCATGCATGTGTATGCATATGCTCACATGAAATGTCATGCCCTAACATATGGCCCTCGGCCCAATCAGTCTAACAAATAATCAAGAAAGCCCTACGGGCAACAATATCACATTAGCTCACAGCTAAAATATTATTAAGACCTTGTTCAAGTTTTTCATAACCTTATAAGAATGCTGAATAGCAAAAATACCATTTAAAACCTTAAATTTAGATAAAAATATGTACAGTGTTATCAAGACAATGATACTAATCCCCGAAGGATTCAAATAATCGGCACGAAGCCCAAACATGATAATTAGTCCAATTCATTTCAACAATTAGGTGTTATTATTTATTACGCGGGACGGACCAAGTCGCGATCCCCAATGGTGCTCTACCCCACGCCCGTTATCCGGCGTGCAAGTCACCTCAACACAGCACTAAGATGTGCAAGTCCGGGGTTTACCAACCCTCAAGACATCATTTACAAGTATTACCCACCTCGAACCGACGAAAGCTCATGCCCGCGATGCCTTAGCTCCTCAAACCGGCATCCACGCACGTCAAAACTAGCATAAATCAGCACAAATATATCAAAATAGGCTAATGGAACATAACCCAATCGAAAGAACTCGAAAAATATCAAAAATCATGAAATTAGCAAAGCCCGAGCCCCGGATCAAAATCTCACCTACCGTTCGGATTTCGCCAAAATTCAACCTTAGCCAATTCAAGCCTATTTCTACACCGGACCTCCAAATTCAATTCCGATCGCTCCCCTAAGTCACAAATCACCTCCCGGAACTAACCGAATCATAAGAATCCGATTCCGAGCCCTCTAACCAAATAGTCAACTCCGGGTTGACTTTTCTTATTCAAGTTTCCTTCACAAAGGCTATATGCCTCATTTCCAATCCAAATCACTCCTAACTCACCCGATAGACTTTAACACTGATATAAAAGCATAAAACATACAATTTCAACATAACGGGGTGGTAATTCCCGTGACGACGGGCCGGGTCGTCACAGTATAATATAAAGTCTAAGTATCAGGGATTATTTGTTAAATACTGTTTCGAGTCTTGACTGTTCAAGGTCTTAATTAACCTAAAGGTGGTCGGGTAAATACACACAAAATATAGGGTAAAAGGGGAATAGGTAAAGGGTATTCTGAAAATAACTTAGAAATATTAAGGGCATAAAAGACATATTGGCATGGTTTTGACGTAATTAGCTGAACAATAAATGGAATTCTATGTATAACTAAATGGTAAATAGGTCATAAATATTAGCAAGTGAGGGTAATAAAGGCATTTACACCTAAATAGAATCATAAGGAATACCCTAGAACCTTCTAGCAGGGGTTCAAGTGTATTCCTGTTAAATTCACTTAGACTAAACTGAAATAATTCAAAAAGAGTAGGGGTGGAAAATCTGAATATCTAATTCAAATTTCCCTCTCATTCTATAGGCCCCTTTAGGCCTTATTAAAGAGGTTCAGAAAATTTAATACACTAAAAATAGACTGAAATACTGCTAATGTTTCATTGCTGCTACTTCGCGTGGTATTTTGGACTGTTGTTCGTTGTTGTTCATCTGTTTGATTGAATTCGCTGGGTCTTCTACTTGTTTGGTTGGATTCGCTGAGTTTTCTATTATGAAGTCATACCTGCTGTTGTGTTAATATGCCACCATTGCTGTTGATACTTAGTTGCTGCTTATCGCTGACTTTCTTCTCCTTTATCCCTTAGAACTCATTGTTTCATCTCATTTGATCAGGTACACTACTACCTCTCATGTATGTAAATGAAGTTTTGAAGATATGAAACACATTGGGTTTTTCGTTTATATATTTGTAATCCTGTTTTGTTCATAGCTTGGTAGTTAGGATCTATGTAATTCATTAGGACTTCGGGCTGTAATAAGGACTGGGACTCTACGAATTTAAATTCAGATTTATAGTAGTAGTAGTAGATAATAATGTAGGAAATACATTAAATAGATCAGTCAAAATAATCACCTAGATCTAAATTAAAAAACTGGTTTAAACTTAGTTAATTTGCTTATAGATTTACAACTACTCTGAAAATCAGACGTGTAATACACAAGTACTTGGATATTTCATTAATTAAATTTTGAATCAGTAGCTGTTAGTTGGAAAAATATGACTTAGTTAAAGTTTGAATCGTGTTAATGGCTTAGTATCACTTAAATTTGTTTTGTTATAAATTTTCGTTAAAACTCAGTAGTATGGTGTAAAACAGAAGTTTCAGTATGAATGAAATCCACATTGCAATTCGAATATGTTCTAGTTTAAGATTTAGAATAATATTACCAGTTAAGCAAAATAATAGGGTAGTTATGTATCTTAATAAGCACTATTTGACTGATAAATAATATGTCGATCAGATTTAGTTAATCTGATGTGGCCAAACAGTAGTATTCAAACATAAATCACATTTAGTATGTCTGGTTAATTTCTGATAATGAATTTAATAATATCTGCTTATAGTTCTGTTAGTTTATTAAGAATGTTAACCTGCTTTAGATATTAATGATTTGGGCTTAGTAGTGAATATAGGCCCTGATCTAATCGATATGGCTTTTGAGCTCGTGAGAAATAGATACGGAATTTTTGATTGTGCTTTAGGAAGCCAGTTGCACTTTGGTGCAGCACTGTTGAGGTAACCCACATTCCATGCCCAATAACGTGTAAGGGCATGAACCCAATTAGAGGATGGTATAAACTATTAAAAATAGCTAATAAACAGTTCTATTAAGGGAAAACCAACATTAGAGAACATAGTACACAAATAGGCTTAACCTTTTGAAATAAAATGGGATGAGCCTCATTACAAGATAAAAACGTACGGGGCCCCGGAATAATAACTATAAAATTATTAGACCCGGAAGGATCGTTTAGACAGTTTCACGATCATTCCCAAAAAATAACAAGAATAGACATCTCTAGGCATAATTTTAATATACATTCATTTCAACGGGTGCACATTTATGTGACCCAAATCCTACTCTCAACGAAGTCGAAATATATTCAAAGTGATGGGCATACTGGTACGGTGTGGTCATGGATGTATTTTCACGACATTGTAAATTCTTAAAATTCAAAAAGCAGAATACTTGCACATGATTAAAATATATAATCGAAATCTAATGAAATCACAACAACAGTTGAGCAACCGTGCTAGAACCACAGAATCCGATAGTACCTAACACTTTTTCCCGGTTTAACAGAATTCCTTATGCGGATTTCTAGTTCGCAGCCTGTAACAGAGTCAAACTTTCCTCGGTTCGGGATTAAACCGGTGACTTGGGACACCATTACATTCTCAAGTGACGACTCTGAAAACTTAAATATCTAATCCCATCTCGACTGTCATTAAATTGGAAAAACATCTTCTACACCCTCACGGGTATAGTATATAATACATTTCGTAGAAAAAGAGGTGTGACAGCTCTGGCGACTCTGCTGGGGATAACAACCCCAGAACATCGGTTCAGGGATTAAGAATTCGAGCTCAGTTAAATTGTTGTTTTTGATTATATCTGATTTCATTATATGATTTTGATCAATGTGCTATATGTTTACCACTTTGATATTACGTGAATTGTATACGAAAATTGTGCCGAAAACCCTTCTATTCTTACCTCTGATGTGCTTACTGGTTGAGACTCCCCCTTCTGTTAAGTCAATACCAAATAAGAAATAGAGACCGGAAAAGTTACTAAGCCGGACAATCCCACGGGTCCCTAGTACGTAGCCCTCTCCTCGACTTGAGTTTTCCGCTCGGGTGCACAGTCTAAAACCTATGAAAATTGGGATATTGAGCCTAGAATTAGGACGATTATTTGTATCATACTTGACTTAGGGGACTCAACACAAGGGTTGGGTCCGTCTAGGACAGGTAACCCAGATACGAAAAAACCGAGCCTGATTATATGTTGCATTTATTTGTCTTGGGCCATTATGCTGACCGGCTAAATAATTGAGGGAAAGAAAAGAAAAATAGCAATTTTTAGAAAGAAACCGATGTCTAAATACTGACGAAACTCAGTCGAAATTATCAAAAATAGTTGGAAATAAGTCAATTTTATCAAAATAGTTGGTCTAAAAATAATTTGACCGAACTACACTGGTTTGATTCTTACCACTAGGTGAGATATGTAGGCAACCCTTGACAGGTCCAACCACCCCTATACAAAAACAACCAAAAACTATTAATAAATCAATGTGATGCTGTTTTTGAAAATAGTCGAATGTCCCGAAAGGACGCCGTAAGACCGTTTGCGTAAAAATGGCCACTTTTGAGTGACTATCCCTAAATAACAAATACAACCTTAAAATATTCAGAGGAAGTGTTGAAAGGCCGTATTCGCAAATAGGGACTTTTTTCAAAAAAAATAAAAATGAAATTTTCCTTTAAAAAAAATATTTTTGTCTTTAGGTCATATAATATGTGGTTAAATTTCTTTAAATAAATGTGTAGGATGAGCACAATGCAAAATGAACATTTTTTGTTAATGAATAAGATCCATTTGGAGTTACGCCTCTGGTGGAATGACATGGGTCAGGACGGACAAGATGAGGTCAAGAAATGTTTGAAAGGTCTTAGCGGGTTGCTTGATATTATACCTCGGGGAGACATTATTCGAGCCTTGGTCACCTGCTGGGATCCCGCACACAATGTGATCAATATTTCGAACTATGAGCTCACTCCGACACTAGAAGAGATTGCTAATTACATCGGTAAAAATGAGGTCCCTCTGAAAGATAAATATTCGGTCGCTCCAAGAGCCACCACCGCTCACAGATTCCTGGATTCCTTGAAAATCACCCGAAGTGTTCACAATGAAGATTTGGTCCATGGGTTTTGCACTATGACTTTCATATACCATAGATATGGTCACGTTGGAGGATTTAACAACCCAGAAAACAAACTTTGCAATAAAGCAAACTGGGCTAAATAGGAGGAACATAGGTGTTTTGCTTTCATGGTAGCCTTTGTAAGTTCGATAATATTTCCAAGGAAAGACAGGAACATCGACATCAGAATTGTCGGGATTGTCAGTACTCTCCTCACACAGGATAATAGTACTTTGGCACTAATGATAGTGGCTGATATTTTTCGTGCTCTCACATCTTGTAAAGCTGGAGAAGATTTCTTCGAGGGATGCGACTTGCTATTACAGATATGGATGATCGAGCACTTATGCCATTGCCCTCAATTTCTGAGTTATGGATCATCAGAAAAAACTTGTATAGAAGAATTCTACACAAGGATAAAAGGGGTCAAGTTGCCTGAGGGGCCTAAAAGTTGGATCACATACTTTCGATCTCTTACGGCTAGTTAGATAGAATGGGCATTCGGGTGGCTACCCGTCGATGAAGTCATATACATGCCAGCAGAAGGATCGCATTTTCTTTTAACGGGGCTCAAAAGTATCCAAGCTTACGTGCCGTATCGAGTATTACGGCAACTCGAAAGATATCAAATAGTGCCAAAAGATAGAGATCTCAGCGTTCAAGTGATAGAAATTAGTCCCGATGGGCAGTTTCCTGAGGCAAAAGTCCGACAAATATGGAATGAGTGTCAATGCTTGAAAGGGGACACTTGTATAAGGGATTGGGCCAGAGGTGAAATGTCACTCGATTCTCCGCATGGTACAGAAGAGATTATAAGCATGAAAAACCAATGAAGAGACCTCACTTTCAAGAATTTTCCGAGATGTCAAAAGAGCGATGGGATTGGTTGGCTAAAGAGAACGAATACCGAGCAAAAATCAGTATGTTAGAAAAGCAAGTTCAAGACCTCAAGTATGAAAAATGCTTACAAACGGCGGCCGATGAGGGTGAAAAGAAACAAATGATTAAGGAAAATGAGGCATTAAAAGCTCAAATTCTGAAAATGAGAGTAGCAACTGAAACCTCTATTCGACATGCCCGGGATGAAAAACTGATTGATAATTTGTGGCCAAAGGTGAATAACTACAGTTTTGATCTGGATAAAACCAAAAAAGAATTAATCGGGGTGCGGAAGTAATTGGCTAAAAATGCTGATGAAAGGGCTCATATAATCCAACAATTGAAAGAAGAACATAATATTGAAGTTGTTCGGTTGAGGAAAAAGATTATCACTGCCAATGTCAAAAGTAGCAAACAAGTAAAAGAGTTTGACACGGAAAGAGAACAATGCTACATGGCCATGGCCTGGTTAAAAGTGGAACTGCAGCAGCTTCAAGAGAAAAGTCAACAGACTCTGGATGCTCGTGCCGAACAAATTGGGAGGTTACTCCAAGAGAAAGGAATGATTAGAGAAAGAATTGTCAGCATTGCTCACTATATCACTTGCAAATGCCAGATATGCGAAGATATGACCCAGTCCACATTTGCCGCCTCAGCAATGATATTTGTAAAGCAAGTAATGAGAGATTTAGATAAACTCTAAAGGGACTTGCATACAGGCCTGCGGTAAGATCGAACGATGTCTCGCGGGCAGTAGGATCTTTAATATATTCTTATGACATGCATTTTGAGAAGGTTGTAGTACAATTATCATTAGAGTATTATCTTTATAATCAATGATTGGTTATTAATGAAGTTGAGAATTTCCAAATTTGTCTTTATTATTATTTTTCTTTAAATACTTGTGCGATAGGCAAATATGTGGGGCCGATCAATGAAAAATAAAAAAAAAGGGAAAAGGAGATATGGAAAAATAAAAATAGAGAACGTTGGCGGTAATAAATATAATGAAAAGAAAAAACTGAAAACAAAAGAATTGGAAAATCAAGAAAGACAACAAGGCCGGGATGACGCATATTGCCAGGCAAAATTGTATTCTTAATCTGTAATTTTTGACCCATTATGGCCTAACCACTAACAAGTTTTGTCGTTGTTGAGTAACAGATAGGTGGTTAGTAACTGGCATTCTGGCAACTCACCATTACAGCACTCGCTCCATGAATATGACAAAGGCAATTACACAAGAAATTGAAGCAACAGTCATGGATCCAGTAAAGGAAGATGAGGTAGTAGATGTGAACAGTATGAAACAAGAGATGTATAAACTCAAACAACAAATGGCCGAGATGTACCAGGCTTGGGCGAAGGGACAACCTTTACCCACATACCCGGCCAACCCCACATACATCCCTCGACCAGTCCCAGCATAGGACCCACCCACTATGAACTCAGCCTCCACTCATCCTACTTACCAACCCTACTATGCAACCACATCAAAATCACCACCTCCAATCCCTAAACTTGTTCCGCCACTACAGCCACATGTTGCTCCTGTATATGAGGCCTCACCACCGGCCACCCTGCATAAATCATCCAGTGAACCATTATTCCACATCCAAGATAACCATTATTACACGCCTGAACCTACTTCTGGCAGCATGATTCCTATACCCCTCTCTTTGATATGGCTAAGGAGGAGAAACAACCTAAAAATCTTGAGTAGGAAGAGATTGCTAGAAACATGAAAAGCCTCGAGAAATCATTCTGGAACATGCAGGGCTTGGGAGGTCAAGTTAGCATAGCTTACAAGAATTAATGTCTATTCCCTGAAGTGAAACTGCCAGCAGGATTTGTCACGACCCAAACCCTGGTCGTGATGGTGCCCAACACAATGCTAGGCAAGCCCGACCATATTATCCCTTAAACCAGCCAGTTATTAATCAAATTAAACTTAAACAAGTAAATGATCATATCAGGTGATAAACGAAATGTAAAACATACAAAATACGGTCCCAACCATATCGTGGTGTCACGAGACTGAGCCTCTACAGAATAGCATCCTAATACAACCAAGTCTAGGCAAATAGGAAATCAACAAGATGATAAGGAAGGAGAAAACAAGCTCTGCGGACGCTGGCAGCTACCTCGTAATCTCCGCAAAAGTAGACAAGGATCAGCAACTACAATGTCTCAACTGCTCTCGGGCACCTGTGGATCTGCACAGAAAGTGCAGGGGAGTGGGGTGAGTATATTTCAACTCAGTGAGTAACAATAATAAATAATAACCGAAGGTAAGAACTCCTGTGCTATCACTTAGCAGTTCTAAGGCAACCCTCACAGGTACGTCATCACTATGGTAGTACTCTGATCTCCAATCCACGTTTATCTCTACAAGGTTCCACACTGAACCAACCCTCACTCGTACCCCTACGGTGTACGACCATCTCAACATATAAAGACACATACCTATGTCTATAATGTATAAGTAATTAGGTAGATAGTAGGATATGATTAAGTATAATGTTGCGGCGTGCAGCCCGCTCCAATACATATACCGCTGCGGCGCGCAGCCCGCTCCATTTAACGTCGACGGCGCTTAGTGGGGGTGTATACAGACTTCGGAGGGGCTCCCTAGGCCCAAGCACTATTATACTGCGGCGTGCAGCCCGATCCACACATGTATCACTGCGGCGTGCAGTCCGATCCAATATTTATATGTATATATATTTATACTGCTGCGGCGCGCAGCCCGATTCCATAATATACACCAGTGCTCACTGAGAATGTGTGCATACTCAGACTCCGAAGGGGCTCCTACAGCCCAAGCGCAATAATACTGCGGCGTGCAGTCCGTCCCACATGTATATTACATGTATATTACTACGGCGTGCAGTCCGATCCAATATATATATATACTGCTGCAGCGTGCAGCCCGATCCAATATAGGTATATATATATAATACCTCATAATGGGTCCTCGACCCTATCCCGGTCAATATGTGCTTGGCCTCTCAGGCCCAATATAATATATCACAGTGGGTCCTTGACCCTGTCTCAGTCAATATAGACTTGGCCTTTCGGGCCCAATATAACATCTCATAGTGGGTCCTTGACCCTATCTCATCTCAATCGGTATAGACTTGGCCTTTCAGGCCCGCTCAGCTAGAACAGGGAATTCCACCCTAGATAATCTCTCTTAATGTACACATCTAGTACGGGCTCATATTATGCTATACAACTAGAGCTACGGCTGAGTGTATGTTTCCAACACGATATAAGGGTCACCTAGCTCTATAGGTTCCCTAATGCTCTACAGATCGGCACAAGGCCCCAAACATGGCTATCAGCCCAATTGCACAATTATAAACTTATTATCAGTCATAACACACAGTATACTATTAGTCAGGAAGGACTAAGTCCGAACCCCCAATCACAATGTCACCACGCCCGTCATAGAACGCGTGTCTCATCTCAATATAGCACCTGTGAAGTGCTAGTACGGGGTTTCAAACCCTCAGTACATTGTTTACTACTACCACTCACCTCGAACCGGTAGAGGCTTCAATCCGCCTTACGCTTGCCTCGCAAATCAACCTCCTCGGATGCCAAATCTGCTCAAAATCATAGAGAATGCATCAATATATGCTAATTTCACGCAATTCATTCAAAATAACCCAAATTATATCAAAACCCACAAGTTGTCAAAACCCGACTTTTGGTACACTTGTCAAAAAATTACAAAAATCACATATTCGGAATCCCTCATCTCGATACGAGTCTAGGCATATAAAATTTACCAAAATCGGACTCCATTTGCCCACTCAAATCGGTGTTTTTCTTTAATTTAGGCCTAGGGCTCAAACCCACCTTTAATCTTCCATTTACAAGGATTTAACCAAGGATTTCATGTTAAAATGATGTAATTAAGCCACAAAACTTACCTCCAACGATAACCCGATGTTCTCCCAGCAATAACTCGCCCAAATCGCCCAATTCGCCTTCAAGAACCGAGCCCCAAATGTTTTGCAACTTATGAAATTTTAACCCTTCTGTTATTTTTAACACAGGCGCGATTTCCGCTTCTGCGGACCAAAATCCGCCTCTGCGAGGCCGCCTCTGCGACCAAATGGTCGCTTCTGCGAAAACACTCCTAGCCGCCCAGCTCCGCTTCTGCGGCCCAGGTCTCGCTCCTGCGAGACCGCTCCTGCGAATCCCCTTCCGCTCCTGCGAGCCTTACCGCTTCTGCGCATCAGAGTCCGCTCCCGCGGACTCGCTTAGGCGACAAGTCTTCCGCTTCTGCGGATCCTCCCATAACGAGCCCAGACCGCTTCTGCGGTCTTTCCTTCCGCACCTGCGGTGCCGCCCTTGCGGACCGGGATCCGTCTCGGTGAACCCCAGCACTTCTGCGCTCATTTTTCCGCTCCTGCGGGCTCGCTCATGCGCCCCCATTTCCGCAGGAGCGAAAACAATAGAACCAGAACTCTTCAAACCTGCAATTTTCCATATTTTCTCCCGTTTAGCCATCCGAAAACACCCCGAGGCCCCCGGGACCTCATCCAAATACACCAACACATCTTAATACCTTATTCGAACTTGATCCAATCCTCAAAACATGTCTAATAACATCAAAACCCATAATTCACATCGAATTCAAGCCTAAATTCCTTAAAACATTTCGAATTACAAAATCAATCAAAAACCCGACTAAACGACGTCCGAATGACCTGAAATTTTGCAGGCACATCCAAAATCACCTGACGGAGCTACTGCAACTGTCCGAATTCCATTCCGACCCCCGGATCAAAATCTCACCTACCGTTCGGATTTCGCCAAAATTCAACCTTAGCCAAATTCAAGCCTATTTCTACACCGGGCCTCCAAATTCAATTCCGATCGCTCCCCTAAGTCACAAATCACCTCCCGGAACTAACCGAATCATCAGAATCCGATTCCGAGCTCTCTAACTAAATAGTCAACTCCGGGTTGACTTTCCTTATTCAAGATTCCTTCAGAAAGGCTATATGCCTCATTTTCAATTCAATTCACTCCTAACTTCCCCGATAGACTCTAACGCTAATATAAAAGCATGAATTATGTAATTACAACATAACGGGGAGGTAATTACCGTGACGACGGGCCGGGTCGTCACATTCTCCCCCTCTTAAGCAAACGCTCGTCCTCGAGCGGGTCAAGAAACATACCCGAAGTCTCAAATAGCTGAGGGTATCTGCTCCGCATCTCCTGCTCAACCTCCCAAGTAGCCTCCTCTACGGGTCGACCTCTCCACTGAACCTTAACCGATGCAATCTCCTTCGACCTCAACTTCCTTACTTGGCGACCCAAAATAGCAATAGGCTCCACATCATAGGATAGATCACCATCAAGCTGAATGGTACTGAAGTCTAATACATGAGACGGATCTCCGATGTACTTCCGGAGCATAGACACATGGAATACTGGATGAACGCTGGATAAGTTGGGTGGAAAGGCTAACTCGTATGCCACCTCTCCAACTCTCCTAAGTATCTCAAAAGGACCAATGTACCTGGGACTCAACTTCCCTTTCCTCCCGAACCTCATGACACCCTTCATGGGTGAAACCTTCAGCAATACTCTATCACCAACCATGAAAGACAACTCTCGAACCCTACGGTCCGCATAACTCTTCTGGCGAGACTGTGCTGTGCGAAGCCTCTCCTGGATCAACTTTGCACTATCCAGAGCATCCTGAACTAACTCAGTCACTATCAATCGATCCTCACCAGGCTCAAACCATCCGACGGGAGATCTACACCGTCTGCTATACAATGCCTCGTACGGGGCCATCTGAATACTCGACTGATAACTATTATTTTAGGCAAACTCAGCAAGTGGCAAAAACTCATCCCACGAACCACCAAAGTAAATCACACATGCTCGCAACATATCCTCTAGGATCTGAATAGTGCGCTCGGAATGCCCGTCTGTCTGGGGGGGAAATGCGGTGCTCAACTCAACCCGCGTACCCATCTCCCGCTAATATGCTCTCCACAACTAAGAAGTGAACTGAGTGCCCCTGTCAGATATGATATACACTAGGACCCCATGCAACCGGACAATCTCCCGAATAAAGATCACTGCCAACCGCTCCGAGGAGTACGTAGTACAACTGGGATGAAATGTGCGGACTTAGTCAGCCGATCAACAATCACCCATACAGAATCAAACTTCCTCGCTGTCCGAGGAAGCCGAGTAACAAAATCCATGGTGATCCTCTCCCATTTCCACTCGGGAATAACCATACGCTAAAGAACACCGCCCGGTCTCTGATGCTCATACTTGACCTGCTGGCAATTGAGGCACTTAGCTACATGCCTAACAATATCCATTTTCATTCTCCTCCACCAGTAGTGTTGTCTCAAGTCTTGGTACATCTTTGCGGCACCTGGGTGAATAGAGTACCGCGAACTGTGTGCCTCCTCAAGTATCAACTCCCGCAAACCATCAACATTGGGTACGCATATACGGCCTTGCATCCTCAGAACACCATCACTGTCGATAGTCACATCTCTAACATCATTATGCTGCACTCTGTCCTTAAGGACAAGCAAATGTGGGTCATCATACTGTCGCTCCCTGATGTGATCATATAAGGAAGATCGAGAAACAACACAAGCCAACACCCGACTCGGCTCCGAAATATCTAATCTCACTAGCCGATTGGCTAGGGCCCTGAACATCATAAGCAAATGGCCTCTCCCCAACTAGGATGAAAGCTAGGCTGCCCATGCTAACCGCCTTCCGACTCAAGGCATCGGCCACCACATTGGCCTTCCCCGGATGATACAAAATAGTGATGTCATAATCCTTAAGCAACTCCAACCACCTCCGCTGTCTCAAATTAAGGTCCTTCTGTCTGAATAAGTGCTGAAGGCTGCGATGATCCGTGAACACCTCACGGGAGACACCATACAGGTAATGCCTCCAAATCTTCAAAGCATGAACTATGGCTGCTAGCTCCAAATCATGAACAGGGTAGTTCTTCTCGTGGGGCTTCAACCGACGAGAAGCATAAGCAATGACCCTACCCTCCTGCATCAACACACAACCAATGCCCACTCCTGAGGCATCACAATATACAGTATAAGAATCTGAAGCTGTCGGTAGAATCAAGACTGGTGCTGTGGTCAGTGCTGTCTTGAGCTTCTGAAAGCTCTCCTCGCACTCCTCGGACCATAAGAAAGGAACACCCTTCCGAGTCAATCTAGTCAAGGGTGAAGCAATAGAAGAGAACCCCTGAACGAATCGGCGATAATACCCTGCCAATCCCAGAAAGCTACGGATCTCAGTAACTGAGGTCGGTCTGGGCCAACTCCTGCACTGCCTCGACCTTCCTCGGATCTACCTGAATACCATCACAGGACACCACGTGCCCTAAGAATGCCACGGACTCAAGCCGGAACTCACATTTGGAGAACTTGGCATACAACTTCTCCTCTCTCAATCTCTGCAACACAATAATCAAGTGCCGAGCATGCTCCTCCTGGCTACGAGAGTAGACTAGTATGTCATCAATGAATACGATCACAAATGAATCAAGATACGGCCTGAATACACTGTTCATCAGATGCATAAATGCTGCTGGGGCATTGGTCAGCCCAAACGACATCACAAGGAACTCATAATGACCATATCGGGTCCGGAATGCGGTCTTCATAATGTCAGACTCTCTAATCTTCAGCTGATGGTAGCCTGAACGAAGATCAATCTTCGAGAACACCCTAGCTCCCCGGAGCTGATCAAATAAATCATCAATACGAGGCAGAGGATACTTATTCTTCACTGTTACTTTGTTTAGCTGCCTATAGTCAATACACATCCTCATAGATCCGTCCTTCTTCTTAACAAACAGGACCGGTGCACCCCACGGCGACACACTCGGCCGAATGAACCCCTTATCTAGGAGTTCCTGGAGCTCCTCCTTCAATTCCTTCAACTCAGCTGGTGCCATCCGATACGGAGGAATAGAAATAGGCTGAGTGCGTGGCACCAAATCGATACCAAAATCAATATCCCTGTCCGGCGGCATGCCCGGCAGGTCTGAGGGAAACACATCAGGAAAGTCTCGCACAATGGGAACAGAATCAATACTGGGAGTCTGGGCCTCGACCTCCCGCACAAATGCTAAATAAGAGAGACATCCCTTCCCAACCATTCGTTGGGCCTTGAGGAAAGATATCACCCTGCTAGGTACATACTCAGTCGTGCCTCGCCACTCGATCCTCTGAATGCCCGGCATAGCCAACGTGACCGTCTTAGCATGACAGTCCAGAATAGCATGACATGGAGATAGCCAGTCCATGCCCAGTATAACATCAAAATCAATCATGCTCAGAAGCAACAGGTCTACTCGGGTCTCCAGACCTCCAATAGTGACCAAACAGGACCGGTATACGTGGTCCACAACAATAGTATCCCCTACCCGGGTAGATACATGCACTGGCAGCTCAAGACTCCTCGGGTCGTGCCCAAATGAGGAGCAAAATATGTAGACACATAAGAATAAGTAGAACCGGGATCAAACAATACCGAGGCATCTTTGTGGCAGACCGAAATAATACCCGTAATGACAACATCAGAAGCAACGGCCTCGGATCGTCCCCCGAAAAACATAGCATCTAGCTTCGTCCGCCCGATCGGCCTCCCCCGCGAGCGACCCCTAGCCGTCCGACCCTCACCCCTAACCGGCGGGCGGGTGCCGAAGTAGAAGGACCGGACGACGAGGGCTGCCCCTCTGCCGATAAGATCCGGAAACAAGACGGGGACACTCCCTACGGTGGTGCCCAAACTCTCCGCACTCGTAGCAACTCCCCGGTGCCGGGTACCTGAGACTGATAAGGACCTCTGGCGCTGGAGTGGCCAGCCGATGAACTAGGCCGAGATGAACCCCGAGCGGATGGGGCCTGTGAAGAACTCTGAGCTGGCATGGCACTTAGAGATGGCTGGCTCGGTGCGAACCCCGATAACCCCGTCTAGGAGACCATCCGCGACGATCCGAGCGACTCGACTGCGAAGACCCTGAAAGAGCGACCTCGGCTCTGCTGACTCTGGCCTCTGGTCTAAGTGCCACTGGAACTAGCTGCTGCTCAAGGCCTCTCGGCCTCCCTCTCATCCCGCTCCCTGCGACAATCTGTCTCTATGTCACGAGCAATATCCACAGCATCCTCAAATGTACGACTCAAAACCCTCTCCCGAGTCATCAGAATACGAATGGGATAAATGAGGCCGTCCACGAAGCGCCCAATCCTCTCTCTGTCGGAATGAACCAACCACGGTGCATATCCGGACAACTCTGTAAACCTGATCTCATACTCTGACACTGACATGTCCCCCTGACGGAGACCCTCAAACTGCCTACGCATCTCCTCTCTCCGAGATCGAGGCACCCATTTCTCCAAGAACATAGTGGAGAACTCCGGCCATGATAGTGGTGCTGCCCTTGCCGGCCTGCGGCGCTCATAAGCCTCCCACCAAGCGAAGGTTGGTCCCTGAAACTGAAAGGTAGTGAAAGATACCCCACTGGACTCCAATATCCCTGCCGTACGAAGCATCCGACGGCACTTATCCAGAAAACCTTGGGCGTCCTCGCCCGGAGCACCAGTGAACACTGGAGGAGATAACCTGGTGAACCTCTCGAGACGACGCTGCTCATCGTCTGTCATAGCTGGGACCCTGTCCCCCTGAATCTGATCTGCTGGCTGAACCGGAACCACAGGCTGAACTGAAGGAGCCTCTGGTGTCTGTATGCCCTGCACTGCTGGCTCTGGAGTGTGTACTGCGGGGGTCTGATGACCACCCCCGATCCCCGATGCAGCTGCTGCAGTAGTAACTAAAACCGCCTGTGCTAGGCCAGTGTAGACTGCTAGTATCTGAGCCAGGGTCTCCTGTAGACCCGGAATGACAATGGGCACAGCTGGTGCCTGATCTGGTGCTACTGGCACCTCTGCAACTAGGGGTTGTGGGTCAGCTGGTACTGCCTCAGCTGCCCTAACTCCGCCACGACCACGGCCACATCCTCGCCCTCTAGTAGGTGGTAGTGGTGGTCGTCCTACATGTCCGGATGATCGAGTTCTCGCCATCTGCGAGAGAATAGAATGTCAAAGTTCAGTTCAAGTCAAAAGTAATCGCACGACAAGAATTCCAAGAATTTTAAACTTTTCCAAAAATAGGTTTGCAGCCTCCCGAGGATAAGTACAGGCGTCCCCGCACCGATCCACGAGACTCTACCAACCGGCTCATGACTCGCGAGACATGTTAACCTAGGCTCTGATACCAACTTGTCACGACCCAAACCCTGGTCGTGATGGCGCCCAACACAATGCTAGGCATGCCCGACCATATTATCCCTTAAACCAGCCAGTTATTAATCAAATTAAACTTAAACAGTAAATGATCATATCAGGTGATAACGAAATGTATAACATACAAAATACGGTCCCAACCATACCGTGGTGTCACGAGACTGAGCCTCTACAGAATAGCATCCTAATAAAACCAAGTCTAGGCAAATAGGAAATCAACAAGATGATAAGGAAGGAGAAAACAAGCTCTGCGGACGCTGGCAGCTACCTCGTAATCTCCGGAAAAGTAGACAAGGATCAGCAGCTACAATGTCTCAACTGCTCTCGGGCACCTGTGGATCTGCACAGAAAGTGCAGGGGAGTGGGGTGAGTATATTTCAACTCAGTGAGTAACAATAATAAATAATAACCGAAGGTAAGAACTCCTGTGCTATCACTTAGCAGTTCTAAGGCAACCCTCACAGGTACGTCATCACTATAGTAGTACTCTAACCTCCAATCTACGTTTATCTCTACAAGATTCCACACCGAACCAACCCTCACTCGTACCCCTACGGTGTACGGCCATCTCAACATATAAAGACACATACCTATGTCTATAATGTATAAGTAATTAGGTAGATAGTAGGATATGATTAAGTATAATGCTGCGGCGTGCAGCCCGCTCCAATACATATACCGCTGCGGCGCGCAGCCCGCTCCATTTAACGTCGACGGCGCTCACTGGGGGTGTATACAGACTTCGGAGGGGCTCCCTAGGCCCAAGCACTATAATACTGCGGCGTGCAGCCCGATCCACACATGTATTACTGCGGCGTGCAGTCCGATCCAATATATATATATTTATATATTTATACTGCTGCGGCGCGCAGCCCGATCCCATAATATACACCAGTGCTCACTGAGAATGTGTGCAGACTCGGACTCCGAAGGGCTCCTACAGCCCAAGCGCAATAATACTGCGGCGTGCAGTCCGATCCACATATATATTACTGCGGCGTGCAGTCCGATCCTACGGCGTGCAGTCCGATCCAATATATATATATACTGCTGCAGCGTGCAGCCCGATCCAATATAGGTATATATATATAATACCTCATAATGGGTCCTCGACCCTATCCCGGTCAATATGTGCTTGGCCTCTCAGGCCCAATATAATATATCACAGTGGGTCCTTGACCCTGTCTCAGTCAATATAGACTTGGCCTTTCGGGCCCAATATAACATCTCATAGTGGGTCCTTGACCCTATCTCATCTCAATCGGTATAGACTTGGCCTTTCAGGCCCACTCAGCTAGAACAGGGAATTCCACCCTAGATAATCTCTCTTAATGTACACATCTAGTACGGGCTCATATTATGCTATACAGCTAGAGCTACGGCTGAGTGTATGTTTCCAACACGATATAAGGGTCACCTAGCTCTATAGGTTCCCTAATGCTCTACAGATCGGCACAAGGCCCCAAACATGGCTATCAGCTCAATTGCATAGTTATAAACTTATTATTAGTCATAACACACAGTATACTTTTAGTCAGGAAGGACTAAGTCCGAACCCCCATTCACAATGTCACCACGCCCGTCATAGAACGCGTGTCTCATCTCAATATAGTACTATGAAGTGCTAGTACGGGGTTTCAAACCCTCAGTACATTGTTTACTACTACCACTCACCTCGAACCGGTAGAAGCTTCAATCCGCCTTACGCTTGCCTCGCAAATCAATCTCCCCGGATGCCAAATCTGCTCAAAATCATAGAGAATGCATCAATATATGCTAATTTCACGCAATTCATTCAAAATAATCCAAATTATATCAAAACCCACAAGTTGTCAAAACCCGACTTTTGGTACACTTGTCGAAAAATTACAAAAATCACATATTCTGAATCCTCATCTCGATACGAGTCTAGTCATATAAAATTTACCAAAATCGGACTCCATTTGCCCACTCAAATCGGTGTTTTTCTTTAATTTAGGCCTAGGGCTCAAACCCACCTTTAATCTTCCATTTACAGGGATTTAACCAAGGATTTCATGTTAAAATGATGTAATTAAGCCACAAAACTTACCTCCAACGATAACCCGATGTTCTCCCAACAATAACTCGCCCAAATCGCCCAATTCGCCTTTAAGAACCGAGCCCCAAGTGTTTTGCAACTTATGAAATTTTAACCCTTCTGTTATTTTTAACACAGGCGCGATTTCCGCTTCTGCGGACCAAAATCCGCCTCTGCGAGGCCGCCTTTGCGACCAAATGGTCGCTTCTGCGAAAACACTCCTAGCCGCCCAGCTCCGCTTCTGCGGCCCAGGTCTCGCTCCTGCGAGACCGCTCCTGCGAATCCCCTTCCGCTCCTGCGAGCCTTACCGCTTCTGCGCATCAGAGTCCGCTCCCGCGGACTCGCTTAGGCGACAAGTCTTCCGCTTCTGCGGATCCTCCCATAACGAGCCCAGACCGCTTCTGCGGTCTTTCCTTCCGCACCTACGGTGCCGCCCTTGCGGACCAGTATCCGCCTCGGCGAACCCCGGCGCTTCTGCGCTCATTTTCCGCTCCTGCGGGCTCGCTCCTGCGCCCCCATTTCCACAGGAGCGAAAACAACAGAACCAGAACTCTTCAAACCTGCAATTTCCATGTTTTTCTCCCGATTAACCATCCGAAAACACCCCGAGGCCCCCGGGACCTCATCCAAACACACCAACACATCTTAATACCTTATTCGAACTTGCTCCAATCCTCAAAACATGTCTAATAACATCAAAACCCATAATTCACACCGAATTCAAGCCTAAATACCTTAACACATTTCGAATTACAAAATCAATCAAAAACCCGACTAAACGACGTTCGAATAACCTGAAATTTTGCAGGCACATCCAAAATCACCTAACAGAGCTACTGCAACTGTCGGAATTCCATTCCGACCCCGGATCAAAATCTCACCTACCGTTCGGATTTCGCCAAAATTCAACCTTAGCCAATTCAAGCCTATTTCTACACCGGGCCTCCAAATTCAATTCCGATCGCTCCCCTAAGTCACAATTCACCTCCCGGAACTAACCGAATCATCATAATTCGATTCCGAGCTCTCTAACTAAATAGTCAACTCCGGGTTGGCTTTCCTTATTCAAGTTTCCTTCAGAAAGGCTATATGCCTCATTTTCAATTCAATTCACTCCTAACTTCCCCGATAGACTCTAACGCCAATATAAAAGCATGAATTATGTAATTACAACATAACGGGGTGGTAATTACCGTGACGACGGGCCGGGTCGTCACAGGATTTAAGCTGCCGAAATTCGATCTGTATGATAGTCATGGAGACCCAGTAGCACGTTAAGAGGATTCTGCAGCAAGATGCGTGAAGCCGGTGGGAAAGATGAGTTACTCATGGCTTACTTTAGCCAAAGTCTTAATGGTTCAGCTCTCGAATGGTATACAAGGCAAGACCATACCAGGTGGTTTATTTGGGATAATCTAGCCCAGGCATTTGCAAACCTTTTCCAGTACAATTTGGAAATTATTCCAGATAGGCTGACACTGATAAAGATGGAGAAAAAGTCGGGGTTTTTGAGAATATGGCTTTAGGTGGAGGGAGCAAGCTGCTCAGGTAAACCTACCTATGAAGGAGGGAGAGATGGTAGATTGTTTTCTGCAAGCTTTTGAACCAACGTACCATGGGCATTTAGTATCTCCATTGGGAAAACATTCAACGAGGTAGTTAAAATGGGAAGATTGGTTGAGGAAGGGCTAAAGTCAAACAAAATTATGAGCTATTCAGCCATAAATGCTAAGAACCAGGCGATCCAGACAAGCGCATGTGGAGCTGTCAGGAAAAAGAAGAAGGAAGAAGTGGCAGTCGTAGAAGGAAGATCTTGGTCCAGGAGTCCCAATCCATACTACTATCAGCCTCGCCCACATCAACCCTACCCACCAAAACCATATGGCGCACCACAACACTATTACCCTCCTCCTGTTCTACAATTTTCTGTACATCATTCTCAAACCTACCTACCACTTTCTACTTCATGGCGTACTCCAACACCTCAAAATATTTGCCACGCCCAGAACACATACCCACCGCCAAAAATATATAAAAATCCCAATGGAACAAGTTTCTGCCCCAACCCTGGAGTAAGGAATGATAGGACACAACGGAAGAAAACATTTACTCCCTTGGGTGAGTCATACACCAGTCTTTTCCATAGACTAAGATAACTCGGAATGTTAAACCCCATAGAACCCAAAATCCCTAATCCACCACCAAGAAACCTAGACCAATCTATTAATTGTGAATATTGTTCAGAAGCCCCATGGCATGACACTGAAAAATGCTGTCACCTGAAGACTGCAATACAGGAGCTTATCTATTGTAGAAAAATTGAAGTTCAGGCTCCCGAGGCTCCAAATATAACACAGAACGCTCTGCCTGTGCACCACGAGACCCACATGATAGAAGTGGTACAAGGGGAAAATTGCAAGAAACCCTCTCAGGCTGTAATGATGATCAAGGCTAGCGGAAACAAGACAGAGGAGAAAACTATAAGCGAGAAAATACTAGTCAAGCCAACAGTGGTGGCAGAACCCGAGCCAGTGAAGGTGACATTGCCCGGAGTAAGTGTAAAGCCCATATTGACTGCAAAAGGAGCACAGCTAGAGCCAGTTATTATTAAGCCAGTTACTCAAATGTCCATAGTGAACACCATAATTGTGCCCTGGATTTACAGCTAGGTGACCGTCATGTATAAAGGAAAGGAAATCAAGGAGGAGATTTGTGAAACCCACTATTTGACTAGGTCAGGGAGATGTTTTTCTCCCCATGAATTAAGGAAGGCAAAAGTTACAAGAGATAATCTGGCCAATGTAAAGAAAGCTATCACTGAAGAAGAGGCTGAGTAATTTTTGAAGAAAATGAAAGCTCCAGATTATTCTATAGTTGAGCAGCTGAGGAAAACACTAGCGCATATATCTTTTCTATCCTTGTTTCATTCTGATGAACCCCGTAATGCGTTAATGAAGATCCAAAACGAGGCCCATGTACTAGAAAAGATCACAGTTGAACCCCGTAATGCGTTAATGAAGATCCAAAACGAGGCCCATGTACCAGAAAAGATGTGACGACCCGGACCGTCGTCACGGGAATTACCACCCCGTTATGTTGAAATTGTATGTTTTATGCTTTTATATCAGTGTTAAAGTCTATCGGGTGAGTTAGGAGTGAATTGGATTGAAAATGAGGCATATAGCCTTTTGAAGGAAACTTGAATAAGGAAAGTCAACCTTGAGTTGACTATTTGGTTAGAGGGCTCGGAATCGAATTCCGATGATTCGGTTAGTTCCGGGAGGTGATTTGTGACTTAGGGGAGCGATCGGAATTGAATTTGGAGGCCCGGTGTAGAAATAGGCTTGAATTGGCTAAGGTTGAATTTTGGCGAAATCCGAACGGTAGGTGAGATTTTGATCCGGGGGTCGGAATGGAATTCCGACAGTTGCAGTAGCTCCGTTAGGTGATTTTGGATGTGCCTGCAAAATTTCAGGTCATTCGGACGTTGTTTAGTCGGGTTTTTGATTGATTGTGTAAATCGTAATGTTTTAAGGAATTTAGGCTTGAATTCGATGTGAATTATGGATTTTGATGTTGTTAGACGCGTTTTGAGGATTGGAACAAGTTCGAATAAGGTATTAAGATGTGTTGGTGTGTTTGGATGAGGTCCCGGGGCCTCGGGGTGTTTTCGGATGGTTAAACGGGAGAAAAATGTGGAAAATTGCAGACTTGTGTTCTGGTTCTGTGGTTTTCGCTCCTGCGGAAATGGGGGCGCAGGAGCGAGTCCGCAGGAGCGGACAAGAAGGTGCAGAAGCGGGCTAGAACGCTGAAGCGGAGCCTGGTCCGCAGGAGCAGCTTCGCTGAAGCGAGTGGGCGATCGCAGAAGCGGTCCTGAGGCGCGATGGGGAGGTCCGCACAAGCGGGTGATTGATCGCGGAGGCGAGTCCACTGAAGCGGACTCTTGGTCGCAGAAGCGGATCATTCCGCAGAAGCGGACTTATTTCCGCAGAAGCGGATGCGCAGGGGCGGTCCCTTGATCGCTGGTGCGGAAATGGCCAAAAGGGCCTGGGTTCGCAGAAGCGACCAAAAGGTCGCAGAAGCGGTTCCGCAGGGGCGGAATTTTATCCGCAGAAGCGAAAATCGCTGTGAGTTAAGTGTATCAGAAGTTAGAAAAATTTCAGAACATTTCACACATTTGGGTCTCGGCTTTAGAGGCGATTTGGGCGATTTTGAAGAGAAACTCAAGGGAAATCATCGGGTAATCAACTATGGACTTAAACTATGATTAGTATTGGTAATATTATGCAATTATATCATGAAAATGGAGGAATTTGGGGTAATTTATGGAGGATTTAGCCCTAGGCTTGAACTTTAGAAAATCAAGTTTTTGAATGGGCAAATGGAGTCCGAATTTGGTAAAATTGATATGCTTAGACTCGTATCGAGATGAGTGTTCCGAATATGTGACTTTCGTAACTTTTTGGCAAGCGTACCGAAAGTCGGGTTTTGACAACTTTGGGAATTTTGATGTAAATTGAGATATATTGATTGGGTGTCGTCCCATTGGCCTAATTTGTTGTGTTTCTACTGTATTTGATCAGATTCTACGCGTGCGGAGCTTGATTCTCGTGGCAAGGGCATTGCGGAATAGTCGTCGCGCTGTATTGAGGTGAGTAATAGATGTGGGTGATGACCATCGGGTTCGAAACCCCGGTATACCACTTTGTGACGCTGTATAGCGGCGAGACATGCACACTCTTGAGAGTGCGGGGTCGATCATGAACTGGAGACTATATATTAGTCCGACCTGTTGATACTGTATTATTGGCTATTCTCGAGCCGTTGAACCCCCTTCTTGGGCGGTTGAGTATACTTGTGGGCCGTGAGCTAGTTATTGGATCCCGCGAGGATCGTTATCATTGTCTTATCATATAGACATGCTAGTTTACTACTAGTCCGCAACTATTTCTGTTATTATGCTAATTCCAATCTCTGGAACTTGATATTACTGTTTTCCAACCGAAAAATGATAAAAAGAGTTTTCAAAAACTACTTTTGAGACTGCGAGGCTGTATCTGCATATTAGCTGACTAGTAATGGATCGGGCTGCACGCCGCAGCAGGATATATGTTGGATCGGACTGCACGCCGCGAGAATATCTCTATGAGATGTGCTTGGGCTGTAGGAGCCCCTCTGGAGTCTGAACCCCCACAGTGAGCACGGGTACCCAAAATTGGAGTCGGGCTACGCGCCGTAGCGGTCATATCATGCATTGCATTGCATTTAGCTACATCTGCTACCTGTTATGCTATTTATTGGTATTTGTTGGTACAGGTACCATGAATATTGATTCTATGACAAGGTAGCTAATTATAGTTTTACATAGTGCTTTATTGCGGATTTCTTATCTGCACTGTCTTACCCTTGTTTGTTACCACTGAGTCTGGCAGTACTCATTTTACTCCCTGCACCTTGTGTGCAGATCCAGGTACCTCTCAGCAGTGATCCAGTAGCTGTGCGAGGCGACATCTGTGGGATATACGAGGTAGCTGCCGAGTCCGCAGGACCCGATATTCCTTCCTACTGTCTTTTGATTTTGTATTGACATTTCTTTCCGCACTTGGTATCTTGTGAACCTTTATACACTCATGTTCAGTTGAGGCTCATGATTCTTGACCCTTGGTCTATGGGAGTTGAAGTATTATGGGACTTGGTTCCCCGTTTTCGTTATATGTATAGTTGTAGCTTCGTGAATTAATATGCTTAAATGGGCTAAAGAGAGCTTCTAGCTCCATTGTTTATATTGATTGGTCAGGCTGGCTTAGCAATGTGCTGGGCGCCATCACGACCGGATTTGGGGTCGTGACAAGTTGGTATCAGAGCCTAGGTTTACTAGGCCTCGTGTGTCTTGAGCCGGTTAGTAGAGTCTTGTGGATCGGTACGGGGACGCCTGTACTTATCCTCGAGAGGCTGCGAACCTTTAGGAAAACTTCACTTTTCTTGAACTCCGTCGTGCGATCTTGTTGTTCTGAGAACTGAACTTCTATATTCTATTCTCTCGCAGATGGCGAGAACGCGAGCATCGGGACGAGGTGGACGACCTCCATTGCCACCTGTTAGAGGCCGTGGGTGCGGTCGTGCTAGAGGTAGAGGTAGGGCGGCCGAGGCGGTGCCGGCTGACCCGCCCGTTGTACCGGTTCGAGAGCGGCCCCGGTGGGTGATGCCCCGGCGAGTCCCGGTTCGGGGCCGGACTATATATATTGCTATTCCCGGTCTTCGGGAGACTCTTGCTCGGATATTATCGGTGTGTTCCGGTTTGGCTCGGGTAGTTTCAGCTACCGCTACCGTAGCAACATCTCAGTCAGGGGGTGGTCGGCGGACCCCTGCGGCTCGCACACCGGAGCCGGTTGTTCGGGGACTTCGGACACCGCAGGCGGTGCCCGCTCGGGTGGTTGCACCGGTTATTCCTCCAATTGCACCGGCTCCAGCTCTAGAGCATATGGTTCGAGGTTATGCCCGATGATGAGCGACGTCGTCTTGAGAGATTTGGTAGACTTCGGCCACCCTATTTTAGTGGCGTTGAGGGCGAGGATGCCCGGGGTTTCTTGGATAAGTGTCAGAAGATGTTGCGTACGGCTGGTATTCTTGAGTCCGGCGGAGTTTCATTTACTACATTTCAGTTCACCGGTCCCGCATTTGATTGGTGGGAGGAGTTTGAGAGGCGTAGGCCTGCAAGAGCAGCACCTCTCACATGGCAGCAGTTCTCTACTCTCTTTCTAGAGAAATATGTACCTCGGTCTCGTCGCGAGGAGCTACGTCGCCGGTTCGAGTGGTTGATTCAGGGCGACATGTCTGTGACTCAGTATGAGCTTAGATTCACTCAGTTGGCTAGGCATGCCACATGGATGATCCCCACTGATAGGGAGAGGATCAAAAGGTTCATTGATGGCCTCAACTACTCTATCCGTATTCTTATGACCAGCGAGCGAGTTCTGTCATCATCGTTTGAGCAGGTAGCCTATATGGCACGCTCCATTGAGGCGGATCGTCGCCGAGAGAGAGAGGAGCGGGAGGCCAAGAGGCCTCGTAGTTCTGGCAGTTTCAGCGGTGCTCCATCTAGAGGGCATTCCCAGCAGAGCAGAGGTCGCTCATCTAGACCTCCTCATTCAGGTCGCCCAGAGCAGAGCGGAGGTTCTTATGGTCGTGGTCGACAGGGGTTTCAGCAGGGTCGGTCATCACTTAGTGCCCTCCCAGCCCAGAGTTCAGTACCCTTCTCCGGCACCGGGTGCATGTTATGAGTGTGGTGAGTTTGGCCACATGAGGAGACGAGTGCCCTCGACTACGTAGGGGCGCAGGACTCAGCAGAGGGATCAGCCCTCCTCTTCAGCACCATCTCAGTCTAGTAGAGGTGGAGGTCAGACTTCTCGTGGTCGCCCCAGGGGCGAGGAGAGATCTGGTGGAGGCCAGGCGCAATTCTATGCACTTCCTGACAGGCGTGATGCAGTTGCCTCCGATGCATTGATTACAGGTATCATTTCTGTCTGTCACAGAGATGCCTCTGTTCTATTTGATCCAGGGTCCACATATTCATACATGACCTCTTATTTTGCACGTCATTTGGGTGCGACTCGTGGTAGTCTTGATTTACCTGTTCATGTATCCACCCCGTGGGTGATACGATCGTTGTGGATCATGTCTATAGATCCTGTGTTATATCTATTGGGGGTCTGGAGACCCAGGCAGATTTGTTATTGTTGGGGATGGTGGACTTTGATGTTATATTGGGTATGGACTGGTTGACTCCGTACCATGCTATATTGGACTGTCATGCTAAGACAGTTACGTTGGCCATTCCTGGTATTTCTCAGATTGAGTGGCGGGGTTCGACCGATTTCGTCCCTAGCCGTGTTATTTCGTTCTTAAAGGCTCAGAAGATGGTTGAAAAAGGGTGTTTATCGTACTTAGATTTTGTGAGAGATGTGGGAGCTGAGTCTCCTAGCATTGATTCTATACCTGTTGTGAGGGATTTCCTAGATGTATTCCCCTCAGACCTGCCGGGCATGCCGCCGGACAGGGATATTGATTTTGGCATTGACTTGGTGCCGGGCACTCAGCCCATATCCATTCCTCCTTATCAAATGGCACCAGCCGAGTTGAAAGAACTAAAAGAGCAGCTTCAAGAACTTCTGGATAAGGGTTTCATCCGTCCTAGTGTGTCCCCGTGGGGTGCGCCGGTATTATTTGTTAAAAAGAAAGATGGTTCCATGCGAATGTGTATTGATTATAGGCAATTGAACAAAGTAACAGTGAAGAACAAGTACCCTCTACCGCGCATAGATGATTTGTTTGATCAGTTACAGGGTGCGAGGGTGTTTTCTAAGATCGATCTTCGTTCAAGCTATCACCAGCTGAAGATCAGGGACTCGGATATTATGAAGACCGCATTCAGGACCCGATATGGTCATTATGAGTTTCTTGTGATGTCTTTTGGGCTGACCAACGCCCCAGCAGCATTTATGCATCTGATGAACAGTGTGTTCAAGCCTTATTTGGATTCATTTGTGATTGTGTTCATTGATGACATTCTAGTCTACTCCCATAGTCAGGAGGAGCATGCTCAGCATTTGAGTATTGTGTTGCAGAGATTGAGGGAGGAGAAGCTATATGCTAAATTCTCCAAGTGCGAGTTTTGGCTTTAGTCCGTAGCATTTCTGGGACATGTGGTGTCTCGTGATGGTATTCAGGTTGATCCGAAGAAGATAGAGGCGGTGCAGAGTTGGCCTAGACCGACCTCAGCTACAGAGATTAGGAGTTTTCTTGGTTTGGTGGGATATTATCGTCGGTTTGTTCAGGAATTTTCATCCATTGCTTCTTCATTGACTAAATTGACCCGGAAGGGTGCACCATTCGTGTGGTCGGATGAGTGCGAGGAGAGCTTTCAGAAGCTCAAGACAGCTTTGACCACAGCTCCAGTGTTAGTATTGCCATCAGCTTCAGGTTCATATACCATTTGTTGTGATGCCTCGAGAGTGGGGATAGGTTGTGTGTTGATGCAGGAAGGAAAGGTAATTGCTTATGCTTCTCGGCAGTTGAAGCCGCATGAGAAGAACTATCCTGTTCATGACTTGGAGCTAGCCGCCATTGTTCATGCCTTGAAGATTTGGAGGCACTATTTGTATGGTGTGTCTTGTGAGGTGTATACCGACCATCGTAGTCTCCAGCACTTGTTCAAACAGAAAGACCTTAATTTGAGACAACGGAGATGGCTAGAGTTGCTGAAGGATTATGACATTACTATATTATATAATCCGGGTAAGGCCAATGTGGTGGCCGATGCTTTGAGCTGGAAGGCGGTCAGTATGGGGAGCTTGGCATATATTCCAACCGAGGAGAGGCCATTTGCTTATGATGTTCAGGTGCTAGCCAATCGGCTAGTGAGGTTAGATATTTCGGAGCCCAGCAGGGTATTGGCTTGTGTTGTATCTCGGTCATCTCTATATGATCGTATTCGTGAGCGCCAGTATGATGATCCACATTTGGCTGTCCCGAGGGACAGAGTTCAGCATGATGATGCTAGAGATGTCACCATTGATAGTGACGGCGTATTGAGGATGCAGGGCCGGATATGTGCGCCCAATGTTGATGGCCTTCGTGAGTTGATTCTGGAGGAGGCCCATAGCTCGCGGTATTCTATCCATCCAGGAGCCGCGAAGATGTATCAAGATTTGAAACAACACTATTGGTGGAGAAAGATGAAAATGGACATTGTTAGACATGTAGCACGGTGCCTCAACTGTCAGCAGGTTAAGTACGAGCATCAGAGGCCCGGTGGTGTATTTCAGCGCATTGTTATTCCCTGAGTGGAAATGGGAGAGGATCACTATGGACTTTGTTACTGGACTCCCTCGGACGGCGAAGAAGTTTGATTCTGTGTGGGTGATTGTGGATAGACTGACCAAGTCAGCTCACTTCATTCCAGTTAGTACCACCTACTCATCGGAGCGGTTGGTAGCGATCTTTATTCGAGAGATTGTTCGGTTGCATGGAGTCCCAGTGTCTATCATATCCGATAGGGGTACTCAGATCACTTCTCAGTTTTGGAGAGCATTTCAGCGAGAGATGGGTACGCGGGTTGAAGGCGCAGAAGCGGGATAGACCGCTGAAGCGGAGCCTGGCCCGCAGGAGCGGCTTCGCTGAAGCGAGTGGGCGATCGCAGAAGCGGTCCTGAGGCGCGATGGGGAGGTCCGCAGAAGCGGGTGGTTGATCGCGGAGGCGAGTCCGCAGGAGCGGACTCTTGATCGCGGAGAGGACCGCAGGAGCGGATGAAAATCCGCAGAAGCGGACTCGTAGGAGCGGTCCTTGGATCGCTGGTGCGGAAATGGCCAAAAGGGCCTGGGTTCGCAGAAGCGACCAAAAGGTCGCAGAAGCGGTTCCGCAGGGGCGGAAAATGGTCCGCAGAAGCGAAAATCGCTGTGAGTTAAGTGTATCAGAAGTTAGAAAAATTTCAGAAATATTTCACACATTTGGGTCTCGGCTTTAGAGGCGATTTGGGCGATTTTGAAGAGAAACTCAAGGGAAATCATCGGGTAATCAACTATGGACTTAAACTATGATTAGTATTGGTAATATTATGCAATTATATCATGAAAATGGAGGAATTTGGGGTAATTTATGGAGGATTTAGCCCTAGGCTTGAACTTTAGAAAATCAAGGTTTTGAATGGGCAAATGGAGTCCGAATTTGGTAAAATTGATATGCTTAGACTCGTATCGAGATGAGGGTTCCGAATATGTGACTTTCGTAATTTTTCGGCAAGCGTACCGAAAGTCGGGTTTTGACAACTTTGGGAATTTTGATGTAAATTGAGTTATATTGATTGGGTGTCGTCCCATTGGCCTAATTTGTTGTGTTTCTACTGTATTTGATCAGATTCTACGCGTGCGGAGCTTGATTCTCGTGGCAAGGGCATTGCGGAATAGTCGTCGCGCTGTATTGAGGTGAGTAATAGATGTGGGTTATGACCAGCGGGTTCGAAACCCCGGTATACCACTTTGTGACGTTGTATAGCGGCGAGACACGCACACTCTTGAGAGTGCGGGGTCGATCATGAACCGGAGACTATATATTAGTCCGACCTGTTGATACTGTATTATTGGCTATTCTCGAGCCGTTGAACCCCCTTCTTGGGCGGTTGAGTATACTTGTGGGCCGTGAGCCAGTTATTGGATCCCGCAAGGATCGTTATCATTGTCTTATCATATAGACATGCTAGTTTACTACTAGTCCGCAGCTATTTCTGTTATTATGCTAATTCCAATCTCTGGAACTTGATATTACTATTTTCCAACTGAAAAATGATAAAAAGAGTTTTCAAAAACTACTTTTGAGCCTGCGAGGCTGTATCTGCATATTAGCTGACTAGTAGTGGATCGGGTTGCACGCCGCAGCGAGATATATGTTGGATCGGACTGCACGCCGCAGGAATATCTCTATGAGATGTGCTTGGGCTGTAGGAGCCCCTCCGGAGTCTGAACCCCCACAGTGAGCACGGGTACCCAAAATTGGAGTCGAGCTACGCGCCGTAGCGGTCATATCATGCATTGCATTGCATTTAGCTACATCTGCTAGTTGTTATGCTATTTATTGGTATTTGTTGGTACAGGTACAGTGAATATTGATTCTATGACAGGGTAGCTGATTATAGTTTTACATAGTGCTTTATTGCGGATTTCTTATCTGCGCTGTCTTACCCTTGTTTATTACCACCGAGTCTGGCAGTACTCATTTTACTCCATGCACCTTGTGGCAGATCCAGGTACCTCTCAGCAGTGATCCAGTAGCTGTGCGAGGCGACATCTGTGGGATATACGAGGTAGCTGCAGAGTCCGCAGGACCCGATATTCCTTCCTATTGTCTTTTGATTTTGTATTGACATTTCTTTCCGCACTTGGTATCTTGTAAACCTTTATACACTCATGTTCACTAGAGGCTCATGATTCTTGACCCTTGGTCTATGGGAGTTGAAGTATTATGGGACTTGGTTCCCCGTTTTCGTTATATGTATAGTTGTTGCTTCGTGAATTAATATGCTTAAATGGGCTAAAGAGAGCTTCTAGCTCCATTGTTTATATTGATTGGTCAGGCTGGCTTAGCAATGTGCTGGGCGCCATCACGACCGGATTCGGGGTCGTGACAAAAGATCACAGTGAGTCATTTAGAGAAGATCACCAATAAAATATTCTAGGTAAAAAGAATAACATTTTCAGATGATGAACTGTCGATGGAGGGAACAGAACACAACAGGGCATTATATCTTACGGTGAAATGTGAAGAATAAGTGGTGACCCGCGTGTTGGTTGATAATGGGTCAAGTGCCAACATATGCCTTTATCTATATTGGGCAAGCTTAAGCTTGATCATGAAAGAATCCATAAGACCAGTATATACGTAAGAGGATTTGACGGAGGCGGGAAGAACACTATTGGAGACATCATATTGGAACTTACTATCGGACTAGTAGATTTTACCATGGAATTTCATGTTTTGGATGTTGCCGTATCCTACAATCACCTACTAGGACGTCCATGGATTTATGCTGCAAAGGTTGTGCCTTCCTCACTACATCAAATGGTGAAATTCGAATGGGATCAACAAGAAATAGTGGTTCATGGTGAATATAATTCCTACAATATCATCACGTCGTTTGAAGAAGTTCAGGGTGATAAAGGTCCCTGGGTATACCAAGTGGTAGACACTATATTTGCGGATAAAATATCTAAAGGTGAAAACATTCTGATGCCCAAGATAGCTTCCGCGTCAGTCATGGTTGCTACAGAGATGTTGAAAAACGGGCTTCTCCCTGGGAAAGGTTTAGGAGCTGCACCGTAAGGAATAACACTGGCAGTATCTCTTCCGGGTATTATTGAAAATTTTGGATTGCGTTTTAAGCCAACCATTGCTGACATAAAAAGTGCCTGAAAAATGAAAAACAAAGAATGGACCCTCCCTAAGCCTATCCCTAAACACTCCCATTCATTCGTCAAGTCTGGTACAAAAAGGCGTCTAGCAACGGTCATGCCCAAACAAGCAGAGATAAAACAGACAAGGAGCTATTAGAAAGATTTGAGAGGTTGTTAGAAGATGTGAACATGGTAGAGGCAGCTGAGGGTACAAGTAAAATAGACGTCCAATTTGTTGGATCCCAGATCAAGCTGAATAACTAGGAAGCTACTCCTCTTCCGACTATAAGAGAGTCATGGTAGTTAGCTTTGATGTTTCATTCTTAATCTGTTTTATTTCAAGGCTGTAATATAGATTCTATGTTCCGTACAATTGGACTTGTCAAACCTTGTTATCTTTTGAAATTTTAATGAAATGCAATTTCTTTCTTCCTCCATTCTGATAGCCTTATTTTATTTTTCTTTTCTTTTCTTGTGCAGTCTGTTGTACGCTGATTTCAATGATATGTCATGCATATGGAACTCTCGGACTAGTTTTGATAATCAAATAGTAATACCAGAAATTGAATATGATAATGAAGTGGAGTATGATGACGAGGAAGCTTTAGAAGAAATTAGTAAAGATCTGAACCATTATGAGGAGAAACCCAAACCAAACTTGAATGAGACGGAGTCTATTAATTTGGGGAATGAAGAAAACGTTCGGGAAACAAAGATTTGCATTCATTTGGAATCCTCACTCAGAGAGGACTTGATAAAGTTACTACATAAATACAAAGACATATATGCATGGTCATATGACGACATGCCAGGGCTAAGTACTGATTTAGTGGTACATAAGTTGCCCACTTATTTGAAATGACAACCCATCAAGTAGAAGTTAAGAAAATTCAAGATAGATATCAGCGTGAAAATAAAAAAGGAAGTCACAAACAATTTGAGGCGAAGGTCATACGGGTCACCAAATATCCCACCTAGTTAGCTAATGTTGTACCTGTTCCGAAGGACGGAAAAACCAGAGTGTGTGTTGATTATCGAGACCTCAACGAAGCAAGTGCGAAGGATTATTTTCCATTGCCAAACATCCACATACTAATTGACAATTGTGCCAAACATCAAATCGGGTCTTTCGTGGATTGTTATGCGGGTTATCATCAGATCCTGATGCACAAAGAAGATGCAGAAAAAATAGCCTTTGTCAAACCTTGGGGAATATATTGCTATAGAGTAATGCAACTCGGATTGAAAAATGCTGGAGCCACGTATATGACAGCAATGACTACCATGTTTCATGACATGGTACATTGAGAGATTGAAGTTTATATGGATGATGTTATCAAGTCCAAGAAGCAATGCGATCATTTTAAAGACCTGAGGAAGTTTTTTCAGAGTCTTCGGAGATACAATCTCAAGCTCAATCCAGTAAAATGTGCTTTTTGAGTGCCATCAGGGAAATTATTGGGGTTTGTGGTAAGTCGGCGTGGTATCAAATTGGACCCATCCAAGATCAAAGTTAGGAGTTGCCTCCGCCAAAGAGAAAGAAAGATGTGATGAGTCTACTGGGCAGATTGAATTATATTAGCAGATTTATTGCCCAACTGACGTCAACTTGTGAGCATAATTTTAAATTATTGAATAAAGATGTTACATTAAAATGGACTGATGAATGTCAAGCTGCATTTCATAAAATCAAACAATATCTGGCCAATCCGCCTGTATTGGTTCCTCCAGAACCCAGAAGGCCCTTGATCCTTTATTTGACGGTATTGGATATTTCCTTCAGTTGTGTATACCAATACCTGGTGTAAATTGATAAGGAGTGCTGAGCCCGAGGGGCTAATTTGAGTGCGGACTTGCACTGCTTGAGATTGTATCCAGGTATTGGTATATTATTATGACAGAAAGTAGCTAAAAATTGAGATTTTTAATGATCTACTCACTTATGTTGGAAAGGAATAAAAAGATAGTTCTGTATTGTGTAGCATGAGATAGTGTCTATCGTGGTTTTCTTCTCTTCAGCATTATTTACTTTTATTACTGCTGAGTTGGAAGTACTCACACCCGACTCCCTGCACCTTGTGTGCAGATTCAGGTACATCACAGCATGGCTGATTCTATTGTGGCTCGGGAGTGCTTTTGGACGGTCGAGGTAGCTGCCAGCGTTCGCAGGACCTGATTCTCCAGTTTGTCTGTATTTTGTTCTGATCATCCCACACTTGTGCACAATTATATTCACTATTTACACTTTGTATACTCTATAGAGGCTCATGACTCTTGACCCTTCGGTCTATGGGAGTTGGCACGTGTTGGGACTTGGTTCCCTGTTTTTAATATATCTATCAATGTTGTGCTTAAATTGGATAAAGTGAGCTTGTGGCTCCGTGGTTATTGTTGATTGGTCGGGCTGGCCTAGCAGTGTGCTGGGCGCCATCACGACCGGATTTGGGGTCGTGACAAGTTGGTATCAGAGCCTAGGTTTACTAGGCCTCATGAGTCTTGAGCCGGTTAGTAGAGCCTTGTGGATCGGTACGGGGACGCCTGTACTTATCCTCGGGAGGCTGCGAACCTTTAGGAAACACTTCACATTTCTTGGAATTCTTATCGTGCGCACTTAATTCGGCTTGGGATATAATTTTTGAAATTCCTTCCACACGTCTGTGTACACATCGAGCGCTCAGTAATATAATTGACTTATGGCTTGCAATCCCCCGATCGAGGGGCGAGATATATTCTCCGTGAGTTCATGTTGGGCCAGTCGGGAGGACTTGAGGCCAGATCCTTGTCTATGACTTGAGCACCAAGGTACTAATTTCGCGAGCAGGTATTATGAAGTTCATACGATCGGTATTGATCTTTTTTGTGATTTGATATGTAGCCCTAGCTATGGGCGTGAGAAATATTTTCATCACCTCTTAATTGGAAGGTAAAGTGCCTTATGTGTAGTGGAACGAGTTCAAACTCAGGAAGACTAAAATGATTATGCTATGTGTATCCTGGTAGAAGGTATTCTGCTGAAATGCTAAATTGAGGCGAGATAGGTGGATTGGTTCTCATGTGTAATTGAAAGGTAGTTGATATGTGTTATGATTCGAGCAGGTACAACGCATGTTCATGTACCAAATATGATAATATGATTTGTGTAGTATTGAGACTAATTTTGTCGATATGCATTGTGATGTCTTGTCGAGTTGTGAATGTATTGCTATGATGGTTTTGGTGATTCTCTGGCAGGTGGATAGGCCAATTTACAAAGGGAACTCTGCCGAAATTTTTGGAAAATTTGGGACTTAGAAAGATTTCTGTCACCTAAAGAGAGTGGGCTTATTGGTGGTGCATGTATATCTGCAAGAATTGCAGAAGAGCTAAGGTCTCCGATGATTCGAGTCTCTGTCAAGGCTTGTAAATGACTTGAGTTTAATCTCATATTAACATTTCGGCATCACTTGAGTAATAATGATATGAGTGGTTGAAAGTGCTTTGATGAATGGCTTCGAGCTAAGTTGGGGAGGTTGCTATTGATTAACCGATTGCACTATTGTGTGCTATGTTGATTCTGTCTCTAAGTATGTTGGGAAATTCTGGTAAAGGTTATGGTGCTTCGTAGATCTGATGAAGTACTAGGGTGTTTTGAACTGCTGTTGGTAAAGAATATTCACCGTATAGAAAAGAAAGATAGCTGATTGTATCTATAAGTAATCATGTTCTGCGATGTCAGAGTTCTAACAAAAAACGAGTGGTTCTACTCTATAGAACAGTTGAATTACAGCTGAATAAGGGTGAATGATGCCCGAGAATGGTTTTGCAGTGTTCAAGATTTTGCTTGTAACAGTCAGGTGCCTTAAGATTTGTGTATGTGGCTAAAGATGGCGGTTTTGTTAGAGAAGATCAAGGCTTGTGTTATATCATGTGAATGATGGGATTCTAGGTATCCGTATTAGGAAGTAATGATAACAATGTAAAAAAATTGTGGGAAGTTCATCAAAATAAAGTATGGTAGAATGTGGTACTTTTGGGAAACATTGAGAGAGTATTCAATGGCCTATGGGTCTTAGACCGTGTGGTCTTGTGTACGAGTCTCGTGTGGTAACATGAGTTGATGTATTATGGTACTATAGTAAAGACTGATATGAAATTAGAGATGAATCAGAAAGGAAACTGGGTAAATGGAACGACTTGTTAATAAACCAGAATGGTATAAAAAGGAATACGATTGATTCCTGGTATGTGGTTGAAGTAATGAGTCTTGCAGACATTGCAACAAAGCTCTTGAGTGCTGGCAGTTGTGTAACTTGATATGGGTATAAGGACTCAGTCCTGGCAGTTAAACTTATGCAATGAATGGGAAGAAATAGTTTGTGATGTGTTTTATCATGGTTTGAAAATAAGTATACTCCTATTGGTATGCGAAGCGTGGAATGTGTAATGAGTTTTCTTCTATATGGGATCACGAATGTCCTTGACTAGTGGAGTGCGCCGATGTTGAGGCGGAGGAAAGGGATATGAATTTCCATGTTGTCTTAGTGTAATATGGTATACACGATGCGTTATGGAAAGTTGATAATGGTATATTTTAGGTTTTGAGATCAGTTCATAATATATGGGAAGTCAATAAAATTATTGAGCAGCACGGACAGCTGCAGGTGAATTAAGAATCGATCTTTCTGATAATTTAAGAAAATGGTACTGCTATTCTATTAACTTGGCAGGGAATATGATCCAAAAAGGACAAGGCAATGTAAACTGATGATATCCAGTGGTATGGTGGTATTCTCTTGTTGGATCGACTATAATAACTGAGTCGTTGATGGCATAGTGAAATTTCTGAATGGCTGTCGTGGTATGAATGGACGCTTGATGTGCGTTATGTATATGTACAGTGGAGTACGGGATCGGGCATTGTGATTCATGTGTTATATATGTGTTGGAGACTTGAAGCTCTCGTTAGTCCGCCTATTGCAGTGGTTGTATATCATGTGTATCGACACCGTTTTGTGATTATTAAAAAAAAATCGGAGGCTCTAGTGGCTTTCTCTCTCAACTTGATATGATGAATTTGGGTTATGATACCTTATTTCAGACTGGTTGACATAAGTCAGGTTGTCTAGACCGATGTGATATGGACTATGATGGTATGGCACAAATTGCGTAGCAAAGTGCATCAGAGTATGCTCCAGCGGGGTAGTTGTACCTCAGGACCAGCAGACGGCTGGTGGGTATTGCTTTGTTGGTTGGACCTTAGTGGCGGATGTTAGTGTAGAAGTATCCACCATTGATTCAGTTCCAGTATTGAGAAACGTTGTCAGATGCGTTTCATGTGGCCGAGCATGAGGCTATATATATATATATGTTTGCTGTAATGAGAAAATTCGACTCGATATGCATTTCCTTTTGCGAGATTTATGCGTGGATCGGGTGGCACGCCGCCACGGGTTATTTGGATCGGGTGGCACGCCGCCACAGGTATGGTATCTGGATCGGGTGGCACGCCGCCACGGGTATGTCATTGGAGCGGGTTGCACGCCGCAACAGAATATTGTGAAAATATAGTTAGTTATAAGCTACCTGGTATACAATACTTCCTCGCTTTTGAGGAAAAGACCGTTTTGAGTATCGCTTGGCGAATGACACATCGGTTGTGTCCTTTCAGGATTTAATAGCATACGTTAATTGTTTCACCGTGGGTGAGGTTGATTGCTTGGGTTCAAGACCTAGATCCGTGCGTGGCTAACCGTTTTGAGCTTAGTGGCTTGAGGTGCTTCATGAGTAATAGTGTTTGGATAGAATCACGAATCTCGACAAGGCTACGTGATGTTATGACCTCTCGAGGAGGATTCGGGTACTCTATTTCTATAATGCGAGACGCGATCTCAGTTCTATGTTATGATGGCACAGAGGAATTGAATTGCAGCTCTATTTGCTGGAGACAGTTGTCATGAATTGAGCTGTCATGATTTGAGTGTGTGTATACGTTTCTATTGGAGCCTATGTTGTGCTCGTCGTGGCTTAGGCCGGTGTTGAGGTGTCTTATCACCAGTGCGGTGTGTTATAATTGAAATGACCGTTGGAGTCATTAATTAATACGAGCATATTAGATCTTAGCTTGTTAGAAAGGTAAAAATCAAGGTTTGGCTCCGAAACCTATTGTAGTATCAGTTTTAAGAGGGAAATAGATTCACGAATGGTTAACCCGAGAGATGGGTTCGGTATATCGCGTGCTTCAGCTGCCGTGGGCAGGATATGGAGGTGTTGGAATAAGACTCTACCTAATGAAAGAGGTTTTCAGCTAGTATTTGGTTATTGTGGCCAGTTGTTGTGATTAGAGACTATCGTCTCGAGTGATTTGGGTTGTCGATACAGCATATGATCTCACCCGGAGTAGTGAATATGGGTTATTGTAGTGGATTCGAGTGTATCCCGAGTATAGGCATGGGATTTGCATTTGGCATATGATTTCAGAAAGTGCAATGTGATTTATGGTTCAGATGGTCTGTGAAATTCTGACTATATGGTGTTTTCGGACTTATGTGAGATAGGGTGACGTATGATCGCCCGGATATATGCTTGGTAAGGTCATTCGGCTAGTGGGTTGCTTCCAGTACAACTCTGAGTCTACTCGAGGACGAGCGTTTGTTTAAGTTGGGGAGAATGTAACGACCCGGCCCGTCGTTACGGAAATTTCCACCCCGTTACCTTGCATTAACATATCTTATGCTTCTATATCAGTGTTAGAACCTATCGGGTGAGTTAGGTGTGAATTGAATTAAAAAATGAAGCAAATAGCATGTTTGAAGGAAGTTTGAATATGGAAAGTCAACCTAGAGTTGACTATCGAGTTAGAGTGCTCGGAATCGGATTCCGATGATTCGACTAGTTTCGAGGGATCATTTATGACTTAGGAGAGCAATCGGAATTGAATTTGGAGATCCGGTGTAGAAATAGGCTTGAATTGGCTAAGGTTGAATTTTGGCGAAATCCAATCGATAGGTGAGATTTTGATCCGGGAGTCGGAATGGAATTCCGACAGTTGCAGTAGTTCCGTTAGGTGATTTTGGATATGCCTGCAAATTTTCAGGTCATTCGGACATCGTTTGGTCGGGTTTTTGATCGAATGTGAATTTTTGAAGTTAAAGTTATATGAGTTAAATACATGATTTTATCAAAGAATCTTCCATTAATTCTCTGAATTTGGGTAAGAAATCAAGAAAACTAGGGCTTTGAACAAAAATCTTAAAATGAGGATTTGAAGGACCATTTGTGGTCCGAATTGGGAGTTCTTGGTATGTACGAACTCGTGGAGAGACGAGGATTTCGAAAATGTGAGTTTCATAATTTTTCGAGATATGGGCCCGGGGCTCGGGTTTTGCCAATTTCGTGATTTCTGATATTTTTCGAGTTTTTTCGATTGGGTGATGTTCCATTAGCCTATTTTGATATATTTGTGCTGATTTGTGCTAGTTTTGACGTGCGTGGATGCCGGTTCGAGGAGCTAAGGTGTCGCGGGCATGAGCTTTCGTCGGTTCGAGGTAGGTAATACATGTAAATGATGTCCTGAGGGTTAGTAAACCCCGGACTTGCACATCTTAGTGCTGTGTTGAGGTGACTTGCACGCCGGATAACGGACGTGGGGTAGACGCACCATTGGGGATCGCGACTTGGTCCGTCCCGCGTAATAAATAATAACACCTAATTGTTGAAATGAATTGGACTAATTATCATGTTTGGGGTTCGTGCCGATTATTTGAATCCTTCAGGGATTAGTATCATTGTCTTGATAACACTGTACATATTTTTATCTAAATTTAAGGTTTTAAATGGTATTTTGCTATTCAACATTTTTATAAGGTTATGAAAAACTTGAACAAGGTCTTAATAATATTTTTAGCTGTGAGCTAATATGATATCGTTGCCCGTAGGGCTTTCTTGACTATTTGTTAGACTGATTGGGCCGAGGGCCATATGTTAGGGCATGACTTTTCATGTGAGCATACGCATACACATGCATGGATCCGACTGCACGCCGCAGTGGTATACGAATCGGGCTGCGCGCCGCAGCAGGTGTGATATTAATATTGTGCTTGGGCTGTAGGAGCCCCTCCGGAGTCTGAACCCCCACAGTGAGCACGGGTACCCAAATTGGATCGGGCTACAAGCCGTAGAGGTCATATGCATTGCATGGCATATATACATTGGTTTACGTGTACTACGTGGCATAACATTCAACACTCATACATTACTGGCACACATGCATTAGTTGCCTTAATGACCAGATCTCCTGGTGTAAATTGATAAGGAGTGCTGAGCCCGAGGGGCTGATTTGAGTGCGGACTTGCACTTCTTGAGATTGTATCCAGGTATTAGTATATTATTTTGACAGAAAGTAGCTAAAAATTGAGATTTTTAATGATCTACTCACTTATGCTGGAAAGGAATAAAAAGATAGTTCTGTATTGTGTAGCATGAGATAGTGTCTATCGTGGTTTTCTTCTCTTCAGCATTATTTACTTTTATTACTGCTGAGTTGGAAGTACTCACACCCGACTCCCTGCACCTTGTGTGCAGATTCAGGTACATCACAGCATGGCTGATTCTATTGTGGCTCGGGAGTGCTTTTGGACGGTCGAGGTAGCTGCCAGCGTTCGCAGGACCTGATTCTCCAGTTTGTCTGTATTTTGTTCTGATCATCCCACAATTGTGCACAGTTAGATTCACTATTTACACTTTGTATACTCTGTAGAGGCTCATGACTCTTGACCCTTCAGTCTATGGGAGTTGGCACATGTTGGGACTTGGTTCCATGTTTTTAATATATCTATCACTGTTGTGCTTAAATTGGATAAAGTGAGCTTGTGGCTCCGTGGTTATTGTTGATTGGTCGGGCTGGCCTAGCAGAGTGTGCTGGGCGCCATCACGACCGGATTTGGGGTAGTGACATAATTGTTCCCATTTTTTATACTTACTAGTTGTCGGGATCCCTGTTAGATACACTTGCACAAGCATACACGTGATTGGACCCTTCTATTTGAGATGAATACCTTCTGATTTGACTAAGGGTAGAGATATGACGTCGTTTATCCATTGTATATGCGAAAGTGACTCTAGTTGATTAGATAGTTGTCAGCATTGCCGTGTTATTGATGAGGCGCGAGATGCCAAGTGTTAGATTTCAGATTGTGGGTATTTCCATGAGTTGTGGCTAATCTGAGAGTTGTGGTAGGATTAAGGAGAGAGTTGGAAAGGCTTTTATGTAAGCATCATTTCAGAATGGCGACTTAGCGATTTGTTTGGTCTCGTTATGTTGTGATTTCAGGACTTGGGTTGTGATATTTACTGTCGCTTTTGTATTATCATTTATTGCATCTTGATTTTTCTTATTGTCCGTTGTCCTCGTTGTAAATTGTTGTGTTCTTATTTATCCGGACAGTCCTTACATATTCACATAGCATCTTTATCTTTTCTGTTATATTGTTTATCGACCAGTAGGTGTCATGACTATCCCTCGTCTCTACCCCATCGAGGTTAGTGTTGATACTTACTAGGAACCGCCGTGGCGTGCTCATACTACTCTTCTTCACATTTTTGTTGCGCAGATGCATGTACTTTCGTTCAGTTCTGTCAGCCTTGGAAGGAGGCACGCCGGTAGAGACTTCAAGGTGTACTTGCTACATCCGCAGACCGAGGAGTCCCTTTCTAGTTTTTTTGTAACAAGTGTAGTTGTTTCAGTAAATCTTCTTGTATATATATTCTTGAGTTAGAGCCTCTAAGCTTGTGATTTGTGAGTTTCCGGGTTTTGGGAAATTGTCGTCATTTTTGAGTTGTTACGCTACGTGCCATGTGGCACCTTAAGCACAATTTTATTTTACTAATTTAGTTTGTTTTGCTTACTTCCGTAAATTTTGGTTATCTTTCGCATTGTTAGTCTTACCTAGTCGTAGACACTAGGTGCCATCACGACATGTTCATGGAGGGTAAACTAGGGTCGTGACAAGTTGGTATCATAACTCTAGGTTCATAGGAGTCATAGATCACAAGGCGGTTTATTAGAATCTCGTGGATCGGTACGGAGACGTCTGTACTTATCTGCGAGAGGCTATGTAGCTGTTAGGAAAATTTCACTTCATTTTATTTCTCTGTCGTGTGAGATTTTGACATCCACAATCCTAAACCCCTGTCTTGTACTCTCTCACAGATGGTGAGGACGTGTACTATCTGAGGTGATCAGGCACCCGCGCCCCCTACTGCAGCCGCCGGAGGTCGGGGCCGAGGTAGAGTTCGAGGACGCGTACGTGGTGCAGCGAGAGCACCTGCGTGAGCTGCCGCCGATATACCACCAGCAGATCCAGTCAGAGTCCAGGCACCCGACACGCCTACTGTTACTACTACCCCAGCCGTTCAGGAGACTTTTGGAACAGTTCATGAGTATGTACACCACTTTGGCTCATGCCGGATTACTTCCCCTTGCCGCAGCCATTTCCCCAGGCCAGGGGAGGAGCACAGACTCCCGCCGCCCGCGCTCCTGAGCGGCGAGCGCATCTTAAGAAGGTTCCCGAGATTATTCTTGCACCGCATGTGGCACCAATTCAGCCCGATGACATGGTAGCGGTTTCCGAGCAGGAGCTGGTGAGACTTGAGAGATTCATGAAGTATGGCCCTCCGATATTTAGTGGATTAGCATCAGACGATGCATTGGGGTTCCTTGATGAGTGTTACCGTATTCTCCGTACTATGTGTATCGCAGGATCAAGCGGGGTTTCTTTCACTACTTTCCAGCTTCGAGGGGCCGTCTATGATTGGTGGCGCACCTATGAGTTAGACAATCCAGAGGAGGCAACTTCATTTACCTAGACTCATTATTCAAATATGTTTCTAAGAGAGTTTGTCCCTCAGAGCCTCAGGGAAGCATGGCGCGCGGAGTTTGAGCATTTGCGCCAGGGTGCCATGATCGTTTTGGAGTATGCTGTCTGTTACACCAGCTTGGCTAGACATGCCTTAGCCTTGGTTTCCACTGTTCGCGAGAAGGTTCACCGGTTCATCGAGGGGTTTATTCCTAGCATTAGGTCCAATATGGCCCGTGAGTTGGCAATGGACATTCCATATCAGCAAGTGGTGAACATTGCTAGGAGGATAGAGGGTATGCATGCTATACAGAGAGAGGGCAGGCAGAGTCATGAGAGAGAGAGCAGACAAGATCAGGAGGGAGAGTTGGAGGAGGCGAGGATGTCTCGTAGGTCAGTGAGATATACTGGTCCTTATTATGGAGGTAGGGTACGTCGTGGTAGAGGTTTTGCGGGTCAGCCAGTCCAGTTCGTGCTTCAGGCCTCACATGGTGACTTAGGTGTTCATGGGTCTCGGAGGACCTCTACTGCACAGTTTCCACCACCTCGTCAGTAGAGAGGGTGCTTTGACAGTGGAGATACTAGCCACATGGTGAGAGATTGTCCCACACTTTGGACTGATGTGTTGCAGCGAGGTATTCAGACAGCGAGAGGGCGCCCAAGAGGGGGAGGCCCAACTCGTTGATGTGTTTCATATAGTGGGTTTGAGGCCGGTGCGCCAGCTAATGTCACCCAGGTACGAATTCAGTTGTTATAGAAAGGCACTATCTGTAGTTCGTGACAACTCTACTTATTGTGATGAGTTCCTTATTTTTTGTTTCATTTATCGTAGTGCTTCATGATTTGCACTCTATCTATGTGGTTATCATGTTGGGAGATTTAATGAGTGATAGTCGTGTCTATTATCTATTCTAGCCATTTTTGAGAGTTATGAGGCTAATGATATTTTTCCAGTTGTCTGATTCTGGTAGGCTTGATGTGATTTCCGAGAATTCTTGTCTACGAGTAGTGATTCTTATGCTCCACCGGTGTGGGAGCTAGTCTATGTGTAAGTCGTAGACGGAAGTGATCTGGTAAGAGTTTCTAGATGGGTTGATATGTACCCTACTTGTGATCCAATGTTGAGGGTGAGACCCTCGTGATTTCACTTGATTCGATATGTTGAGACCTGGCTGTGTGCCGTGGTGAAAGTTATACCAGTGTAAGATTTTGTGAGACCATTATATGTTTTTATTCCTTATTTTTTGATGTCTTATAGAATTGGGCTTTAGAAGAATTTTGTTCTAGTTTAGTTGTTTGTTAGTTCTCTTATGTGTTATGTTTCTCATATTCATTCGTTCTCATTCTATGCTCCTTGAGTTTCAGTTTGTGGGGGTGTACTCGTTGGTATGAGCTGATATAAGGTTAACTGGGTGTTTTGCCATGCGGTTCTCATGGTGGTTGTATTATCATCAGTAGTATGGGTGGCTGAAAAGAGTTCCTATTGAATATGAGGCTTATGGGCGGCACATATTTGATCTTATGCATTCAATTGCTGTCATAGATGTTATTGCGGGACTACATGTAGTGTGTCATGTTGTGTGGCTATACCCTGTGTGTGGAGGCTTGTGTTGAATTAGTTGGGTGAGGCCGGTATCGTGTATGGACTTGGAAGTCTTTTGGAAATGGAAGAAGGATGATAAATCTGGTTTGAAGGCTTGATGGTATTGCTAGAAAGGTTTTCAGTTGAGATGGTGTTGTCAGGCTTGCGTAGATAGGGGTGACATGGGATCACCCACATATGTACGTTGGAAGTGCGCATTCAGTGATTGGAGACTTCATATTTGTTCTCTATGCTCATTCGAGGACGAATGAATGTTTAAGTGTGGGATGATGTAACGAACAGACCGGTCGTTTAAAATTTACACCCCGATCCCCTATTAACTTCTTCCCATAAGTTCATCTCAGCTATTTTGGTTTACCGGAATGTTCGGCGTTAGGATTCGGAGTGTTTTGGGACACTTAGTCCCTAAATGAGAGCTTAAGAGTTGAAAAATGGTCCGTGTTTAGAACAATGTGAAAATGACCTCGGAACGGAAATCTGATGGTTCTGTTAGCTCCGTTGGGTGATTTCGGGGTTGGGAGCGTGTTCGGAATGAATTTTGGGGGTTCGTAGCTTATTTAGGCTTGAAATGCCGAAATTTGAATTTTTGATGTTTCTGGTCCGATAGTGAGATTTTGATCCGAGTGTTGGAATTTCATTCCGGAAGTTTCTGTAGTTCCTTTATGTCATTTTGGACTTGTTTGCAAAATATGGCGTCATTCCGAGTTGAATTGATAATTTTTCGGCATGAGGTTCGTTATTTTAAGATTTGGAAGTTCTTAAGCTTGATTTTGATTCAATTCGTCGTTTTGATGCTGTGTTATACGATTTGAAGCTTCGAGCAAGTCCATGTTAGGTTATATAACTAGTGTGTGTGATTGGACAGGTTCCTGGGGGCCTCGGGTGTGTTTCGGATGGACTACAGATCATTTTCTTCTATTTTTGGACTATTGTTATCGGTCAGCTGGTTTCCTTCTACGCGATCGCGTCTTCTCCTCCGCGATCGCGTAGAGTAAGTTGGAGGGGGTTACAATTCTGTTCTACATGATTGCATCATCAGGTTCGCGATCGCGATAGTCTATGCATTTCTACATCGCGATCGCACTCAAGAGGCCACGTTCGCATTGAATAAATTTTTCCTTGTACGTGAACGCATCTTCTTCTTCGCGATCGCGAAGAGTTACTTGATCAGCAGATTTCCCTCCACTACGCAATTGTATATGGACTTCCGCGATCGCGTAGCACATTTTTCAGCAGCGAAATTTTTCCTCAACGCGATCGCATCAGTTTGTCCGCGATCGCATAGTTTTGCAAATCTGGGCAGAATATATTTTCTTCAAAACGAGGGTTATGCCATTTTTCATATTTTTGCCTTAGGAGCTCGGTCCTTGGCGATATTTGGAGGGATTTTCACCTTGGAAACTTGGGTAAGTGTTTTTCACTCAACTTAGACTAATTTCCATGAATCTCCTCTTAATTTCACACTTTAATTTCAGTTTTTAATGTGAAAATCGGTAGAACTTTATAGATCGAATTGTAGGGTTTTGAGGGAGTGTTTTACCTTTGATTTGAGATATTTTTATATGGTTAGAATCGTGGGAGTGCGAGGGTTCTGAAAATGTTATATTCATCCGGTTTCGAGACGTTGGCCAAAGGGGCATTTCGGTCATTTTACCAAATTTCGCGCTTTGACTACGAATTTTATTATAGAATCAGTTGCTTTAGATATTAATTACAATGTGTGATTTTATTGAATGGAGTTGGGCCATTCGTAGTCGAGTACTCGTGGCAAGAACGTGGTTGCTAGTTGATTTTAGCTGCTTTTGAGGTAAGTATCTTGCCTAACATTGTGTGGAGGACTTCCCCTTAGGATTAAGTCTTTTATATTGATTGTAGTCCGTGTACGCGAGGTGACGAGTGCGTGCTTGGATTTATTCGTGGTAAATTGTCTCTTTTAGGCCCCTAGACTTGTGAAATTTACAGAGTAGAAAGATATTATTGATACGTTTGAGCCATGTTATTAGTTTCACCTCTGTATGTCTTGCCTGATGTTTGTTGCTCTTCTTGATTTATTTCTACTTTTAAATTTGCCTTAACGTGAATTTACTAAAGCCAAATACCCGTCTATAATCATTGTGCCCGTCCTAACTACTGGCCTTTAATTGGAAATCATAAATGTTATATCACAGATAATTAATCGGCCTTAATTAGAAGGAAGACAGACACCTCATAATTAATTGATATTTCTTAAGTAAAGATTTGTTTGACTCATGTTAACTTCCTTATTGTTGAATACTCCTTGATTATAGGTTATCTGTAATCTTGTGTAATTATACTATATGTCCAACTGTTGGGGTACCAATGTAGTTGTTATGGGTTTTGTTGTGACTCGATTGTTAATTGAGGCTATTGTGTTTTCCTTGGTATTTTCGTGACTTTATTTGTAATTGTTTATTCCCTTGCTGGGACGTTGTTATTTCTGTTGTTGATTCTCCCTCGCTGGGATGCTATCATTACTGTGTAGCTGTTGGTATCATGATGCACGAGGTCTCTGCCGTGCGGTTATTGTTGGGGCTTTACACGAGGTAATTGCCGTGTTGATGTTCTGAGCACGTGATTTTTGCCCTGAGCAAATAAATTCCAATATAAATATAAAAATAAATACAAAATAGTTTTTGGTGTGCAATTGTGTGATTTAATTGAAATACTTGTGTGTTTGCTTTAAAAGTAAATTTGAAATTAAAACTACAAAAGGAATCAATTAGAAAATATCACAAAAATATGAAAATTCAGAAAAAATTAACAAAAATACAAAATACCAAAAAAACAAAAGAAAAATGGCAAAAAGTACCAGAAAATATCAGAAAAATCAGGAAAAAATAGGAAATAAAAGAAATGTAACAATTGAAAATAAATACAAAAGGAGAAAACGGAAATACAAAAGAAAATACAAAGAAATAACTAAAATACAAAGACAAAAAATACAAAATACTATATAAGTTGGGCTACACAATGAAATACATGTATATACAATAAGCCCAAAAATATACCAGGCCCAAAAGACCAGCCTGATCAGTTCAAGCGCGTAGCCAAACGACGACGTATGAGCCATTTGAATCTCAGCCGTTGATGAAATGAATCTAATCAGATGAGACGATGTCATTAAAAATTAAACGGCGTCGTGTAAAAGACTAATCCTGGCCGTTCAATAGGATTGATCAGATGGATGACATTGAGTCTCATTAAAAGCTAAATGACGCAGTATGTTGAAACAATCTTAGCCGTTCAAACTCAACCTCCAACAGACAGGAAGCAGCCTCTCACTTAACCAAACGTTGCCATTTTGAAACAAAAAATCCTGGCCGTCGATCTTGGTTGATCCAAAGGCCAGGATTACACGAGACAAGGTAAGTATAAATAGTCCTATCTCCGAGCAATATCCTTATACTCACCTTCATTATACATATCTGTAAAACCCTATCCGCCTCCCTTCTATCTCCATCTTCCTCCTTAGTGTCACATGGAGACTGGCCGGACGGCCTGTTACCACCACCATCTCCGGCTCAGGCAGCCATCAAATGCCTCACCCTTTACCCACCAAACACAGCAACCACCACAAAACCCCCATTAAACAAAAACCCCCATTCTTCATGAAATTCCGGTCGCCGGAACCCTAGCTGGCGACCTCAAAAACTATGAACCAGCCTTCGAAATTAATACCACAAGACCACCTTGAGGTGATCTATCACCTTACCTAGGTGGCTAATCTCGAATGTCACCATAACTCTTCGCATGTATCAAAAAAGACTCGCAGGAACCCTACTCCGGCGAGCACCCAAAAACAACCCCACCCCAAAACCATTAAACCAAGCCCAAAACCACCCCACACCCACCAAAACTCAAAAACGAAGCCTCATCGGAAAAGGCCAACAGTCAGAAGACTAAACGTCTTCGAATTTTTGGAGATCTAGAAATAAAGAAGAAAGAAAGAAGAAATAAAAAAGAAAGAAAGAAAGAAAGAAAACAAAGAAAGAAAAGAGAAGGAAAAGAAAGCCCAAAAGCTAAGTTCTCTGTTATTATTTTCTTTGTCTGTTTGATTCTGAAAATGTTTTCTTGATATGTTTATGATATCCTTTTGAGCCTATCTCCTATGCATGCTTAAATGATAAGATCTACCACTGGTTGTTACACATGCCTAAGTTTGTTATAGTACTCTTAGGGTTCTTAATGTTTATTATGTATGAATCATGAATAAATAGGCATGTTTATGTGTTTGTTCATCATGCTCTATCTAAAATTAAGTTTTTATTATTTGGAATTCAACCATTATCAAATTTTCCCTCTGAGTTCTGATTAATTGAATGTTGATTTGCGATTAAGGCTATATGTGCAAAATAACATGAACTGGCTATATTTGTAATCCGATTAATTTGTGAGTCCATTCTGAATCTTTGGATGCTTTTGTGATTTGGGTCATGATTGTAAAGATTTTGTGGTTATTTTTGAAAGCTAAAGTATGTGGCTATTTCGGAAAGAATAAAGTCTAGTCATTAAAGTGGCTATCTCTGTTATGCAGTGGTTATACTGATTACTTAGCTTCATTAAGTGGCTATTTCTGAAAGACTACCTTTATTTGACTATGCTTTTAAATATATGGTCGATAAGAGGTTATCTTTATTAATTGAATGACCCTATTTCTAATAAGAGGTTATGTGCTAAATAAGGGGTTGGGTCTGCTAAATATTGGTTAAAATGAAAGGGGCTTGGGGCTGTAATACGCTAAGTCTTAAATTAGTTATAAGAAGTGGTTATTAATTAAATTAATCCTAACCCTAAGTCTGCCAGACCTTGGTAGGTCAGGTAAATTGAGATAGGTGAGCACGTGATTTTTGCCCTATATGAGAATTACTCCAAAAAATTCGAAATAAAAGAGTTATGTGTTTGTTTGCAATATTTTTGGATTTTATATTATTTTTCTCTTATTGTTTGCGTTTGTATGACCATGTCTATTGGTTTAAATAAATAAAATAAATATATATATATATATATATATATTGCATTTTGTATATAAAATTCAAGTTTGCAATTAAAAATTGATTAAGTTTGTTTTATTGATAATAATAATAAAAGTCACAAAAAATAATGCATTTTTACATCTTAGCATTTAAATGCCTAGTTATGTGCTTTATATTTAATTGACATTTAATTATGTGTGTTAATATGTTAGTATAACTTAATTATTATTTTTGTAATTTGATTTTTTGTAGTGTAATTAGAATTTTTGTTTAATTAGGAGCTAAATTTAAATAAGAAGAAAAAGAAACAAAGTGAAGAAATAAAGAGAAAAGGATTTGGGCCAATCCCAAAACAACCCCACCCAGGCCCAAACATTTTTGTCCAAAACCCATCCCAAAACCCGTTCAAATTGGGCCAAACCCGTCCCATTACCCGGTCCAGCCCTGCTATTACCAAAAACGGCGTCGTTTCCATTAATGAAGGATCCAAGCCGTTGATATCATCAGATCGAACGGCTAAGAATAAACCATTCATTTTAATATACCAAATATCCTACCCCCCCAATCCCCAGTATCTGCCCTCATTCCCCCCCCCCCCCCCCCTTGAGGCTCTTCAACCTCGTCTCTCTCAGAGACGAGGAACCCTAGCGCCGCCTCATCCTCCTCCGCCATAAGCCCGGCGGCGACAATGCCATTAACCCCCAAAAGAACAACCCTGAACCACCGGACCACCCCTTCTCCAAATCCACACCCGTCTCCCTTCGAACAACACTAGAACGGTTCGAATCTTAGATTCTTTACCAATAACCCTAGTAGCCGCCACTGCTTTCTAGAGGTGGAGGCGCTTCCCCTCAGCCCGAAACCCACACACAACCTTCCCCTAACCTCCCTCGCGACCAAACGGGCTTTGGAATAGTTCAAATCAAGCCCAAACCACTCATGCGCTAAATCGAGCCCCAAGAGCCCTTGAGCAATCACGAGCTGCTTTTGAAGAATTTTGGCGGTTCAATAGGTTTTATTCGAAGTGTTCTCACATGAGAACACTCGATTAAAGTCCATTTAGCCTCCAAAAATTTCAAGTCCAAATTGGTCTAAAGCCTGTGAGTTTTGGTTTTCTTAAGGTATTTTCTTTTCTTGTTTCTCTATTTTTATTTTTGTATAGTATAGTCTATTTAATGATTTCATTCGTTTTTAATTGTTTTCTCTGTTTTTCTTCTCCGAAAAGACCTTTTTATTTGGACGATTCTTTCTATTGTGTGTTAAATGTAATGAATTGTGCGTCTAATTCATTCAACGCCGTCAAGTAATTAACTCATACTTTTCACCCCCCTCAGTCTGCCCGTATGTATAATTCAAAGGTCTATTAGTTGTTGTTTGTTGGCTATAGTTGTTTGTAGTTAGGAACTAATGGGGGTAGCTGGTATAGTGCAATACACATTAGGATAGCCGAATGGAACCTGTTGTACAGCAGGGTGTCCCATTAGTGCCCTGCACTTATCAATTTAATATTAACATCCCATACTTAGACATAGTGTAGTGGTAAAAACAGAGGGATGGGTCTGCCCAGGGAATCTAATGGGCTGGGCAGAGAAAATGGATGGGTCTGCCCAGGGAATCTAATGGGCTGGGCAGAGAAAAGGGATGGGCAGGGGTTAGTTTCTGATTTTGGCACCATTAGGGGTTAATTTCTTAGCTATAAGTATAGGGGTTAGACACACAGAGGGGGGAATGAATTTTTTGGGAGAGAGTTTTAAGGATCAATTTTAGATTTTCTAGAACCATAAGTTATAAAGGTTGAAAAGGTAGTGAGTCACATAAAGGTAAAAGAGGGAGAGCTGTAGAGACTTTAAAAGGGGAGTTTGATTGCTGAAATAGGATAACAGAGAGATTATGGTCGAAACACTTGGGTATTGAAGTTCAAACTGTTACTGTTGCATTTGATGTTTAAAGGGGATAATACTGTTACGTTGAAAATCAGAATAGTTGAAGTTTTTTTTTCGGTTTTTCTATCTGGAATACTGGCTGTTCAACCTATTAAGGAAATCGTGGTGTTTGTCGTGGTATTTGGGTCTCGTTCGATTTCAAATTCTGTGTGGCTTCTCTATTTTATGGGTTGTGGTCCAGTTCTAGACTGGTTTTGAAACTAGTCTTCCGAGCTTTCTGGGTTGCTGTTATATTGCTGGATTTCCTGTTATTGCTGTTGACTTGTTGTGTTGTAGTGTTGTTTACATTGTTAGTGTTTTGATCCTCCTTTCTCATTCTTTGTTTCCAGATATCAGCTATCAGGTACACCTTTGTTACTGTTGCTATAGTTTCAAATTGAAGACGATGAAAAAATGAAAGAGTTTATGTACCACTGCAGTTTCATTTTGTTTTGTTTGTTCATTGAATCTTATCCATGCAGAAGTTAACTAGAGTTGTTTGCATCCGTTAGAATTAGTTGATAGGAACTTGGATTGGATGGGTTGTAAACTGTAAAAAAAACAGGGTTTGTTAATTAGGTCCAGTTAATTTGAATATCATTTTGTATAGTTTAAATCTGAACTTGGAAGTTTAATTGAAACATGAAGTAGTTTTTTTGGAATTTGTATATTTTTTTTTAAACTGTAAAAAACAGGGACTGTTAATTAGTTTCAGTAATTTATTTTTGGACTCGTGAACCCCGTGAATTGTGGTGTGTTTGCAAAAGGAGACATTATCTGATTTTCCTATGTTCCCTAATGGTAGATTTACAAAATGAATGGTACAACACAATACTTATGGTTTTAGCCTTATGTCTGTTCACAATAGAATTAATACAGTCTCTAGTGGTGTAGGACTACAGCAAGTGATGAAATGGATACCACGTAGAAGTTAAGATATGGCGAGATAGGATTAAACGTGCAAAAAATGTATGCAATATCTAGAATTTGCGAGATAGGATTCTGTAGTATCTTTGCATTTTGTTTTCTTCAGTAATATTACGTGCATTATTTTGAGTGATTAGCCCGCATTTGCCTTGGTGACTGAGGTTCGTTAGATTTTGGAAGATGTTTAATGATAATTAAAGTAGTTTGAGGCTTACCCAAAACTCTTGGCAATAATATCAAATTCAAGAAAACAATTGAAAACATCCGTGGTTTGTGTAGGTTGATCAAAACCCTTTAAAAGTAATATTAGGAATATGCAATATGAATTTAGGCTTTTGAGTTAGGTAGCGGGCTCAAGCAAAAAGGGTCTTTCCGTTTGTTTGAATTCAGACTTGAATTCAAGGCTCGAGTTTATATCTGTGAATTAATCGATCTTTTCAGAGACAAATAAATAGAAAATTTTAGTTCGCTTAAGGATTGATCTTTTAGTAATAAATATGAGACGAGCCTCGCTAAATCAAATACACAATTGTGGGGCCCTCGACGAATATTATATAAAAATACTTAGACTTCGGGATCGACCGCATAGCAAACTTTACGGTGTTCCCCAAAGATAATAAACGCGTAGTTGCTTTAAGCACGTACTCTAATATTACCTTCTCAAATACGGGTGCAAATTTATGTGACCCAAATCTAAATCTCAACAAAGTCGAAACGTGTTAAAGGCCACGGGTGTACTGGTACGGCGTGGTCCGAGAGGCATTTCCACGACGTTGCAATTCTTTAAAATAGTAAACAATAAAAGCGGGAAGTGAGCCCTTAAACAATAAATGAGACGAGCCTCGCTAAATAACAACCAAATTGCGGGGCCCTCAATAGCTGGTTATTTTCAAATGCCTAGATTTCTGTCACGACCCCAAACCCCGGTCGTGATGGTGCCCAACACATTGCTAGGCAAGCCCGACCATCTTATCCAATTAAACCAGCCAAGTATAATTAATACCGATTAATCGGCGTGATTAGCCTATTTTCATAACAAATCAAGAAGTGTAGAACTGAAATACAAGAACACAGTCCCAACCAAATCGTGGTGTCACAAGTCTGAGCCTCTACAAATGAGATCTGCTACAAAATCAAGTCTAACCAGAATGGAGACAACAAAATGATAAAAAGAAAGAGGTCAGGTATTGCGGACGTTGGCAACTACCTCGAAGTCTCCACAGAATGGGGATAATAAAGCAGTTGCGATAGCTCAACTGCCCTCCTGAACCTGTATATCTGCACAAAAAGTGCAGGGGAGTGGGGTGAGTATATTTCAACTCAATGAGTAACAATAATAAACAATAACTGAAAATAAGAACTCCTGTACTATCACTAAACAGTTCTAAGGCAACCCCCACAGGTTAGTCATCACTATAATGAGTACTCTGATCTCCAGTCCACATCTATCTCGTCTAGGTCCCACACTAACCACATCCTCGCTCGTACCACTACGGTATACAGCCATCTCAATATATAGAGACATATACATCCGTCTATAACATATAAATATTTCAGTATATATATGAATATGAATAAGTATAATGCTCCGGCGCGCAGCCCGCTCCAATACATATACCGCTGCGGCACGCAGCCCACTCCATTTAACGTCGACGACACTCACTGGGGGTGTATACAAACTTCGGAGGGGCTCCCTAGGCCCAAACGCTATGATGCTGCGGCGTGCAGCCCGATCCACACATGTATTACTACGGCGTGCAGTCCGATCCAATATATATATGTATATATATTTATACTGCTGCGGTGCGCAGCCCGATCCCACAATATATACAGCGCTCACTGAGAATGTGTGCAGACTCAGACTCCGAAGCGGCTCCTACAGCCCAAGCGCAATAATACTGCGGCGTGCAGTTCGTCCCACATGTATATTACATGTATATTACTGCGGCATGCAGTCCGATCCAATATATATAGTGTTGCGGCGTGCAGCCCGATCCAATATAGGTATATATATATGATACCTCATAATGGGTCATCGACCCTATTCTAGTCAGTATATACTTGGCCTATCAGGCCCAATATAATATATCACAGTGGGTCCTTGACCCTGTCTCAGTCAATATAGACTTGGCCTTTCAGGCCCAATATAACATCTCATAGTGTGTCCTTGACCATATCTCATCTCAATCGGTATAGACTTGGCCTTTCAGGCCCACTCAGCTAGAACAGGGAATACCACCTTAGATAATCTCTCTCAATGTACACATCTAGTACGGGCTCATGTTATGCTATACAGCTAGAGCTACGGCCGAGTGTAAGTTTCCAACATGATATATAGGGGTCGCCTAGCTCTACAGGTCCCCTAATGCTCTACAGATCGGCATAAGGCCCCAAACATGACTATTAGCCCAATTACACGGTTATAATCTCATTCTCAGTCATAATACATAATACACTACTAGCCGGGAAGGACCAAGTCCAATTCCCCAATCACAATGTCACCACGCCCGTCACAAGACGCGTGTCTCATCTCAACATAGCACTGTGAAGTGCAAGTACGGGGTTTCAAACCCTCAGTACATTATTTACTATCACCACTCACCTCGAACCGGTAGAAGCTTCATGCCCGCGACGCCTTAGCTCCTCGAACCGGCATCTACGCACGTCAAAACTAGCCAAAATCAGTACAAATATATCAAAATAGGCTAATGGAACATAACCCAATCGAAAGAACTCGAAAAATATCAAAAATCACGAAATTGGCAAAATCCGAGCCCCGGGCCCACATCTCGAAAAATTTCGAAATTTATATTTCCGGAATCCTCGTCTCGCCACGAGTCCGTACATACCAAATTCACAAAAATTGGAGTTCATTTGTCCCTTTAAATCACTATTTCTATCCAAGAGGGTTTTCTACCCTTTTCAACAAAAATTCTCAAATTAAACACTAAAACTTGCAATAGATTCGAGTTATACCACCAAAATTGAGTTAAGAACACTTACCCCGTTGTTCTCTCCAAAAATCCCACGAAAAATCGCCCTATCCGAGCTCCAAATCGTCAAAAATGGCAATATATTTTCGGACCTCAAATATATTCTGTCCGGCACTATTCACGGTTACTGTTCACGGTACTATTCACGGGCACTGTTCATGATACTGTTCACGAACATTGTTTCACGGGCACTGTTCATGGACACTGTTCATGGACACTGTTCACAACAGATTTTTCTGCATTTTCTGCCCATTTTCTAAGTCCGGAATTATTCCGAGACACCTCCGAAACACTCCCGAGCCCTCGGGGCTCCAAACCAAATATGCACATTGACTCTAAAACATCACACGAACTCGCTCGAGTGATCAAATCACCGAAATAACATCAAAATCATCAATTTTCATCAAATCAAGGCCTAAGTTTCCAAAAACTTCTGAAAATACACTTTCGATCAAAAACCCGACCAAACGATGTCCGAATGACTTGAAAATTTGCAGACATATCCAAACTCACCTAACGAAGCTACTACAACTGTCGGAATTCCATTCCGACTCCCGGATCAAAATATCACCCATCGATCGGATTCCGCTAAAATTCCAACTTCGCCAAAATAGGCTAACTTCTTCACCGGACCTCCAAAATTACTTCCAATTGCGCTTCTAAGTCTTAAATCATCCCCCGAAACTAACCGAATCATCGGAATTCAGTTCCAAGCCCTCTAACTCATAAGTCAACGTTGGGTTGACTTTTCCAACTTAAGCTTTCCTTAAAGAGATTAATTGTCCCTTTTCCTACCAAAATCGATCCGAATTGACTCAAAGTTTGCACACAAGTCACATTCGACATTACGGACTTGTACCAACTTTCGAAATCGCATTCTGACCCCGATATCAAAATTTTCACTTACGGTCGAATTTTCTCGTAAACCTTCAAATTCCTATATTTAGCCAAATGACTTCAAAATGACCTCCGGACATCCGAATTCACTTCCGATCACTTTCCCAACTCCAAAATCACCATACGGATCTATTCCCAGACTCGGAATCCCATTGGACATCTATAACTCTAAAATGCCTTCCAACCCAAATTTATGAAATTTTTCTAAAATACTAACTTCCACCATATATGCCGAAATGCTCACGGGTTATCAAAAACAAAATCCGGACATACGCTCTAGTTCAAAATCATCATACGAGCATGCTGGAACTTTTAGATCCCAATTCCGAGGTCATTTACTCAAAATTCCAATCCTAGTTCATTTCTTCAACTTTAAGCTTTCAAAATGAGAATTTCCATTTAGATTTGACTCCAAACTTCCTGAATTTTAATTCTGACCATACACACAAGTCAATATACCTGAGATGAAGTTGTTCATGGCCTCAATCTGCTGAATGACGCGTCGGGACTCAAAACGACCGGTCGGGTCGTTACAATCTCCCCCACTTAAACATACGTTCGTCCTCGAACGTGTTGAGAACTACAATGATGTAGTCTCAAATAACTTGTTTAACACATCATGCACCTTCCCGTGCTACCACTACTTAGTTGAGCACATTAGCTATATAGTTTTGTAGATATAATTCTTTATTCAAGCGAATAAGCCATTAGGCCAAATTCCAACACCCTGAATTTCCTGCCAAGTCTGTTTCCATCATTCGACCACCATATCAATCTCCACACGTTGTACCCAAACATTAATGCATAACTTTGTTGAATTTACACTTCGCATAATTTTACTCATATGACCACAATAACATTCTTTATTACTACAGTTGCCTACAATACCCAAATACCGATGGAAACCTCTTATTAGTTGAAGTCTTATTCCAACACTTTCATATACCGCCAACGATAAATAAAACACGGGCTAAACCGTAACAATTCCTCAAATCAACCATTTATGAAGCCATTTCTCTTTTGACTGATTTTACAAAGATTTTGGAGCCAAACCTCGATATTACCTTTCTATCTTGCTGAAATCACGTATGTTCGCACTCATTAACAACTCCAACGATCATTTCGATTATAACACACCACAGTGGTAATATGAAACCTCTTCATCGGCCTAAGCCACGGCGAGCAAAACACAGGCTCCAATAAGAAATGATCTGAACACACTCGAATCATGACAACTGACTCACACAGAAGAGCTGTAATTCAAATTCTTCAATACCATCACAACACATAACTGAGATCTCGTCTCACATCATAGAATTAGAGTACCCGAATCCTCCTCGAAAGGTCATAACATCACGTGGCCTTGCCACAACTCATGATTCTATCCAAACACTATTACTTATGGAGCACCTCAAGTCGCAATGCTCAAAACGGTCATCCATACACATATTTAGGTCTGAAATCAAGCAATCAATCACACGCGCGGTGATACATTTAGTATATGCTATCGAATCCTGTATGGGCACAACCGATGTGCTATTCCCCGAGCGATATCCAATACGGACTATTCCCTAGAAGAGAGGAAGTATTGTATACAAGGTACATATAGGAAGCTATATTTCGCACATCACACTGTTGCGGCGCGCAACCCGTTCCAATAGCATACCTGTGGCGGCGTGCCACCCGATCCAGATACCATACATGTGGCGGCGTGCCACCCGATCCAGATACTATACATATGGCGGCGTGCCACCCGATCCACGCATAAATCTAGCAAAAGGGAATGCACATCGACTCAAGTTGCTCATTGCAACAAACATGTATATATGGCCTCGAGCTCGGTCACATGAAACTTATCCGACAAAGTTCCTCAATACCGGAACTGAATCAATGGTAGATACCTCTACATTGACATCCGCCACGAAGGCCCAACTAACAAAGCAATACCTACCAGCCATCCGCTAGCCCTAGGGTACATCCACCCTGCTGGAGCATGATCTGATGCGCTCTGCCATGCAGTTTGCGACATGTTTCTGACATAGTCCATATCACATTAGTCTAGACAACCTGACTTATGACAACCAGCCTGCAATCATATATCATTATTCAAATTCGTCATATCAAGTGACGAGATAGCCACTAGGGCTTCCAATTTCCGATAACCGCTACACTGTGCTGATACACACAATATACCACCGCTGCGTAGGCGGGTTACGAGAACTTCTAGTCTCCAACACATACATAACACAGGAATCACTATGCCTGATTCCGTACTTCACCGTGCGATTACATAACGCACCTCAAGCGTCCATTCATACCAAGAAAGCCATTCATAAATTTCACTATGTCATCAACGACTCAATTATTACAGTCGATCCAACGGGAGTATACCACCATACCGCTAGATATTATCAGTTTATTTACCTGGCCCTTTTGACCATAGACTCTGCCGAAATACTAGTATAGCAGTACCATTCTCCTAAATCACCGGGAAGATTGATTCTCAGATTATCTGCAGCTGCCCACGCCGCTTGAGGATTTTAATGACTCCCCATATAATATGAATTGATCTCAAAACCTTGAACATGCCGTTATCAACTTTCCATAACACATCGCATATACCATACCACACTAAGACAACATGGAAAATTCATATCCCTTTCCCTACGCCGCAAACATCAGCGCACTCAACTAGTCAAGGACTTTCATGATCCCATATAGAGAAAACTCATTACACATTTCGAGCTTTACATACCAACAGGAAATACACTCATTTTCAAACCACGGTAAAACACATCACAAACCATTTCTCCCAATTACATTGCATAAGTTAAATTGCCAGGACCGAGTCCTTATACCCATACCGAGTTACACAACTGCCAATACTCAAAAGCTTTATTGCACAATTATCGGCGAGACTCATTACTTCAAACATATACCAGGAATTAATCGTATTCCTTATCATACCGTTTCTGGTTTATTAACAAGTTGTTCCATTTACCCAGTTTCCTTTCTGATTCATCTTTAATTTCATATCAGTCTTTACTGTAGCACGACAATGCCTCAACCCTTTTTACCACACAAAACTCGTACACAAGACCACACGGTCTAAGGCTCACGGCCGCTGAATACTCTCTCAAATGTTTCCCAGAAGTACCACATTCTACCACACTTTATTTTGAAGAACTTCCTGCGATTTTGAATTTGTTATCATTACCTTTCAATGCGGATACATAGAATCCCATCATTCACATGATATAACACAAGCCTTGATCTTTTCTAACGAAACCGCTATCTTTAGCCACATACACAAATCTTAAGGCACCTGACTGTTACAAGCAAAATCTTGAACACTGCAAAACCATTCTCGGGCATCATTCACCCTTATTCAGTTGTAATTCAACTGTCCTATTGAGTAGAACCACTCGTGTTTTGTTAGAACTCTGACATCGCAGAACATGATTACTTACAGGTACAATTCGCTATCTTTCTTTTCTATACACCGAACATTCCTTACCAACGGTAGTTCAAAACATCCTAGTATTTCTTCACATCTACGAAGCGCCATAACCTTGTCAGAATTTTCCCAACATACTTAAAGACAGTGCCCACATAGCACACAACCGTGCAATTAGTTATTTAATAGCAACCTCCCCAACTTGGCTCGGAGCCATACATCAAAGCACTTTTAGCCGCTCATAGCATCCTTTACTCAAATGATGCCACAATGTTATGGTGAGATTAAACTCAAGTCATTTACAAGCTTGACAAAGACTCGAATCATCAGAGACCTTAACCTTTCTGTAATTCTTGCATTTATACACACACCACCAATAAGCCCACTCTCTTTATGTGACAGAAATCTTTCTAAGTCCCAAATTTTCCAAAAATTTCGACAGAGTTTCCTTTGTAATTTGGCCTAACCACCTGCCAGAGAATCACCAAACCATTCTAACAATACATCCATAACTCAACAAGACATCGCAATGTATATCAACAATATTAATCTCAACACTATACAAGTTATATTATCAAAATTGATACATGGACATGCGCTGCACCTGCTCGAATCATAACATATGTCAAATACCTTTCACCACAATACTCATAGCACAACCAATTCAATTTTCTTGAGTCTAAGCCGGGAAGGACCACACATTGTGCACTTTACATTTCCGCTAAGAGGCAATGAACATATTTCTCACGCCCATAACTAGGGCTCCATATCAAATCACAACAAGAAATGAATACCTTACTGCTCTCCCATTATCAAATGCCATTTGCATACTAAAGATCAATACCGATCGTATGAACTTCATAATACCGACTCGCGAAATTAGTACCTTGGTGCTCAAGCCATAGACAAAGATCTGGCCTCAAGTCCTCCCGACTGGCCCAACATGAATTCACGGAGATTATATCTCGTCCCTCGATTGGGGAATCATAAGTCATCAAGGCAAATTATCACTAAGCACTCGAGTGCGCACATCAACGTGTAGAAGAAATTTCAAGAATCATACCTCGAACTGAATCAAGTACGCACGATAAGAATTTCAAGAATTTGAAGCTTTCCTAAAAGGTTTGCAGCCTCCTGAGGATAAGTACAGGCGTCCCCGTACCGATCCACGAGACTCTACCAACCGGCTCATGACTCGCGAGACCTCTTAACCTAGGCTCTAATACCAACTTGTCACAACCCCAAACCCCGGTCGTGATGGCGCCCAACACATTGCTAGGCAAGCCCGACCATCTTATCCAATTAAACCAGCCAAGTATAATTAATACTGATTAATCGGCGTGATTAGCCTGTTTTCATAACAAATCAAGAAGTGTAGAACCGAAATACAAGAACACGGTCCCAACCAAATCGTGGCGTCACAAGTCTGAGCCTCTACAAATGAGATCTACTACAAAATCAAGTCTAACCAGAATGGAGACAACAAAATGATAAAAAGAAAGAGGTCAGGTACTGCGGACGTTGGCAGCTACCTCGAAGTCTCCACAGAATGGGGATAATAAAGCAGTTGCGATAGCTCAACTGCCCTCCTGAACCTGTATATCTGCACAAAAAGTGCAGGGGAGTGGGGTGAGTATATTTCAACTCGGTGAGTAACAATAATAAATAATAACTGAAAATAAGAACTCATGTACTATCACTAAACAATTCTAAGGCAACCCCCACAGGTTAGTCATCACTATAATAAGTACTCTGATCTCCAGTCCACATCTATCTGATCTAGGTCCCACACTGACCACATCATCGCTCGTACCACTACGGTATACAACCATCTCAATATATGGAGACATATACATATGTCTATAACATATAAATATTTCAGTATATATATGAATATGAATAAGTATAACGCTGCGGCGTGCAGCCCGCTCCAATACATATACCGCTGCGGCGCGCACCCCACTCCATTTAACGTCGACGGCGCTCACTGGGGGTGTATACAGACTTCGGAGGGGCTCCCTAGGCCCAAGCACTATAATACTGCGGCGTGCAGCACGATCCACACAAATATTACTGCGGCGTGCAGTCCGATCCAATATATATATGTATATATATTTATACTGCTGCGGCGTGCAGCCCGATCCCATAATATACACCAGTGCTCACTGAGAATGTGTGCAGACTCAGACTCCGAAGGGGCTCCTACAGCCCAAGCGCAATAATACTGCAGCGTGCAGTCCGTCCCACATGTATATTACATGTATATTACTGCGGCGTGCAGTCCGATCCAATATATATACTGTTGCGGCGTGCAGCCCGATCCAATATAGGTATATATATATAATACCTCATAATGGGTCATCGACCCTATTCCAGTCAGTATATACTTGGCCTCTCAGGCCCAATATAATATATCACAGTGGGTCCTTGACCCTGTCTCAGTTAATATAGACTTGGCCTTTCAGGCCCAATATAACATCTCATAGTGGGTCCTTGACCCTATCTCATCTCAATCGGTATAGACTTGGCCTTTCAGGCCCACTCAGCTAGAACAAGGAATTCCACCTTAGATAATCTCTCTCAATGTACACATCTAGTACGGGCTCATATTATGCTATACAGCTAGAGCTACGGCTGAGTGTAAGTTTCCAACATGATATATAGGGGTCGCCTAGCTCTACAGGTCCCCTAATGCTCTACAGATCGGCACAAGGCCCCAAACATGACTATTAGCCCAATTACACGGTTATAATCTCATTCTCAGTCATAATACATAATACACTACTAGCCGGGAAGGACCAAGTCCAATTCCCCAATCACAATGTCACCACGCCCGTCACAAGACGCGTGTCTCATCTCAACATAGCACTGTGAAGTGCAAGTACGGGGTTTCAAACCCTCAGTACATTATTTACTATCACCACTCACCTCGAACCGGTAAAAGCTTCATGCCCGCGACGCCTTAGCTCCTCGAACCGGCATCCACGCACGTCAAAACTAGCCAAAATCAGTACAAATATATCAAAATAGGCTAATGGAACATAACCCAATCGAAAGAACTCGAAAAATATCAAAAATCACGAAATTGGCAAAACCCGAGCCCCGAGCCCACATCTCAAAAAATTTCGAAACTCATATTTCCAGAATCCTCGTCTCGCCATGAGTCCGTACATACCAAATTCACAAAAATTGGAGTTCATTTGTCCCCTTAAATTACTATTTCTTTCCAAGAGGGTTTTCTACCCTTTTCAACAAAAATTCTCAAATTAAACACTCAAACTTGCAATAGATTCGAGTTATACCACCAAAATTGAGTTAAGAACACTTACCCCGTTGTTCTCTCCAGAAATCCCATGAAAAATCGCCCTATCCGAGCTCCAAATCGTCAAAAATGGCAATATATTTTCGGACCTCAAATATATTACTGTTCACGGTACTGTTCACGGACACTATTTCACGGGCACTATTCACGGACACTGTTTCACGGGCACTGTTCGCGAACACTGTTCATTGTCACTGTTCATGGACACTGTTCACAACAGATTTTTCTGCATTTTCTGCCCATTTTCTAAGTCCGGAATTATTCCGAGACACCTCCGAAACACTCCCGAGCCCTCGGGGCTCCAAAGCAAATATGCACATTGACTCTAAAACATCACACGAACTCGCTCGAGTGATCAAATCGCCGAAATAACATCAAAATCATCAATTTTCATCAAATCAAGGCCTAAGTTTCCAAAAACTTCCGAAAATACACTTTCGATCAAAAACCCGACCAAACGATGTCCGAATGACTTGAAAATTTGCATACATATCCAAAATCACCTAACGAAGCTACTACAACTGTCGGAATTCCATTCCGACTCTCGGATCAAAATATCACCCATCGATCGGATTCCGCTAAAATTCCAACTTCGCCAAAATAGGGTAACTTCTTCACCGGACCTCCAAAATTACTTCCAATTGCGATTCTAAGTCTTAAATCATCCCCCCGAAACTAACCGATTCATTGGAATTCAGTTCCGAGCCCTCTAACTCATAAGTCAACGTTGGGTTGACTTTTCCAACTTAAGCTTTCCTTAAAGAGATTAATTGTCCCTTTTCCTACCAAAATCGATCCGAATTGACTCAAAGTTTGCACACAAGTCACATTAGACATTACGGACTTGTACCAACTTTCGGAATTGCATTCCTGACCCCGATATCAAAATTTTCACTTACGGTCGAATTTTCTCATAAACCTTCAAATTCCTATATTTAGCCAAATGACTTCAAAATGACCTCCGGACATCCGAATTCACTTCCGATCACTTTCCCAACTCCAAAATCACCATACGGATCTATTCCCAGACTCGGAATCCCATTGGACATCTATAACTCTAAAATGCCTTCCAACCCAAATTTATGAAATTTTTCTAAAATACTAACTTCCACCATATATGCCGAAATGCTCACGGGTTATCAAAAACAAAATCCGGACATACGCCCAAGTTCAAAATCATCATACGAGCATGCTGGAACTTTTAGATCCCAATTCCGAGGTCATTTACTCAAAATTCCAATCCTAGTTCATTTCTTCAACTTTAAGCTTTCAAAATGAGAATTTCCATTTAGATTTGACTCCAAACTTCCCGAATTTTAATTCTGACCATACACACAAGTCAATATACCTGAGATGATGTTGTTCATGGCCTCAATCTACTGAATGATGCATCGGGGCTCGAAACGACCGGTCGGGTCGTTACAATTTCGAGACGGTCCGTTTTGAAACAAATTTCATGGCCTTCTCAAAATAGCAAACCCGTTAGTATACTTAGGCACGTATTTAATAATGCTATCTCCTTAAACCCGGGTGCACATTTATGTGACCAAATCCAAGTCTCGATGAAGTCAAAAGGTATCAAAGGCCGCAGGCGTACCGGTACGGTGTGGTCCAAAGTACATTGTCACGACGTTGTAATTCTTATAAAAATGACAATAATCATAAGCGGTTAAAGATTAAAACTTGCACATAAGTTACAGCATATTATAAAATCAGATAAATAAGCCAAGTATGATAATTGTGAGACTGTTCTAGAACCACGGAACTCGGGAATGCCTAACACCTTCTCTCGGGTTAATAGAATTCCTTATCCGGATTTCTGGTTCGTAGACTGTTAAATAGAGTCAAACTTTTCCTCGATTCGGGATTCGAACCGGTGACTTGGGACACCATAAAACTCCCAAGTGGCGACTCTGAATCTTAATAATAAATCCCATTTCGATTGTCCTTTAATTGGAAAAACTCCCTTCTACCACGCCCTTCGTGGGGCGCGGCAGCGCCAAAAGGAGGTGTGACAGCTCTGGCGACTCTGCTGTGGACTATACCCAGAACCACTGGTTCAGGGTTAAAAATTCGAGCTCGGATCAATTGTTGTATTTTGGCTTTGTTTATTATCTGATTTTTTCATATGATATATGTTTAATGTGCAAAAAGGATGATTTTTACCGCTTTGATATTATCTGAACTATATATATAAAACTGTACCGAGTTCCTTATTTTTCTCACCCCCGGGGATGTGCTCACTGGTTGAGACTCCCTATTCTGTTAGTGTCGTACCCCAAAATAATAAAAAGGCTCGGAAAGTTTTTAAGCCGGCTGGCCTTTTGGTTCCCGGAAAGGAGCTTATTCCTTAGCCCGAGTTGTCAGCTCGGGTACACAGTCTAGATCACATACAGAGGTTTTAACCTTAGAATAAGATAACTTCATGCCGGATCCCTAGTAGTAAACGCTTATTTGCATCACGTTGCATTTGACTTAGGGGACTCAACACAAGGGTTGGGTCCGTCTAGGACAGGCAACCTGAAATAAAAGGACCACCCTACTGCATCCTGTATGTGTTATACATTCGCATGTTTTAAACTAGCATGTTGACCAGCTTTTAATATCGGGGGAAAAGAAAATAGAGAAACAAGCAATTGGTTTTCAAAACAAATAATACCAAAACTTTGCCGAAAAATCGAGAAAATTGTCAAAAATAGCCAAAATAAATCTCTTTTGAAAAAGGATGGTCTGAAAACTATCAGACCGAACTACGCTGGTTTGATTCTCACCCGAGGTGAGATACGTAGGCAACCCCCAGCGGGTCCAACCTCCCTTTTTGCAAAAATAGCCACAAAAAAACAAAAAACAAAAAACATCAAAATTTTAAATTTAAAATCATAAAATCGGTAATGCTGTTTTGTCGAAAATAGCCGAATGTTCCCGAAAAGGACGACGGAAGGCTAACTCTGCACAAAAAGCCATTTTTGGGTCATTATTTAGATTTCGGTCGGTTGACCCACACGGCCTTAAATATTCGCCTATGAGGCGCTGCAAGGCTGTGTTTGCCGTATTGGGTTTTCTATTTTTTGAAAAAATAAGGAAAAGAGTCATAAATAGGTCCAGTGATGCTGTTTTGTCAAGAATGGCCGAATGTCCCGAAAGGGACGCCGGAAGGTTGTTTTCGCACAAACGGTCGCTAAAGAATCATGTTAGTATTTTTTTATCCGTTATCGAACGCGGCCTTAAAATCTTCATCCTGGAAGTGCTGAAAGGCCGCGGTCGAAAAAATGGATCTCTTTTGAAAATAGTCCAATCATTGTCAGCCAAAATGATCTTCTTCTTTAACACTAATAAATGTGTAGGATGAGCACGATTCAAAATGAACCCTTTTCAATCATGACTAAAATCCCGATCCAAATATGACTATGGTGGGATGATCTTGGCGAAGAAGGGTAGGGCGAAGTCAAGAAATATTTGAAAGGTCTCACAGGTCTGCTTGAAATAAAGCCTCGAGGGGATATCATAAAAGCATTAGTCACATACTGGGACTCCGCACATAATGTCTTTCAGTTCTCAGATTTCGAGCTCACCCCAACATTAGAGGAGATGGTCGGATACATTAGAAACACTGATATACCATTAGGGCACCAATATCTAGTCACTCTGAGGGCTGTCACCGTGCATCGGTTTTTGGATTCATTGAAGATAGTCAGAACGGTACATAACACAGATTTGGCACAAGGGTATTGTACCCTAAGCTTCATCTATCAAAGGTACGGTCATGTGGGAGGTTTTGACAAGCCGGAGAATTAGTTATGCAGCAAAGGTAATCGCCAGAAATGGGATGAGCACAGACGAGTTGCCTTCATGATAACCTTTTTAGGACTTATGGTATTCCCGAGAAAAGACGGGAATATTGATATAAAGATAGCCGGAATTGTCAGTACTTTGCTTGCCCAAAACGAAAGTACTCTTGCTCCCATGATACTATCAGACATCTATCGAGCCCTTACAGCCTGCAAACTCGGATGAGACTTTTTCGAAGGTTGTAGTTTGTTGCTACAAATATGGACGATCGGTTGAGAAAACCTGCATAGAGGAATTCTATACAAGGGTCGATAGGACCATCTTACCTGAAGGAATCTTGGCATGGATGGCATACTTCCAGGCCCTCAACTCAAGTCAAATACAGTGGACGTTGGGTTGGTTACCGGTAGACGAATCGTGTACATGCCAGCGGCTAGGTCGTACTTTCTCTTAATGGGACTTAAGAGCATTCAGCCTTATGTGCCCCATCGGTTTTTAAGGCAGCTTCGGAGGTGTCAGATAATGCCCAAAGACGAAGATCTGAGTACCCAGGTTATTGAAATCGGCCCTGACGACCAATTCCCGGAAGCAGGGGTCCGCCAAATCTAGAGCAAATGTCAATATCTAGAGGCAAACACTTGTGTGCAGAATCAAGCTAGAGGAGAGGTTGTACCCAGATATCTAGCTTGGTACAAAGGAGAAACATCGGGTGAAAGGCCAGCCAAAAGACCTCACCTCAGGGAATTTGCTGAGGCGTCACAAGAATAGTGGGACTGGTTAGCCAAGGAAGAAGTTTACATAACGAAGATTGGCAAGATGGAGCAACGGGTCCAAGATCTCCAATTTGAAAAGGGTACGCAAGTTGCCGCCGATGAAGGAGACAAAAAGAGGTTGACACAATAAAATGACTTCTTAAAAGCTCAAATCCGATAGATGAAAATTGATGCTGACAGATAGTCGAGGAGTCGATCAGACGAAAGGTTGATAAAGGGCTTGGAAAATCAAGTCGCAGATGTCCAAAGAGAGTTGGAAGAGTCGAAGGCCCAGACAACGAGGATTCGCGCTAGATGGAGAAGGGGTCACATCAACGGGCACTTCATCTACAACGAGTGGAAAGAGATTATACGGAGATCATCACTAATCAGAGGGAAGCAAATGTTACCCTCAGGGAACAGGTTTCCAAACAAGCCCGGAATGCCAGGGCGGACATCGACCGTTGTCACAATTTGATGACACGACTGCAAGGAAAAGTGGATAGGCTCTTAGACCAAGTCACCATCCATGCTCAGATATTGGGGGCGAAGAACCGGCGGATAGAACAGCTACTCAGAGAAAGGGATAGGATCAAGGACAGAATTGAAGAAATCGGGCATTATGTCACCAAGAAGTGCTTAGCTTGTGAAAAAGTGCCCAGCACCGCCCTTTTTGCTGCGGTTATGGATTATGTTCATCAGATCATGAGAGAGTTAAGAGGACTACACAGTGACCTCACACCAAGGCCCGCGGCAAGGCTGAAGGATGCCTCACGGGCCCCAAGGAATTTAAGAGCATTAGGCTGATGATTAAAAGATGTATTTTGAAATTTTAAGAAAAACTAATTGTCATCTTTGCTCTTTTATTTGTGTTCTTGAGTCAAGCACTTCTCTTATTTTTGATGATTATTGTAAGACATGTTTTGTAACCGCAAGGGTTTTGTTATAAGAATTCCAAAATATTGACACAATTTTATTGGTCAGAACTATGCTCGGTCTGATTCACGCGGGGACGTGATACGTAGGCAATCCACATAAGATTCGACCACCACTAAAAAGAAAAAGAAAAAGAAAAGAAAGAAAAAGAAAAAGGAAGAAAAAGAAAAGAAAAAGAAAAGAAAAAGAAAAAAAGGAGGTTAATAACAAGCGAAGTTCTCGAGGATAATTGAAAAGAGAAAGCTGGAATGACGCATGCGGTAAATACATGTAGAAATGGTTAATTGCCTAGGTGCATTGCATCCAACGTGCGATAACTTATCTGTTAAACTCTGCGAACTAACGAGTTTGTTGCATGATATAAGAAAGTTTTAGCGGTTGACTTGACAGAGCGTACTGGCCAACTACCACTACCGGACTAGATCAAAAGGTCCAATTCCAGCCAGCATGTCCAACTGGGGGAAAAGTCTCGACGGGGAGAAATCCGAGATACAAATAATGAAGGAAAAAGTGGATAGGTTGAAACAACAGATAACAGAGATGCACCTGGCCAAGCATCACCAAGCCTTCCCACCACCTCTACTCTTGCACCAACCCCGGAACGTCCGACCGTCGACCCGTCAGCAAGTGCTCCGGCCTATCCATACTATCAAGGGGAAAACCCGTATACACCTCAGGTTCCGCCACCCAAACAAAATCCTCCTCTGCCAGTTACCCCCGTTTTCGCGGAACCCCCACTGGCAGCTCTACAGAAGTCATCCATTGAGCCACTATTCCAAATCCATGACAACCATTGCTATTCTCCCGAGCCTACCTTAAAGGCTCCTAAACCACATTACTACACCCCTCACTGGGACAACTTGGCAGAACCGAAAAGGCATCCCAGAAATTCAGAACAGGAAGAGGTCATTCGAAAAGTTAAGACCCTGGAGCAGTCCTTCAGGAATATACATGGTTTAAGCAGCCATGTCAGTGTTGTCTACAAAGATCTGTGCCCATTTCTAGATGTTCAGTTACCCACTGGGTTCAAGATACCCAAATTCGATCTATATGAGGGGTGTGGCGACCTAGTAGCCCACCTCCGAGGTTCCTGCAGCAAGATGCGAGGAGCCGGAGGATGAGATGAACTTTTGATAGCTTATTTCGATCAGAGCCTAGGAGGGTGTTCACTAGAGTGGTACACCCAGCAGGATCCCGACAGATGGTTCATATAGGACGACCTGGCACAAGCATTCATCGGCCACTTTCAGTACAACCTCGAAATAGTCCCTGTTCGGTTGTCATTATTGAAAATAGAAAAGAAGCCCGCGGAAAGATTCAGAGAATTTGGGTTCCATTGGAGGGAACAAGCAGCAAGGGTAGATCCGCCAATGAGAGAGAATGAGATGGTAGATTACTTCCTGCAGACATTGGAGCCAACCTATTTCGGACATTTGGTGATGTCCGTGGGTAAGCCATTCACTAAAGTGATAAAGATGGGAGCTATGATCGAAGAAGGCCTGAAAGCTAACAAAATCATGAGTTATTCAGCATTGAAAGCCACCACTCAAGCCATTCAAAGTGGCACTGGTCGAGTGCTTGGGAAGAAGAGGAAAGAAGAGGTCGCGGTAGTCGATTCCGGAGCATGGTTGAGAGCCAGAGGCCCCACACCCTAGTATAATCCACCACCACCCCACCACCAAAATTACTTCCATAGCCTATATAGCCACCTGCAACACTACTACGCAACATTGGATACTCACTTTACCATCCATCATAACTGGTCATATGCCCCACCTCTCGTCCAGGCACCGTGGCGTGCGCCAACTCCACAAAATAATTACCCATCTCCAAGAGCATACAGGAACCCCACGGGGGTGGGTTTTCATCCGAAACCAGCCTTCAAGAATGATAGAGCACCAAAACCAAGGACTTTCACTCCCTTGGGAGAGTCTTACACCAGTTTGTTCCATCGATTGAAGCATGTAGGATTGTTGAACCCGGTCGAGGCCAAATTGCCAAATCCTCCACTAAGAAATCTGGATCACTCTATAAATTGTGAGTACTGTTTGGGGTGCTCAGGGCACGATACAGAAAAATGTTGGAGATTGAAAATGGCTATCCATAAACTTATCGACACTCGACAAATTGAGGTCCAGACTCCAATGGAACCCAACATTAACCAAAATATTCTCCTAATCCATCATGAGACCAACATGATCGAGTTGGTACAGGTAGAAGAGGGACATGAGAAAACCTCTCAGACCGTGATGATGATCAGGTCCAGTGGGGTCGGAATGAAAAAGGGACCAAGCCATGATAAGTCACTCATCTGTGAGAAGGAAGCACGTGATGGGTCAGAACCAGCAAAAGGGAGTACAAACAAAATACTGGTGAAATCAGAGGAGGTGAAGATAGTCGTACCAGGGGCAGCAACCAAACCTGTCCTAACTATAGCGGGTGTCCGTATAGACCCCCTCATCATCAGGCCGACAGTTCAGTTGCCAATAGACGACAACAAAGTCGTTCCATGGAACTATGATCGGGTTACAATGATATACAAAGGAAAAAAGGTCAAGGAAAAAGTCTATGAGGCACAAGGTTTGACTCGTTCAGGGAGATGTTTAGTCCCAGCGGAATTAAGGAAGATCAATCCGGCAACTGTAAAACAGCCGGTAACTGCCAGTGAAGCAGAGGAGTTTTTGAAGAAGATGGAGTTGCATGATTACTCTATCTTGGAACAACTCAAGAAAATCCCGGCTCAAATCTCATTACTGTCATTACTGATCCATTCTGAATAAAATCAACGGACCTTAATGAAAATCCTAAATGAGGCCCATGTACCTGACAAGATCTCCGTCAGCCACCTGGAAAAGAATACGAATAGGATATTCGAGGTAAACCGGGTTACCTTCACTGATGATGAGCTGCCCAAGGAGGGTACCGAGCATAACTAAGCCCTATATCTTACGGTGAAATGTGAAGAGTCTGTGGTTACCAGGGTTCTGGTTGACAACGGGTCCAGTGCGAACATATGTCCCCTCTTTACATTGAACAAACTGAAAGTAGATATCAGCAGGGTACGCAAGAATAACATCTGCATCCAGGGATTCGACAGAGGAGGTAAGTAATAAGTCGGGGATATAGTGTTGGTACTGACAATCGGACCTATGGAATTTACCATGGAAGTTCAGGTGTTGGACATGGTGGTCTCATATAACCTTTTGATAGGACGACCGTGGATTCATGCTGCAAAAGCGGTTCCGTCTAGCCTACACCAGCTTGTCAAGTACGAGTGGGATCGACAAGAGATTGTAGTACATGGAAAAAGTGATCTACAGCCCGACACCATCGTTCTCTTTGTTGAGATAGAAGAGGACGCCGGGCCGTGGGTGTACCAGGTTTGCGATACGGTATCCATCAACCGAGTTACAGAGGGGGAATACATTCTTAATGACAGAGTAATTACTGCAGACGTCGTGGTGGCTCATGAAATGTTGAGAAACAGTTTCGTACCTGACAAAGGTTTAGGTGCATCTCTGCAAGGTATCATACAGCCGGTATCTTTTCCTGAAAATGTGGGGACCTTCGGCTTGGGATTTGAGCCGACACCAGAGGACGTCAAGCGACCCATGAGAATCTAACAGAAGACATGGGTAATCCCAAAGCCTGTTCCATGCCTCTCCCGATCTTTTGTCAGGTCCGGGATCAGAAGACATCCAACAACAAGGGTTTTCGGCCCTACGGTCAGGCCAGACGAAGAGTTCCTAAGAAGGTTCGAGGACTTGTTCTCAGATGTATGCATGTTAGAAGATGGTGAAGGGCCCAGCCGTGCCGAGATACAGTTTGTGGGACTAAAAGCAAAGTTGAATAATTGGAAGGCTACTCCTCTCCCTATCAGGAAGGACTCTTGGTAGTATGATTTTGGTTTTTCTTTCAAATTTTGTGTGGGACTATCCCCGAAGTGAAGTCCATTTTACAGTCTATTTTCCTTTTTTGTTTAGAGTATGCAAACCCCGTTTCCTTGTATTTTTCCATTAATGAAATTTTGTTCCTGTTGCTTCTAATTTTGTTTGTTTTTCCTTTTACTTTTCTGAGCAGCTTTCTTTCAACCGATCGTAACGATATGGCGTGCCTAAAGATTAATCAACCCAGTCTATAAAGTCAATCTAGTTTGGAAATAATAACGCATGAAATAAGAAGTGATGAGAGTGAATCAGAATACGGCGAGGATGAAGCTGTAGAAGAAATCGGCGTAGAATTTAGTCACTTCGAGGAAATGCCCAAACCTAATCTAAATGACACATAGGCTATTAATCTAGGGGACGTGGATGATATGAAAGAGACAAAGATAAGTGCCCACCTCGAGCCGAACCTCAGAGGAGAATTAATCAAAATACTCATGGAGTTTAAAGATGTTTTTGCATGGTCGTACGACGACATGCCGGGCCTCAGCACTGATCTGGTAGTTCACAAACTACCTACTGACCCAGTATGCCCTCCCGTCAAGCAGAAACTAAGGAAGTTCAAAACGGAGATGAGTGTAAAGATCAAGGAGGAAGTGACCAAGCAACTACAAGCGAAAGTCATTCGTGTCACTCGATATCCCGATTGGTTGGCTAACGTAGTACCGGTGCCAAAGAAAGACGGGAAGATCAGAGTATGTGTTGACTACCGCAATCTCAACAAGGCAAGCCCTAAGGATAACTTTCCGCTTCCCAATATCCATATCTTAATTGATAATTGCGCCGGGCATGAGATCGGATCCTTTGTGGACTGCTATGCGGGATATCATCAAATTTTAATGGATGAAGAGGACGCGGAAAAGACGGCTTTTATCACACCATAGGGAACTTACTGCTACCGGGTAATGCCGTTCGGCCTGAAGAACGCAGGGGTGACATACATGAGGGCGATGACTACGGTGTTTCATGATATGATACACAAAGAAATTGAAGTGTACGTGGATGATGTGACCATAAAATCCAGACGTCAAGAAGACCACATAGCCGACCTTAGGAAGTTTTTCCAAAGACTTCGAAGATATGATATTAAGCTCAATCCGACCAAATGTGCGTTCGGGGTTCCGTCAGTAAAGTTGCTAGGATTCATCGTAAGCCGATGAGGCATTGAGTTGGACCCATCAAAGATCAAGTCCATCCAGGAGTTACCCCCTCCAAAGAACAAAATAGAGGTAATGAGGTTGTTGGGAAGATTAAATTATATCAGTAGGTTCATTCCTCAGCTTACATCAACCTGCGAACCCATATTTCGTCTATTGAAGAAAGACGTTGCGATAGAATTGACGATAGAATGCCAGGAAGCGTTCGACCAAATCAAAGGATATCTGTCAAACCTACCCGTACTAGTTCCGTCTGAACCTGGTAGACCCCTGATTCTTTATCTAACGGTCTTGGAGAATTCAGTCGGCTGCATACTGGGGCAGCATGATCTTACCGGCAGAAAGGAACGGGCCATTTACTATCTCAATAAGAAATTCACAGTCTACGAGGTTAAATACACTCATTTGGAGAAGACATGTTTGTGCCTTAACTTGGGTAGCCCAAAAGTTGAAACATTATTTGTCTTCCTACACTACTTACCTCATTTCACGTTTGAATCCATTGAAGTATATATTCCAGAAGACTATGCCTACAGGGAGGTTAGCAAAATGCCAAATATTACTTACAGAATTCGACATCATCTATGTGACGAGGGCGGCTATGAAAGCTCAAGCCCTAGCTGATCACTTAGCTGAGAATCTTATCGATGATGGATATGAACCTTTGAGGAGGTATTTTCCAGACAAATAAGTGTTGCAAATTGATGGGCTAGAATTAATCAAGGATCCAGGGTAGAAGCTTTTCTTCGACGGAGCGGCGAACGCAAAAGGAGTCGGAGTGGGGGCTGTGCTTATCTCTGAAATAGGACATCATTATCCGGTTACTGCTCAACTACATTTTCATTGTACCAACAATATGGTTGAGTACGAGGCATGCATCTTAGGGTTGCGGTTAGCGGTAGATATGGATGTACAAGACGTCTTGGTCTTTGGGGACTCGGACCTTATGGTACATCAGATTAAGGGAGAATGGGAAACAAGGGATTTGAAACTTATCCCATATCGTCAATGTTTGCACAATCTGACTAAGCGTTTCCGGTCAGTAGAATTCAGACATATCCCACGAATGCACAATGAGGTTGCTGATGCTTTAGCTACTTTGGCATCAATGTTGCATCACCCGGACAAGATTTATGTTGATCCGTTACATATTCAGGTTCGGAATCAACCTGCTTATTACAAAATGGTAGAGGAAGAAATGGATGGCGAGCCATGGTTTCATGATGTCAAAGAATACCTCAGGTTAGGAATATACCAGAGCAGGCAACTAGAGATCATAAGAGAGCTATTCGGCGATTGGCAAACGGATTTTCCTTAGTTGAGGAGTGTTGTACAAAAGAACCCCGGATTTGGGATTTCTAAGATGTATAGATGCAGGTCAGGCCACAACAGTGATGACAGAGATACATGCCGGAGTTTGTGGGCCACATATAAGCGGATATGTATTGGAAAAGAAGATTCTTCAAGCAGGATATTATTGGCTCACTATGGAGCATGATTGTATAAGTTTCGTATGAAGATGCCATCAGTGTCAGATACACAGAGATTTGATTCATTCTCCGCCGACCGACTTGCATACAATGTCAGCGTCATGGCCGTTTGTTGCGAGGGGGATTGGATGTTGTTATCGGACCTATAGAACCTGCAGCTTCCAATGGTCATCGGTTCATTCTGGTAACCATCGATTATTTTACCAAGTGGGTGGAGGCTAAAACCTTCAAATCAGTGACCAAGAAGGCGGTGGTGGACTTCGTACATTCCCACATCATATGTAGGTTTGGAATCCCAAAGGTAATCATCACAGATAATGGTGCCAATCTTAACAGCGGATTGATGAAGGAGGTATGTCAACAGTTCAAGATTACCCATTGAAACTCTACACCGTATCGTCCCAAAGCAAATGGTGCGGTTGAGGCAGCAAACAAGAATATAAAGAAGATATTGAGAAAGATGGTGGAAGGGTCTAGGCAATGGCATTAAAAGTTACCATTTGCACTGTTGGGTTATCGCACTACCGTCCGAACTTCAGTAGGTGCAACTCCTTACTTATTGGTGTACGGAACTGAAGCAGTAATACCAGCAGAAGTTGAGATCCCATCCCTCTGAATTGTCGCTGAAGCTGAGATTAACGACGATGAGTGGGTCAAAGCCCGATTGGAGCAATTGAGTTTGATTGAAGAAAAGAGATTAACAGCAGTATGTCATGGCCAATTGTATCAAAAGAGAATGGCGAGACCATATAACAAGAAGGTACGTCCCAGGAAATTTGAAGTAGGACAGCAAGTGCTGAAGAGAATTCTACCACATCAGGCCGAAGCAAAAGGCAAGTTCGCTCCAAATTGGCAAGGACCATTTGTTGTGACTAGAGTATGATCCAATGGTGATCTATGTCTAACTGATATTGAGGGAAGATGCACCGATATGGCTATCAATTCCGATACAGTCAAGAGATATTATGTGTAATTCTTTAATGTATTTGTAAACGTTTGGTTTCGTTTGTTTGTATTTGGCATTTTTCGGAGAATGAAGTGACAGAGGCGATTTTTCTACTACCCAAACACTTTAACCCTTGTTTTCCCCTTTGAGCCTTAATTATTCTTTCATATACCCTATTTTGGATTCCTCAATGAAGATGTATAACAAAATAGAAAAAGAAACAAAGAAAAGTCACAAGAAAAAGGGAACTACGTTCGACCTGATTCCTCAAGAAGGATACGTAGGTGCCTCATGGCTCGGTCATAGTGTAATAAAAAATCAAAGAGTCCCCAAGCAACAAAACTGGGGCAGAAGTCATGTTTCCTTTGAAAAGAAAGTGTCGATTCCAAAAGTTGTAATGATCTATCCATTGAGGTTGCATCCCTTTTCTTTAGCCTCGTACACAAAAACCATAAAATGACCAAAAAGACATGTTGACCAGTATTTGAGAAATGCCGAGTCACGCAAAGGAAAGCCGAGAATGACACCCCGATCCTCTACTGAACCCATGATTCACAAGCTGAAAATGGATAGCCCATTAGAGGGAATCTCTTGGATAATACCCCAGCCCCGACAGAGAAAGAAAACAAAATGAGAGAGTCTTAACGGTGAAGACCCTCACGGGCACCTTAAGGCGAAGAAAGCCAAGAGAAATAAAATGAGAGAGTCTTACAGTGAAAACCTTTACAGGAACCCTAAGGCGACTGGAGGTCAAGAGAAATGAGAGAGTCTCATTAGTGAAAACCCCTTAAAGACCACTATGAGGTGACAAGGTGAGATGGTTGCGAGGTGTCTGCATGGGACGAGGTTGGGACATTTGTTTACTTCTAGCAAAACGAAACCGTCAGAAAAGTGATTGACATAAATAGACTGGGTAGAATAATCTCAAAGGAACGACATAATCATTGGATTGGTTATACATTCAGATAAGTCTTTCCGAGTCTTGCGCTCACAAAAGTTTTCCTTTTATTTTTTTTGCTGTCAGCATTCTTTTTATTTTTATTTTATCTATCATTTTTCCCTCTCTTTAAAGATTTTTCTATTTATATCAAAAATTGATTTTTCAAAGCTTACTACCAAGTAACCCAAAGCGGTACAAAGGAAGATGAGTAGGCGCGGAACAAGGCAATAAGTCAAAAAGACGTTCTGATGCTAGGACTGGAGCGACAGGTTGGTTGGAAGGTTCAAAGGAATTACGGAGTAGGGTGGAGAACAGTAGGAACACAAATTACACATCTGGAAGATAGTTTCTCCAAATAGGTCGTCGACTAAGAGGGTCGGACCACACTGAGGCTGGAATAAAAAGGAGAGACATCATCCCCAGCAAGTATCAACGTCACCCCCAAAGTTCGAGGAAGGCAAAGCAACTAAAGGAGAAAATGAAAACTGCCCCAGCGAGAGTGGCACAACCACTCACCGCGTTTTTGAAACTAACAATTTTTCTTTGATTTGAATCTGGAAAAGAAGGTTCGTCTGCGGAAAAGCATGCCACAAAGAAGGTTATCAAACTGGGGCATAAAATTTTCTCGTGTTGCGAAAATTTTCTTGAAATCAAATACCCAGTTGGTAAAGATAGAAGATAACACAAGGTTCTGGGAGGAAGGAAAATACCAGCTTTAGTGGAATAGTCTTGAAAGAGGCCATACAACACGAGGAAGTGATCTTTGAACCCGGGTTATCCCCAGCAGCTTTGAAAGAAGCTAGCTAACACGAGAGAATGATCCTGGAACCAGATTTATCCCCAGCAGCTTTGAGAGAAAGAAAATCTGCGACAAAAAAATTATACCCCAAGCAGACAGAACAAAGTGAGAGAACTTGTGTTAAGAAAGCATAAGGCAGGTATTATCCCCAGCAGTTCGGAAGAATGCAACGCTGAAAAGTTCCTCAGGCAACATTATATTCTACGATTTTCAAAAGAGCGGAGTGCGAGTATTAAAAGATGTTGGGAAAGAAAAAAGGGATTCCCCGACAGTATAGTCACCAGCGGACAACGTTTCAGATCCCCGACGATCTTAAAAGAAAACCAAAGTTTGAAGAAAATAGAAAGGGAGGGAATAAAGGAAATCTTCCCAGCAGCATTATTCCAAGCATGTAAGTGAACAATTCTAAAGATTATCCCCAGCAGTCAGGAGGGAAAACAATACGACCCAGGAGAAAAGCAATTCTGGAACAAGGTAACTCAGAAGAAAGGATGGTTTAAGAAGCGATGCATGAAAAATAAAATGGTGCAAGAAGCAAAGGAAGATGATAGGGATGAGATGAAGTTATCAAGTTTGTCATTGAAGTAAGGTGCCCGCCTGAAGAATAGAGTGGCGATTTATTTTCAAAGTTTGTTGTTGAGGTCAGGTGCCCGCCTGAAGAAGAGAGTGGTGGTTTATTTTCAAAGTTTGCTGTTGAGGTCAGGTGCCCGCCTGAAGAATGGACTGGCGATTTATTTTTCAAAGTTTATTTTTGAAGTTAGGTGCCCGCCTGAAGAATGGAATGGCGATTTATTTTCGAAGTTTTTTGTTGAAGTCAGGTGCCCGCCTAAAAAATGGAATAATGATTATTTCCGAAGTTTATTGTGGAGGTCAGGTGTCCGCCTGAAGAATGGAATGGCAATTTATTTTCAATGTTTGTTGTTGAGGTCAGGTGCCCGCCTGAAGAATGGAGTGGCGGTTTATTTTCAAAGTTTGTTGTTGAGGTCAAGTGCCTGCCTGAAGAATGGAGTGGCGATTTATTTTTCAAAGTTTATTGTTGAAGTCAGGTGCCCGCCTGAAAAATGGAATGGTGATTTATTTTCGAAGTTTGTTGTTGAAGTCAGGTGCCCACCTGAAGAATGGAGTGGCGATTTATTTTCAAAGTTTGTTATTGAAGTTAGGTGCCTGCCTGAAGAATGGAGGGGCGATTTATTTTTCAAAGTTTATTGTTGAAGTCAGGTGCCTGCCTGCAGAACGGAATGGTGATTTATTTTCGAAGTTTATTGTGGAGGCCAGGTGCCCGCCTGAAGAATGGAGTGGCGATTTATTTTCAAAGTTTGTTATGGAAGTCAGATGCCCGCCTGAAGAATGGAATGGCAATTTATTTTCAAAGTTTTGTTATTGAAGTCAGGTGCCCGCCTGAAGAATGAAGAGGCGTTGTCTTTCAAGTAGAGGTTATTGAATCATTGTTGAAATCATGTGCCCGCCTGAAGAATGGAATGGCGATTTATGATTAGAGTTTGTCGATAAAGTCCGAAGCCCGCTGGAAGAAAAGAACAGCGTCTCAGTTTCTAAGATATGATAAGGATAGTTGAACAATCGGAAAGTGGCAGAGTGTAACGGAAATCCCCAGCATAAACCCAAGGTCAGGAATCGGTAGGAAGGCAACAAGGATCGGGAAAAGATAGATTTAGAATTCGAAGGAAAATAACTCGAGGATCACAAGGAAGGAATCAACGGTTTGAGTTCGACAATCAAGATAGGCCGAAGTGACAGTGGTCAGAGGAGAAAAAGCATGTGAAGAAACATCAAAGCCAGCAGGATGGCAAGGAACATGACAAGATCAAGTTGAAAAGATAGAAAAGAATTTGCAATACTATAACTTAGTCTAGCTTCTTATTTTTCATTTAGAACGGTGTAATAAGGAGATCAGTTAAGCAGTAGCATCAGTAGCAACAACAGTAACAAGAAGATCACAGCAGTCATGGTAGTCCCAGCTACCAAAACTTCCCGAACTACATTGACCTGATTTCCATTTAGCCAGGGATATGTAGGAGGCCTTCTGAAGCAAAGGTTCGGTCAAACTTTTCCAAAAAATGCTTCACGCGGAGTAGTAAAACGGGCAACAATCGCTCGTATCCGCTCACTTTCCTTTGCACGAAAACTTTCCATGTTTCCGCGCAAAGAGGGGCCGCTGTGAGCACGTGATTTTTTCCCTATATGAGAATTACTCCCAAAAATTCGAAATAAAAGAGTTTTGTGTTTGTTTGCAATATTTTTGGATTTTATATTATTTTTCTCTTATTGTTTGCGTTTATATGACCATGTCTATTAGTTTAGATAAATAAAATAAAAAAATACATATATGTTGCATTTTGTATATAAAATTCAAGTTTGTAATTAAAAATTGATTAAGTTTGTTTTATTGATAATAATAATAAAAGTCACAAAAAATAATGCATTTTTACATCTTAGCATTTAAATGCCTAGTTATGTGCTTTATATTTAATTGACATTTAATTATGTGTGTTAATTGTTAGTATAACTTAATTATTATTTTTGTAATTTGATTTTTTGTAGTGTAATTAGAATTTTTGTTTAATTAGGAGCTAAATTTTAAAAAGAAAAAAAAGAAACAAAGTGAAGAAATAAAGAGAAAAGGATTTGGGCCAATCCCAAAACAACCCCACCCAGGCCCAAACATTTTCGTCCAAAACCCACCCCAAAACCCGTTCAAATTGGGCCAAACCCGTCCCATTACCCGGTCCAGTCCTACTATTACCAAAAATGGCGTTGTTTACATTAATGAATGGATCCAAGCCGTTGATCTCATCAAATCAAACGGCTAAGAATAAACCATTCATTTTAATATACCAAATATCCTACCCCCAAACCCCCGTATCTGCCCTCATTCCCACCCCCCCCCCCCTTGAGGCTTTCCAACCTCGTCTCTCTCAGAGACGAGGAACCTTAGCGTCGCCTCATCCTCCTCCGCCGTAAGCCCGGCGACGACAATGCCATTAACCCCCAAAAGAACAACCCTGAACCACCGGACCACCCTTTCTCCAAATCCACACCCGTCTCCCTTCGAACAACACTAGAACGGTTCGAATTTTAGATTCTTTACCAAGAACCATAGTAGCCACCACTGCTTCCTAGTGGCGGCGGCGCTTCCCCTCAGCCCCAAACCCACACACAGCCTTCCCCTAACCTCCCTCGCGACCAAACTGGCTTTGGAATAGTTCAAATGAAGCCCAACTCAAGCCCTAAATCGAGCCCCAAGAGCCCTAGAGGAATCACGAGCCTCTTTTGAAGAATTTTGGCGGTTCAATAGATTTTAGTCGAAGTGTTTCACTTGAGAACACTCGATTAAAGTCCATTTAGCCTCCAAAAATTTCAAGACCAAATTGGTCTCAAACTTGTGAGTTTCGGTTTTCTTAAGGTATTTTCTTTTCTTGTTTCTATATTTTTATTTGTGTATAGTATAGTCTGTTTAGTGATTTCATTCGTTTTTAATTGTTTTCTCTATTTTTCTTCTCCGAAAAGGCCTTTTTATTTGGTCGATTCTTTCTATTATGCGTTAATTGTAATGAATTGTGCGTCTAATTCATTCAAGGTCGTCAAATAATTAACTCATACTTTTGACCCCCCTCAGTCTGCCCGTATGTATAATTCAAAGGTCTATTAGTTGTTGTTTGATGGCTATAGCTGTTTGTAGTTAGGAACTAATGGGGGTAGCTAGTAGAGTGCAATGCACATTAGGATAGCCAAATGGAACCTGATGTACAGCAGGGTGTCCCATTTGTGCCCTGCAGTTATCAATTTAATATTAACATCCCATACTTAGACATAGTGTAGTGGTAAAAACATAGGGATGGGTCTGCCCAGGGAATCTAATGGGATGGACAGAGAAAAGGGATGGGCAGGGGTTAGTTTCTAATTTTGGCACCATTAGGGGTTAATTTCTTAGCTATATAGGGGTTAGACACATAGAGGGGGGAATGAATTTTTTTGGGAGAGATTTTTAAGGATCAATTTTACATTTTCTGGAACCATCAGTTATAAAGGTTGAAAAGGCAGTGAGTCATATAGAGGTAAAAGAGGGAGAGCTGTAGAGACTTTAAAAGGGGAGTTTGATTGCTGAAATAGGAAAATAGAGAGAATAGGGTGGAAAAACTTGGGGATTGAAGTTCAAACTATTACTGTTGCATTTGATGTTTGAAAGGGATAATACTGTTACGTTGAAAATCAAAATAGTTGAAGTTTTTTTTTCCGGGTTTTCTATCTAGAATATTGGCTGTTCAAGCTATTAAGGAAATCGTGGAGTTTGTCGTGGTATTCTGAAACTAGTCTTCCGAGCTTTCTGGGTTGCTGTTATATTGCTGGATTTCCTGTTATTGTTGTTGACTTGCTGTGATGTAGTGTTGTTTACATTGTTGCTGTTTTGATCCTCCTTTCTCATTCTCTGTTTCCAGATATCAGTTATCAGGTACACCTTCGTTACTGTTATTGTAGTTTCAAATTGAAGATGATGAAAAAATGAAAGAGTTTATGTACCACTGCAGTTTCATTTTGTTTTGTTTGTTCATTGAATCTTATCCATGCAGAAGTTAACTAGAGTTGTTTGCATCCGTTAGAATTAGTTGATTGGAACTTGAATTGGATAGGTTGTAAACTGTAAAATAAACAGGGTTTGTTAATTAGTTCCAGTTAATTTGAATATCATTTTGTATAGTTTAAATCTGAACTTGGAAGTTTAATTGGAACATGAAGTAGTTTTTTTGGAATTTGTATAGTTTTTTTGAAACTGTAAAAAACAGGGACTGTTAATTAGTTTCAGTAATTTATTTTTGTACTCGTGAACCCCGCTAATTATGTTGGGTGTTTGCAAAAAGAGACATTATCTGATTTTCCTATGTTCCCTAACGGTAGATTTACAAAATGAAGGGTACGACACAATACTTATGGTTTAGCCTTATGTCTATTAACAGTAGAATTAATACAGTCTCTAGTGGTGTAGGACTACTGCAAGTGATGAAATGGATACCACGTAGAAGTTAAGAGATGGCGAGATAGGATTAAACGTGTGAAAAACGTGTGGAATATCTAGAATTTGCGAGATAGGATTCTGTAGTATCTTTGCATTTATTTTCTTCAGTAATATTACATGCATTATTTTGAGTGATTAGCCCGCATTTGCCTTAGTAACTAAGGTTCGTTATATTTTGGAAGATGTTTAATGATAATTAAAGCAGTTTGAGGCTTACCCATAACTCTTGGCAATAATATCAAATTTAGGAAAACAATTGAGAACATCTGTGGTTTGTTTAGGTTGATCAAAACCCTTTAAAAGTAATATTAGGAATATGCAATATGAATTTAGTCTTGCGAGTTAGGTAGCGGGTTCAAGCAAAAAGGGTATTTCCTTTTGTTTGAATTCGGACTTGAATTCAAGGCTCGAGTTTATATCTGTGAATTAATCGATCTTTTCAGAGACAAATAAATAGAAAATTTAGTTCGCTTAAGGATTGATCTTTTAATAATAAATATGAGATGAGCCTCGCAAAATCAAATATACAATTGTGGGGCCCTCGATGAATATTATATAAAAATACTTAGACTTCGGGATCGACCACGTAGCGAATTTTACGGTGTTCCCCAAAGATAATAAACGCATAGTTGCTTTAAGCACGTACTCTAATATTACCTTCTCAAATACGGGTGCACATTTATGTGACCCAAATCTAAATCTCAACAAAGTTGAAACGTGTAAAAGGCCACAGGCGTACTCCTACGGCGTGGTCCGAGAGGCATTTCCACGACGTTGCAATTCTTTAAAATAGTAAATAATAAAAGCGGGCAGTGAGACCTTAAACAATAAATAAGACGAGCCTCACTAAATAACATGAAAATTGCAGGGCCCTAAATAGCTGGTTATTTTCAAACGCCTAGATTTTGAGACGGCCCGTTTTTTAACAAATTTCACGGCCTTCTTAAAATAGAAAACCCGTTAGTATCCTTAGGCGCGTATTTAATAATGATATCTCCTTAAACCCGGGTGCATATTTATGTGACCCAAACCCAAGTCTTGAAGAAGTTAAAAGGTATCAAAGGTCGCAGGTGTACCGGTACGGTGTGGTCCGAAGTACATTGTCACGACGTCGCAATTCTTATAAAGATGACAATAATCATAAGCGGTTAAAGATTAAAATTTGCACATAAGTTAAAGCATATTATAAAATCAGATAAATAAGCCAAGTATGATAATTGAGCGATCGTGCTAGAACCATGGAACTCGGGAATGCCTAACCCTTCTCTCGGGTTAACCGAATTCCTTATCCGGATTTCTGGTTCGCGGACCGTAATATAGAGTCAAACCTTTCATCGATTCGGGATTCGAACCGGTGACTTGGGACACCATAAATTTTCCAAGTGGCGACTCTGAATCTCTTAAATAAATCCCGTTTCGATTGTCCTTTAATTGGAAAAACTCCCTTCTACCACGCCCTTCGCGGGGCGCGGTAGCGCCAAAAGGAGGTGTGACAAGATAAATAATAAGAGTATAACAAGAAAAATAAATGGGATTACTGAAGATATAATAGATCCTATAGGGCTAAAAATGACTTTAGTGTCTAGTATTTCTCTAATTACCTACAAAATAAAGGACAAACTGGGCATAGTTAAAAGGCATTCATGTAATAAACATTAGCAAGTGAGGGTAACTAAGTAAAATACACCTACTAAAACACTATAGAATTGCCTAGAACCTTCTAGCAAGGGCTCTAAGGCATTTCGATACACATGTAATGAACTAATCTATAAATAACTTAAAAGAATAAGAGGAGGGAAATAAAAATAACTTATTTGAATTTCCCCGCAATTCCCCCAAAACCAGTGTATAAATAGACTGTTAATGAGCCTGAAAAAGGGTCCAGATTTTGAAATAAAGAAAAAGGTTCGAGATTAGAAGTTCCAAAAATGTGAAAATCTCTAAGGGTTCAACTCTAAATTTAGAATTAAGGGTTCTGCATTTTACGAAGGGTCTAGTCCAGAAATTAAGAGGTCTACTATTCGTTGATTCATCTGGATTTCTGCTTGAATTCCTTGATTCTGCATTGTTGATCTGCTGGATTTCTATCTTTGGGATTCTGTTAGCTGTTCTCTGTGATCGATATATCTCATTGATGTTGCAGCACTGTTGCAGTTATTTTTCTGACTATTCTTCATCCTCAAAGCCTAGACTCATAGATCTATTTTGAATCAGGTACACTTCTATTCATGAAGATGTAATCGCAATTGTGATGAGGAAAAATGAAGCTGCATGAATTATTGGCTGAATGTGTTTATGTTTTTTCTTCTTTAATTCATAATTGAATTTTCTAGAATCATTGTAATTCATTAGGATCGGTTGTAATAATTAACAACTATACGAGATTGATATAAATTAAAGTAGAATAGTTAGTATGGTAGTAAAAGGTAGTTAAAATAGTTATCACCTAATCTAAATCCAGAACAAGTTAATACACCTAAAACTGGTATATAGATAAATTTGTAATTAACTACTTCTCTTAATTATGTTCTGAAGGAGGATCGACCTAATTTAAGAAAAGAAAATGAATCAGGATCGATTAGTTCAGAAAAAGTTAATAAGTGGATTAAGTTCAAACTATTTTATCGACCAGTTTCACTTAACAATGATTCATCTATAGGATAGTTTCAGAATTCTGCAATTGTTAATAATTCCAGTCTATCTAGTTAATATTTCGATGTTGTTTTCCATTAGTTTAAATTAGGTAAGAAATAAGTTTACAACTTGTATTATAATAATTACCTAAGTTTTTGAAATAATAGTGCTAATACAAAATTTCTGTTCTTAGAATGTTCAATTAGTTATTATAATTTGAAATTAGTAGTGATTGATATGTAATCTGATACCTTCTGAAATAATATGAATCTATTTGACTTCTTCTGTCATTTGAGGAACATTTGTTTAAATGTTATGCTGAAATTACAAACATGTTCTATATTTTGTCCTTTTACTCTGGGCCTGGTCATGAATACAGGCCTAGATTTGATTAACGTTACTATTGGGTCCTCCAGTAGAGGTACTGGTATACGCTGGGCCACAGATGCCCATCTGCTCACAATAGACTGTTAAAATAGTTCAAAAGTCCAAGCCTGATAGTAAATAATTGGCTTGGACCCTGAAATAATGAGCTTAGAAATAACACAAAAAAGACCATATCATAATTAGGGAGAAAAAAAAAAGAAATAGCAAAACATAGTATACGATAAGTTTGGACTTCTAAAAATAAGGGGTGAGCCTCGTATAAAAGATACACGGGACCTTATATGAATGTTAATATAAATGTTAGATTCAGAAGGACCGTTTAGCAAATTTCATGGTCTTTCCTAAAGATAATAAGACGGAGATGTTATAGGCGCGATAAAAAATATACATCCTTAATACGAGTGAACATTTATGTGACTCAAATCTTAAATTCCGCCGAAGCTGAAATGCACTAAAGTCACACACGTACTGGTTGCGGTGTGACTCAAAATGCATTTTCGTGACGTCGCAAGTTGTTAAAATAACAAAACGGGACATTGGCATTTGTAAAAGCATATAAAGAAATCAAATAAGACAAATACAGCAGTTGAGCGACCGTCCTAGAACTACGGAATTCGGGAGTGCCTAACACCTTCTCCCGGGTTAACAGAATTCCTTATCCAGATTTCTAGTTTTGCCGACTGCTAAAACAGAGTCATATTTCCTCGGATTCGGGATTAAACCGGTGACTTGGGACACCATTATCTTCCCAAGTGGCGACTCTGAAATCTAAATATATCCTGTTCCGATTGTCCTTAAAGTGGAAAAACTCCTTCCTTGTTGTTATTATTATATCCCTTCTTGGGGTGTATTAGTAAATAGCGGGGTATACTTTATCTTTTAAAAAGTAGTAAAAAGGGGAGGTGTGACACTAACCACTCATATGGGGATAAGAAACCCAAAACTTCGGTTCAGGGTTTAAGAATTCGAGCTCAATTAAATTGTTGTTTTGATATTATTTGATTTCATTATATGCTTTGATCAATGTGCTATATGTTTACTGCTTTGATATTACGTGAACTGTATATAAATTTGTGCCGAAGACCCTTCTCTTCTTACCTTCGGGGATGTTCTTACTGGTTGAGACTCCCTTTTCTGTTAGTGTCAATACCCAATAAGAAATAGAGGCCGGATAAGTTACAAAGCCGGACAATCCCGCGCATCCCGGTACGTAGACCTCTCTCGATCCGAGTTGTCCACTCGGGTACACAGTCTAGTACCATGAAAATCAGGATACAGAGCCTAGATTTAGAACGATTATTTGCATCACATCTGACTTAGGGGACTCAACACAGGGGTTGGGTCCGTCTAGGACAGGTGACCCGGATATCAAAAAATCGAGCATATTACATGTTTCGTTTATTTATCCTGGATTATTATGCTACCGGCTAAATACCTGAAAACAAAATGAGAGAAAATCAGAATAGGAAATACCGAAATACTGACAAAATGCTGTCGAAAGTTTGAAAAAAAAAGTGGAACAAATTTTGTTAAAATAATTGGTCACAAAACAATTTGACCGAACTACATAGGTTTGATTCTCACCACCAGGAAAGATACGTAGGCAACCTGTGACGGGTCTAACCACCCCTTTTAAAAAATAACCAAAAAAATGTCGAATTTTAGTTCTCAATAAATCGAAGTGATCCTGTTTTTAAAAATAGCCGAATGTTCCGAAAGGACATCGGAAGGCTGTTTTTGCAAAAAATGGCTGCTTTGAAATCATTTCTTTTCCTTTTAAAATAATAAATAACCTTGAAATTTTCAAATGAAAAGGTTAACTCTTTCGAAATAATTAAAAATTGTCTTTGAAAAACAAATTCCCTTTTTGAATAAATTGACTTTAATAAATGTGCAGGATGACCACAAAACAAGATGAACCCTTTGTAATAATGAACAAAATCCCTCTGGAGTTGCGGTTATGGTGGAACGATCTAGGCCAGGAAGGACAGGATTGGGTCAACAAATATGTAAAAGATCTTATTGGGTTGTTGAACATAATACCTCGGGGTGATATTATTCGGGCTCTAGTTGCTTGTTGGGATCCTGCACATAATATGTTCCACTTCTCAGATTTTGAGCTCACTCCGACATTGGAGGATATTGCTAACTACATCGGGAAAGGTGAGGTTCCCCTAAAAGACAAATATCTGGTGGCTCCAAGGGCCATTACAATGAATAGATTCTTCGACTCCTTAAAGATTGCCAGAAATGTTCACAATGAAGACTTGGTTCATGGGTTCTGCACTATGAGCTTTATATACCGCAAATATGGCCACATTGGGGGATTTAATGATCCAACAAACAAACTCTGCAGCAAAGAGAACCGGGCTACGTGGGAGGAACACAGGCGTTTTGCCTTTATGGTAGCCTTTTTGGGATTGATCATATTCCCAAGGAAAGATGGAAATATTGACATTAGAGTCGCCGGAATTGCCAGTACTCTCCTCGTGCAAGACAACAGTACACTGGCATCGATGATAGTGGCCAATATCTTCCGTGCTCTCACAGCCTGCAAAGCAGGACATGATTTCTTCAAGGGGTGTAATTTACTTCTCCAAATATGGATGATAGAGCATTTATGTCCCCACCCTCAGTTCTAAAGCTATGGGTCGTTTGAAAAGACGTGTATTGAAAAATTCTATATGAGGATAGATGAAGTAAAGTTGCCAGAAGGAACAAAAGGGTGGATCACATATTTGCGATCACTGACTGCTAGCCAGATAGATTGGGCATACGGATGGTTGCCCCTCAACGAAGTTATATACATGTCAACAGAAGGGTCGCATTTTCTGATAATGGGTCTCAAGAGCATCCAATCTTATGCACCATACCGGGTATTTAGGCAACTCGGAAGATATCAAGTACAAAAATATGGGGACCTCAGCCTTCAAGCAATAGAAAACAATCCTGATTGGGAATTCCCAAAAGTAAAAATTCGGTAAATCTGGAATGAATGCCAATGCTTGAGAACAGACACTTGTGTAGGAAACCGGGCTAGAGGAGAACTATCACCGGGATATTCCGTATGGTATCACAGAGATGTTGAGCATGAGAGACCGATGAACAGGCCTCACATTCAAGAGTTGCCCGAGCAGTCCAAGGAACAGAAAGATTGGATGGCCAAGGAAAATGAATATCGAGCCAGAATCAGCTTGTTGGAAAAACAATTCTAGGACCTCAAATTCGAAAGCGACCTACAAGTAGCAGCCGATGAGGGTGAAAAGAAACAGCTAAGAAAAGAAAATGAAATCTTGAAGGCTCAAATTGCAAAGATGAAAACTACAATCGATACCCCAGTTCGGCTTGCCCGGGATGAGAAGCTAAATGAAAATCTACGGCGCAAAGTGAACGACTATAGCTTTAATCTAGATAAAGCTAAGAAGGAATTAGTCGGGGTTCGAAAACAATTGGCCAAGAATACTGAAGAAAGAAATTGAATGGTTTGACAATTAAAAGATGAACATAATGTTGAGGTAGCCCGATTGAGGAAGAAGATCATTACAGCCGAGGTCAAAAGTAGAAAACAAACCAAAGAATTTGAGGTAGAGATAGAACATTTCTACATGGACATGGCTCGGCTAGAATTGGAGTTACAACAACTTCAAAAGAAGAACCAACAAACCTTAGAAGCACGTGTCGAACAGATTGGTAGGTTTCTTAAAAGAAAGGGGTCATCAGGGAAAGAATTGTCAGCATCGCTCAGTATATAATGCGAAAATGCCAACTGTGCAAGGATATGTCTCAGTCAACATTCACATCAGCAGCAATGATCTTTGTGAAACAAGTAATGACCGACCTGGACAAACTCCAAAGTGGATTAGCATATAGGCCCGCGACAAGACCGAACGATGTCTCGTGGGCACTAGGAGCTTTATTGTATTCATAGCGCATGCATTTTTGTATTTTTCTTTCTGCATTTATAGTAGAACATCATTTGTAACCGATGTTTGAATATCAATGAAAATTCAAAAGAAACTGCCATTATGTTTCTCTTATATATGCAAATTGCTTGGGCGATAGGCAAATATATAGGAACGAAAAACAAAAATGAAAAGAGAGAGAGAAAAAGAAAAAGGAAAAGAAGAAAAAAGAACTAATGAAAAATCAAAAGTGGAAAGAAGGTTGGCGGATCATAAAGAAGAATACAGCCGGGATGATGCATAATTACTAGGCAAAAGTTGTGGTTTTAGAACATGTGATGTTATCCCTTATGATCTAACTATTAACAAGTTTTTGTTGTTTATGAGTATCAGATAAACAGTTAGAAACTGGTATTCTGGCATATCACAGCTACAACACTCGTTCTAAAGTCATGACCAAAGCGATAACACAAGAAATCGAGCCTACGATTATGGATCATGTGCAAGAGGAAGAAGTTATGGACGTAACTAGTATGAAAGAAAAGATGTACAAATTGAAACAACAGATGTCAGAGATGTACCGGGCTTGGTTGAGGGGGCAACCCATACCTTCTTACCCAGCGAACCCCGCATATATTACTCTTCCGAACTCAAAACAAGAACCACCTACCATGAACTAATCCTCCACATATCCAACTTACCCGCATTATTATTCTACAACATCACAAGCACCGCCACCCATGCCTAAACAAGCTCCACCACCACCGACTCAGGTTGCTCTAGTATACGTGGCACTGCCACCAGCTACTTTATACAAATCCTCAAGCGAACCTATGTTCCATGTCCAGGATACCCATTACTACCCGCCAGAAACCACTTTCAGGCAACATGATTCTTACACCCCACTCATAGACATGACGGAGGAGGAGAAACCTGCTAGAAACCCTAAATAGGAGGAGATGGCTCGGAAGATGAAGAGCCTTGAGCAGTCGTTTCGTAATATGCAGGGGCTGGGAGGTCAAGTTAGTGTGGCATACAAAGACTGATGTTTGTTTCCTGAGGTACAACTACCTGCCGGGTTTAAGTTGCCAAAGTTTGACATGTATGATGACCATGGTAATCCAATGGCCCACCTAAGAGAATACTGCAGTAAAATGCGCGAAGCAGGAGGAAGGGATAAACTACTCATGGCTTACTTCAGTCAAAGACTCAGTGGCTCGGCATTGGATTGTACACTCGACAAGATCATACCCGATGGTTCATCTGGGATGATCTAGCTCAATCATTTGCAAGTGATTTTCAATATAATCTGGAAATTATCCCTGATAGATTATCATTGACTAAGATGGAGAAGAAACCCGGAGAAAGCTTTCGGGAGTATGGATTCAGGTAGAGGGACCAGGCTACACGTGTAGATCAACCAATGAAAGAAGGAGAAATGGTAGATTGTTTCTTACAAGCTTTGGAGCCGACATACTACGGCCATTTGGTGTCTGCAATTGGAAAGACCTTTAACGAGGTAGTAAAGATGGGGAGTTTTGTGGAAGAAGGTTTAAAGACGAATAAGATTATGAGCTACTCATCCATTAAGGCTACAAACCAAGCAATACAGACGGGAACAAGAGGGTCGATTGGAAAGAAGAAAAAGGAAGAAGTGGCGGTCATCGAAGGTAGATCTTGGTCCTGGGGCCCCAACCCATATCATCATCAACCTCGCCCATACCAACCATATCCACCTGCACCATATAATCCACCTGCACCATATTATCCTCCAACCGGTCCACAATTTTCTGTCCAACATGCTCAACCTTACATGGCGTACCCCAGCTCCACAAAATGTCTACCATGCACAAAATGCCTATCCACCCTAAAAAACCTACAGAAATCCAAACCGATCCAACTTCCGTCCTGATCCTGAAGTAAAAGGTAATAGGGCTCACAGGAAAAGAACATTCACTCCTCTAGGAGAATCATATACCAGTCTCTTCCACCGTCTGAGAGAACTTGGGATGCTGAGCCCTATTTAACCTAAAATTCCCAACCCTCCACCCAAAAATATAGACCAATCCATCCGTTGTGAATACTGTTCTAGGGCACCGGGACATGATATGGAGAAGTGTTGGCACTTAAAATCCGCAATACAAGAACTCATTGACTCTAGGAGAATTGAGGTGCAAGCTCTAGAGACTCCCAATATAACGCAAAATCCTTTGCCAGCACATCATAAGACACATATGATACAGCTAGAACAGGGAGAGAGCTGCAGAAAACCTTCTCAGACAGTGATGATGATTAAAGAAAACAAGGTTGAGGAGAATGTTGAAAGAGAGAAAGTGTCAATTGAGTTACCAGCAAAACAACCATCAGTGATGATTGAGCCTGAGCCCGTGAAAGTAATAGTACCTAGAGTGAAGCCCTTGCTGACTCAGAAGGGAGCTTATATAGAGCCAGTGGTTATCAAACCAGTTGTGCAGATGCTAGTTGTGAATACCAAGACTGTATCGTGGAATTATGATAAGGTGATAATGATGTACAAAGGGAAAAACGTTAAGGGAGAAATTTGTGAAACTCATGGTTTAACTTGCACTGGGCGATGCTTTGCCCCAAATGAGCTGAGAAAGACAAAAGTGGTGAAAGAAAACCCAGCTTATGTGAAGAAAATAGTCATTGAGGAGGAAGCTGAGGAATTTTTAAGGAAAATGAAAGCACAAAATTACTCTATAGTTGAGCAATTGAGGAAGACACCCGCGCAGATATCAATGTTATGCCTGCAAATTCATTCTAATGAACATAGAAAGGCGTTGATGAAGATTCTAAATAAAGCCCATGTACCGGAGAAAATCTCGGTATGTCATCTGGAGAAAATCACAAACAAGATATTTGAGACAAATAAGATAACATTTTTGGACAGTGAGCTACCGCTAGAAGGGACGGAGCATAATAAAGCACTATAGCTCACGGTAAAATGTGAAAAATCTGTAGTAACTCGTGGTTTGGTGGACAATTAATCAAGCGCCAATATCTGTCCATTGTCAACTCTGGTAAAGCTCAAATTCAATCATGAGAGAATTCACCGGAATAGTGTATGTGTAAGGGGTTTTGATGGAGGCAGAAAAAACACCATGGGGGATATCATACTAGAGCTTACTATCGGACCAGTGGATTTCACTATGGAGTTTCAAGTGCTGGATGTCGCTGTATCATACAACCTCTTATTAGGAAGTCCGTGTATCCACGTTGCGAAAGCAGTACCATCTTCTTTGCATCAAATGGTAAAATTTGAGTGGGAGAAACAACAAATAATAGTGCACGGAAAGATGACGTTTGCAATGCTATTACACCATTTGAGGAAGTGGAAGGAGATAATGATCCGTGGGTGTACCAAGTAATGGACACCGTGATTGTGAACAAATATCTGAGGGAGAAAATATGCCAGTACCTGTAGTGGATCCTGCAGCAGTTATGGTCGCCAAAGAGATGATAAAGAATGGGTTTTCTCCAGGAAAGGGATTAGGAGTAACCTTGCAAGGTATAACACAACCGATCCATCTTCCAGGAAGCACTGACAATTTTGGATTGGGTTTCAAGCCAACCATTGCTGACATCATGTAATGACCCGGCCCGTCGTTACGGGAATTACCACCCTGTTACCTTTCCATTTCATATCTTATGCTTTTATATTAGTATTAGAGTATATCGGGTGAGTTAGGAGGGATTTGGATTGAAAATGAAGCAAATAGCATGCTTGAAGGAAGCTTGAATATGGAAAGTCAACCAAGAGTTGACTATTGAGTTAGAGTGCTCGGAACTGGATTTTGATGATTCGACTAGTTCCGGGGGATCATTTATGAATTAGGAGAGCAATCGGAATTGAATTCGGAGGTCCGGTGTAGTTTTAGGCTTTAATTGGCGAAGGTTGAATTTTGGCGAAATCCGGATGGTAGGTGATATTTTGATCCGGGGGTCAAAATGGAATTCGGACAATTTCTGTAGCTTCGTTATGTGATTTTGGATATGTTTGCAAAGTTTCAGGTCATTCGGACGTCGTTTGATCGGTTTTTGGATTGAATGTTAGTTTTGAAAGTTTGAAGAAACTTAGGCTTGAATTCGTGAGTAAATGGTGATTTTGATGTTTAGTATGGTGTTTTTATGATTTGAACAAGTCCGTATCATGTTTTGGAGTACGTTGGTGGTTTTTGTTGGGGTCCCGGGGGCCTCGGGATGATTTCGGACCATCAACCGGGCTTTTGGACTTGGCAAAAATCTGCAGAAAAACTGCAGGTTCTGCCCAGGCATCTAAGCCTTCGCGTTCGCGTGGCATGGGCCGCGTTCGCGAAGGCCAGGCGGATCATGCATCGCGTTCGCGAGAAGGGGAGCCGCGTTCGCGTAGGCCAGGGATCTTGTGCATCGCATTCGCGTTCCAGTGGTCGCATTCGCGTAGGTGTGTGAGGGTAAGGCTTCGCGTTCGCGGGAGGAGTATCACGAACGCGTAGAAGGAATTTAGGCGGCTGGGAGTTGAGCATCGCGAACGCGTGGTTGGCATCGCGTTCGGGAAGGGTAGCTGGAAGTTGGGCATCGCAAACGTGTGGAAGGCGTCGCGTTCGCGATGGGTAAGATAGAGCTGTTCATCGCGAACGCGTAGAACAAAATGTTCTGGCAGTGAATAAAATCCAGAAACAGAAGGCTTACGGGTTTACACCCCCAAAACATAATTTTGAGCCCTAGAGAGAAGAAAACTCGAGGAAATCACTGAGAAGTCATCGGGTATTCGTCGGAGGTATGATTCTTGACTCAAAAACATCATTTTATGGTAGAATTAACATCAATCTTCATGAAATTGGGTTGAAATCTTGAAGAAATGTGGCCTAAATATTGAAAACGGGATTTTTGGATTTGGAAGGCCATTTGAACTCCGATTTCGATAAATTTTATATGCACGGACTCGGGGCGAGATGAGGATCGCGTGGGTACTAATTTCGGAATTTTCCGAGTAGTGGGCCCGGGGTCGGGTTTTACCAACTTAGTGTAATTATGCGAATTTCATGTAAATTGAAATGAGTTAAGATTCTTTGACCCGTATTTGATATAATTATTGTGGTTTGACTAGATTCTACGCACGAGGGAGCTAAATTCAAAGGAAAAGGCATCGCGGACGAGTCTACGACCGGCTAGAGGTGAGTAGTTTGTGTATATGGTAGCTTGAGGGTTCGAAACCCCGGCTTAGCACATTGTGACGCTAGTAGGGCATGGCTCGCACACCGTGGCAGGTGCGGGATTGATTGTGACTGGGGATTGAGACTTGGTCCATCCCGGAAATGAATAATATGTTATTAGTGTTGGTAATACACCGTATTTGATATATTTGTGGGCTGTAAGCCTTGTTTAGGGCCTTGTGCCGACCTGTAGTGTCCTTAGAGTACAATAATTATGTGATAGCTATAATTTCTTAAATCACTGATCTCAGTCCTGGAAATTGAAATCACACTTTTGAAATGCTAAGTCACCGGTTTTTGCAAATTTAATAAAGTTAAAGTATTTTTCATAAATTATGAACTGGAAACTGGAAGTAAGAAAAATGAACTGTTTTGTGACTTATTTGCTTATTGTGGACTGAGCATGGGATCGGGTTGCACGCCGCAGTGGTTGATATGAGGATCGGGCTGCACACCACAGCAGTATTGCGCTTAGGCTGTAGGAGCCCCTCCGGAGTCCTGTACACACCCCCAGTGAGCGTCGTCGACGTTAAATTGGATCGGGCTACACGCCGTAGCGGTTATGTGCATTGCATTGCATCTTTATTTGTTGAATTACTCCGTGGTAGCTGTATTGTATTGTTGATGCTAGTTCGTAGGAGATTCGAACTGTAGTTTAGCTTCATTATGTGGTAATCTGTGGATTTCTTACCTTCAGACATTTTATATACTTTTTACTCACTGAGTACTTAGTACTCACCCCTACTCCCCGCACCTTTGTGTGCGGATTCATGTACGCTGGAGGTTTAGCTGAGGAGTCTCGTTTTACAGAGTTATCAGACTTGTTGAGGTAGCTGCTGACATTCGCAGAACCTAGCTTCTCTTCTCCTTTCCAGTTGTCACTTTGTATTTTGTATTCGGACTTGAGTATTTCTATACAGTACTCTCTATTCCTATTGGGTTTTGTTAGAGGCTCTAGACTTGTGACTCCGGATCTTTGGGAGTGTCAGTATTTCGTTCATTATTATTATTATTGGAGTTCTTAAACTCATATATTCTTCTTGGGTTGTCCATTTGGGACTCGTATTAGATGAAATCAGTAATTGTTGGTCTAACTAGCCTAGCTTGATTGTTGGGCGCCATCACGACCGGATTTGGGTCTTGACAAGTTGGTATCAGAGCTCTAGGTTATTAGGACTCGCGAGTCATAAGACGGTTTAGTAGGCTTTCGCGGATCGGTACGTAGACGTCCGTATCTATCCTCGGAGGGTTACAGAAACTTTAGGAAAAACCTCATTTTCTTGGATTCATATCGTGTTTTTTATTATCATGAAATTAAATTTTTCCATATTCGATTCTCTCGCAGATGGCGAGAACACGTTCTAGCGGACGTGGCGGATGACCACCATTGGCACCCAGAGGCCGTGGTCATGGTAGAGGTAGGGCAGTAGTACCAGCGCCTGCTGACCCCCCAACTGACCAGACTAAGGGTCAGATTCCTGCACCAGTGGCCCAGACTCAGGACCAGATTCCAGCGGCAGACGCTCCGGCAACTCAGGTTCAGGCACCGGCAGTGCCTATTGTGATACCGGGTCTTCAGGAGACCTTGGCTCAGATCTTATCAGTGTGCACAGGCTTGGCACAGGTAGTTGCAGCTACTGCTGCAGTATCTTCTTCACAGGCGGGGGGAGGGAATCAGACCCCCGTGGCTCACACACCCGAGCCAGTTCAGCCAGTTGCGCCCGTTGCACCAGCTCCTGCATATATGGTTCCAGTTATGCCCGACGATGAGCAGCGTCGTTTGGAGAGATTTGAGAGGCTATAGCCTCCGACATTCGGTGGAGCTGAGGGCGAGGATGCCCAGGGTTTTCTTGACAGATGTCAGCGCATGCTTCGCACCGCGGGTATTCTAGAGTCCAGCGGTGTTTCATTCACCACTTTTCAGTTCACAAGTGCAGCATTTCAGTGGTGGGAGGATTTTGAGAGGCGTAGGCCCGCTGGGGCAGTGCCCCTCACTTGGCAGCAGTTCTCCACGGTATTTTTGGAAAAGTACGTGCCTCGGTCTCAGAGAGAGGAGCTGCGACGTCAGTTCGAGTGGTTGAAGCAGGGAGATGTGACGGTTAATCAGTACGAGATGAGATTCACACAGTTGGCCCGTCATGCCATGTGGATGGTTCCTATAGACAGATAGAGGATTCAGAGATTTATCGATGGCTTAATTTATCCCATCCGCATATTGATGACCAGGGAGAGAGTTTCGGCAGTTACCTTTGAGGAGGTGGTTGATGCCGCCCGTCATATTGAGACAGATCGCCGCAGAGAGCGGGAGGAGAGAGAGGCTAAGAAGCCTCGTGGTACTGGCAGTTATAAAGTTGTAAGGCCCCGTAAAATATTTGTGCATAAAACCTAGTAGCTATAGTGTCATGGTCCGAATAATGTGTTAGGAATGCGTAGAATTCTTCGCGGCGAGCAAGCTCGCCGCGGTTCGGACCCTTGGTAGTGATTTAAGTTTCAAAAATGTAGAGAATTAATATTTCCGAAAAGTGTCAAATATGCGGTCAAGAATGTGACCGCAAACCTGATATGCGGACCGCATTCTTGCCGCAAAGCTTTCCAGAAAGTCTCCCAAAATCATGTTGAAAATGCGGTCGATATGCGATCGCATAATGAATCTACGGTGCACTTTGCGACCGCAGATCAAGAATGCGGACCGCATATTGGTCGCATTCTGTAACAGAACTTGAGTAATTTTGAGGCCATTCCGCGGTCACTATGCGGACCGCATGTTGATTCTGCGGTCGCAAAGTGCACCGCAGAATTGACCCCGGCCCAGATTTTTGAAACATTTTGACCCGATCTCTTCTTTAATATAACACCTTTCACCCTCATTTTCTCATATCATCTTATCAAAATAGAGAGAGAATATAGGGGTTTTAGAGAGGGAAGTTCTTCATCTTCAAAGATTGTTCCAACCACTTAATTCCAAGGGATCCTAGGGCAATGATTCAACTTCCCCAATCTTTTCAAGGTAAAAACCCTAACTATTTTCTTTGATTTTCAGTTTTAAATTGGGTAAAGAGAGGTTTGCATATAATAGCTTTTGAAAATAGAATTTTTACACTCATGCATGATTATTGAACTTGATTTTAGTAAAAAAGAAGTGAGTAGAAGTAAGAGTCTTCAAGAACAAGGTTGGCAAGAGTAGGATATCTTGGGTAAGCATAAAGTAGGAAGTTAACGGAAGAAAACTCATCACTAGGTATGTATGGCTAATTTTGATTCTTGTGAAATCGCCTATATGTGTGAAGTTTGTTTGGTTCGTGTTAAATTGACAATTTGTGTGAAATTCTTGATGTTGTTGTTGGATATTCAAAGTTTGTTGTTGAGCTATGAGTGATGTAAAATGAGAGTTTAATTTGGTAAAAGAATTGTGAATAATGGCTATAATGGCATATATGGTACTTTGTGGAAAAGAAACGAAACACTTGAGGATTGGTAAGTCATTGAACAATACGGTATGAATACTCTTGATTTTTGGAACATTTGTAACTTGGTTGTGATATTGGCTTGAGAAGTAATTGTGAACATGAACCAACCTGTAAGTTGCTTATTTGAACTTGTTGAAATTGTGTGTAGTACCTTATCTGCTGTTTGAAATTGTTGTGTTTGAAAACTGTACGGTGGGAACGGGTTGCGCGCCGCAACATGAAGAAATAAGGTGTGGGTTGGGGTGATAAGGGTGGCCGAGGTAATAAGGGTGGTCGGGGGTAATAAGGATGGAAAGCGATCGAAATCGCTATTGAAAATTGATATAAAAATCAACAATGTGAAATTGTGAAAGGAGACAACATGAGAGTTTGCAACCTGTGGGGCACTGATTGCCCCTTTGTTTGACTACTTGTGTTTTACGTGATTGATTGGTTATTGTTAAATTGGTTGATCGTAGAAAGTGCTTTGTGTTGAGAATTATTTGAAATGAGGAAAATGTGGAAACATGGTTGGCTCTGGCTTAATTAATTGTTGATGTAATTCAATGGCTTGAGTTTACTTGGGACAAAGTTTGTCCATACATGCCAGTACAATTCAAGTGTACCGACGTCCCTTTTGCCGGGGACGCTACATTCGTGTTATGATTGTAGGTGGATCAGTAGCAGGCACTTCAGCTCATCGGCAGTAGTATCCTTCTCCTTCCACTGCCCGTTTTGGTGAGCCCCTTTCTTCCTTGGGGCCCCGTGTGGTTCATGCCACTTTTGTTTAGATTTCATTTTGGTTTTGTAAGGTATAGCCGGAGCCTTGTTACCGGCAAATATTGTATCTCCTTTTTTTTGTATCCTAGAGGCTCTGTAGACATGTAAATTGTGGGACTCCAGTATTATGTATACATTATGTTATGTCGGGCGTTGTAAAAACCGCAAACTTGTTAATGAATCACTCGTATGGTTTTATTTGTTTAATGTGAAATCATTCATGGTTAGTAAGATATTTGGTTAATGAGAAACAATCAACACAGGGGTAACGCGTGGGAATGAAAGGCACCCCAGGTCCGCTTGACTGGGGCAACCCGGTCAGGCGCCGGTCATGTTCCCCGATTTGGGGCGTGACAAACTTGGTATCAGAGCCTATGGTTTTAAAGTGTCCTAGGATGTCTCGGAGCCGTGTCTAGTAGTGCCCTTCTTATCGGTGTGTTGTCGACCACATCAGATAGGTTGAGGGCTACACGGGCATTTAGGATTTTACCTATTTCTTTGTTAATCTATATCGTGCGATAAAGTGCAATGTGGAAATATCTGTGTCTAATTCGCGCTTTGTTCCCAAATTTTCAGAATATGGCACCTAAGAAGAAGGCTAGACTCGGCCTTAGGGCCAATGTCGGCCCAAGTGCGGCTGTTAATCATGTACCCGATGCCGTGGGAGAGAATGACCCACCAGTCCCGAATTTGCCTGGCCCATCTGTTCAAAACCCAAGTGTCCCTATTCCAGCTGCGGCGGAGGATGCCACCATTCCTCCTGCCAGTGTTCCTGACTCAGATACAGTTCCCGCTTCGGGGATCTGGTATCTCTAATGAAGATCTTAGGGGAGCCATTCATTTGTTAACACAGTTAGTGGCCGCCCAGGCCCAAAGATCCCATGATGCTCCTGCATCCTCCAGCGGACAGCGAGATTCCTCCAGCTCCAGAGTCCACCTGTTCTTGCGATTGGCCCCTCCAGAATTCTCAGGCACCGATCCAGAGGCTGACCCACAGGACTTTCTTGATGAGATATACAAGACCCTCAGAGTGATAAAGGCTACAGATATAGAGGGAGTAGAGTTAGCCTCTTACAAGCTAAAGGGAGCGGCACGTTCATGGTTCGAGATGTGGGAGGATTCCCGTGAGGAGGTGAGCCCTCCGGCCAGATGGGATGAGTTTGTAGATGCATTTATGGACCACTTCTTGCCTGCCGAGGTGATGGCAGCCCGTGCCACGGAGTTCGAGGTCCTCAAACAGGGCAGTATGAGTGTTTGGGAGTATCACATGGAGTTCGTAAGGTTGTCCAAGTACGCTCCTCATTTAGTGTCGACTATGGATGCCCGGGTTCGACGGTTTGTTCAGGGCCTTAGCCCTTTGGTAGTAAATGAGGCCGCCACAGCAGCTTTGCACTCAGATATGAACTATGGGAGGATCGTGGGGTTTGCTCGGGCCACAGAGGCCAGGAAATTGAAGATTCGTGCAGAAAGAGAAAGTAGCAGCAGGGCCCGGTCAATGGGTCATTCAGGGAGATCACTTCCAGGGAGAGGGTCATCAGGGCCATCCCAGTCATATGCTCGGTCCTCCGCGAGTGCACCGCCATCTGTGCACAGTCATCAGCAGGGCAGTCATTCGAGACCCGGTTCAGATAGCAGGAGGTCTCGTCAGTCTGGTCATCCTGGGGTGAGGTCCCAGCAGCAGGGGAGACCTACATGCCCCAAGTGTGGGAGATTTCATACAGAGACTTGCTACCTTGACCTTCCAGTGTGCTTCGGGTGCGGGGTGAGAGGTCACATTCAACGGGACTATCGTGCACCCCATCAAGGTATAGGTAGGGGATCTGCTCAGTCATCCGGTTCTTCAGATGCTACATCATCAGCGCGTACTCCAGCATCAGCCGGCCATGGTGCAGCTAGGGGTGGAGCTCAGGGTAGGGGTGGACCTAGCCGATTCTATGCATTGAGTGGCCGCCAAAATGCTGAGGCTTCTCCAGATATTGTTACAGGTATCCTGTCTGTTCGGACTATTGATTGCTATGCCCTTATTGATCCGGGGTCCTCCTTGTCTTATGTTACTCCATTCATTGCTTCAAGTTTTGGGATAGAACCCGAACAACTTCATGAGCCGTTCTTTGTGTCGACTCCAATTGGTGATTCTATTACAGCCTCACGAGTCTATAGGAATTGTGTTGTTACGGTGGGTGGTCGTGATACCACAACCAATCTTATTGAGCTTGGGATGGTAGATTTTGATGTAATTATGGGGATGGATTGGCTCTATTCGTGCTTTGCCAAACTTAACTGTCGAACGAGAGTTATGAGGCTCGAGTTCCCTAACGAGCCAGTTATTGAATGGAGAGGAAATGGTGTAGTGCCAAGGGGTAGGTTTATTTCCTACCTTAAGGCTTCGAAGATGATTAAGAAAGGGTGTATCTATCACCTGGTTCGGGTAACGGACACCACCTCAGATGTGCCTACCCTCGAGTCCGTGCCAATTGTGAATGAATTTCCTGAAGTGTTTCCAGATGAGCTTCCAGGCATTCCGCCGGATAGGGAGATTGACTTTGGGATCGATGTATTGCCGGATACTCAGCCAATATCCATTCCACCATACAGAATGGCGCCAGCAGAGTTAAGGGAGTTAAAGGAGCAGTTGAGGGATTTATTAGAGAAAGGATTCATACGACCGAGTGTGTCGCCGTGGGGTGCTCCGGTTCTTTTTGTCAAAAAGAAGGATGGGTCACTTCGAATGTGTATTGATTATCGGCAGCTCAACAAAGTCACCATCAAGAATAAATATCCTTTGCCTCGAGTGGATGATCTGTTTGACCAATTGCAGGGAGCGAAGTTCTTCTCAAAGATTGATTTACGGTCCGGGTACCACCAGTTAAAAATCAGGGAGCAGGATATTCCTAAGACCGCCTTCAGAACTCGTTATGGTCACATTGAGTTTTTGGTCATGTCTTTTGGGCTAACCAATGCCCCAGCAGCTTTCATGGACCTTATGAATCGTGTTTTCAAGCCATTCCTAGATTCTTTTGTGATTGTATTCATTGACGATATCCTCATCTACTCTCGGAGCAGGGAAGATCATGCCATTCACCTCAGAGCAGCATTGCAGACCCTTCATCAACATCAATTGTATGCCAAGTTCTCAAAATGTGAGTTTTGGTTGGAGTCCGTAGCCTTTCTAGGGCATGTTATTTCCAGTGAGGGAATTCGGGTGGATCCTCAAAAGATTGCGGCAGTGAAAGATTGGCCTAGACCCACGACCCCGACAGAGATACGTAGCTTCTTGGGTTTGGCGGGGTACTATCGGAGGTTTGTAGAGGGATTCTCAACCCTCGCTTCCCCATTGACAAAACTGACGCAGAAGGCAGTTAAGTTCCAGTGGTCCGAAGCATGTGAGAAAAGTTTCCAGGAATTGAAGTCAAGATTGACCTCGGCACCCGTATTGGCCTTGCCAGAAGGCATAGAGGGATTTGTGGTTTATTGTGATGCCTCCAGGGTTGGTTTGGGATATGTATTGATGCAGCACGGGAAAGTCATATCTTACGCTTCCAGGCAACTCAAGAATCACGAGAAGAATTATCCGACGCATGATTTGGAGCTTGCAGCTGTTGTGTTTGCTTTGAAAATATGGCGGCACTATCTTTATGGAGTTCATGTAGATGTGTTTTCGGACCACAAGAGCCTCCAGTATTTGTTCAAGCAGAAGGAGCTAAATCTGAGACAACGACGGTGGTTAGAATTGCTCAAGGACTATGATATGAACATATTGTACCATCCAGGAAAGGCAAATGTGGTAGCCGACGCTCTTAGTCGAAAATCCATGGGTAGTTTGGCTCATTTGGGTGTGGATCGGAGACCCCTGGCTCGAGAGGTTTACCAATTAGCCAGTTTGGGGGTTCGTATCTCGGCGTCAGACGAGGGGGATATTTTGGTGCATAATGGAGCAGAATCATCATTGGTCGCGGAAATCAAGGAAAAACAGGTCATGGATCCAGCATTGGTTCGGGTAAAGGAAGCAGTCATGAATAACAAGACCTCAGCATTTGTAATCAGCAGCGAAGATGGTGTATTGCGGTGTCAAGATAGGCTATGTGTTCCGAATGTGGACGAGCTTCGGGAAAGGGTAATGGCAGAGGCTCATATTTCCGGGTATTCGGTACACCCAGGTTCCACGAAAATGTATCATGACCTTAAGGAGATTTATTGGTGGAACGGTATGAAAAGGGATGGACATGACCGGCGCCCGACCGGGTAGCCCCAATCAAGCGGACCCGGGTGCCTTTCATTCCCACGTGTTACCCCTGTGTTGATTATTTCTCATTAACCAAATACCTTACCAATTATAACTGATTTCACAATATACAAACATAACCATGCGAGTGATTCATTAACAAGTTTACAGTTTTTACAACGCCCAACATAATATATACATGAGCCTCGAATCCCATAGTTTACATGTCTACGGAACCTCTAGGATACAAAGGACGATACAATACTTGCCGGTAACAAGGCTCCGGCTATACCTTACACAAAATCAAAATAAAGTCTAAACAAGAGTGGCATGAGCCACGTACGGCCCCGAAAGGAAAGGGGCTCACCAAAACGGGCAGTGGAAGATGAAGGATGCTACTGCCGATGAGCTGAAGTACCTGCTACTGATTCACCTACAATCATAATACGAATGTAGCGTCCCCGGCAAAAGGGACGTCAGTACACTTGAATTGTACTGGTATGTATGGACAAACTTTATCCCAAGTAAACTCAAGCCATTAAGTTACATTAAAACTAATCAAGCCAGCCAACCATGTTTTCCACCTTTTACTCATTTCAGATAAGCCTCAACATAAGCACATTCAAGGTCAAGAAATAGAACAACAACCAATCAACAACATAAATTGCAAGTAGTCAAACATAGGGGCAATCAGTGCCCCCCAGGTTGCAAACTCTCCTGCTGTCTCCTTTCACAATTTCACATCATTGATTTTTGTATCAATTTTCAATAGCGATTTCGATCGCTTTCCATCCTTATTGCCCCCGACCACCCTTATTACCTCGGCCACCCTTATCACCCCAACCCACACCTTATTTCCTCACGTTGCGGCGCGCAACACGACCCCGTCTTACAGTTTAAAACACAACAATTTCAAACAGCAGATAAGGCACTACACACAATTTCAACAAGTTCAAATAAGCAACTTGCACATTGTTTCATGTTCTCAATTACTTATCAAGCCAATATCACAACCAAGTTACAATATTTCCATAATCAAAAATATTCACACAAGTATGTTCAACAATTTTCCACAATTCAAGTGTTTCGTCTCTTTCCACAATAAACCAATTCTCAAGTGTTTCGTTTCTTTTCCACAAGGTGCCATATAGGCCATCATAACCATTATTCACAATTCTTCACCAATTCCAATTCCCTTGTTATCTTTCAATTCATATTTCATACCACACCACATGTAGTTTAACATCAATTAGATACCCAACAACAAAATCAACAAATTACACACAATCTCTCAAATTAACACATGCCAAACGAATTGCACACATAAGGGCGATTTCACAAGAATCAAAGTTAGCCATACATACCTCGATTGAGCTTTCCTTAAGTTACTACAACACTCTAAAAACTCTAGCAATTCCAATCTACTATGAAACATAACAAATTTAAACACATATTAGAAAGATATTCATGAAACTAGCTCATTTGAACAATTTATCAAACACTAGTTGAGCATCTTGATTTCGAATCCCCTTTTTAAGACTTCCTTCATTCCCCTAACCCAATCTTTAGTTATTTAAGTTAAACAATCTTCCCATAAACCTAAGTTGTACATGTATGTATACACAATACTAATAAACCCAAGAATCATACCTCAATAACTCATCTTATACACCAAACTCGAAATTAAAACCCTAGGGTATAGAATCTTACCTCTTAGATGAAGAACTTGCTATTGGGTTCTTGATTCTTGAAGATTGATGCAAGATTTGGATGATTTAGATGTTGGGTTCCTCCTTCTTTCTCTAAAATACTCTCACCTCTCTCTAAAATCAGTAAGAAATGACCCCAAAATGAACCCCAAAGCCTATATATTGAAATAGGGTCGGGTTATAAAAATAAAACAAATAACCCTGCGATGTCAATTCTGCTATCGCAGAATGCACCGCAGAATGGACATGCGGGCCGCAAAATGCACTACAAAATCGGCAGCCAAAAATGAGCTACACTGGTTCAATCTGCGGTCAAAATGCGGACTGCAGAACGAACATGCGGACCGCAAAACGAACATGCGGATCGCAGATTTGACCTGACATACGATCGCATTTTCCAGCCTTTGGTAATTTGATCATAACTTTGTGTAGGAATGTCCAAATGACGAACGGTTTGAAGAGTTGGAAACTAGACTCAAAGGGCTTTCATTTGATATGCTATTCACTACATAAAACCTAATACATAATTATCTATGGTCGTTTAAAGTGGAGCCTTGTGTGAATCCATTTGGAAATTTGGCCTATTTCGAAAATTTTCCTATTTGGCTTACACTTGGGCTTTCATTTGGACCTCATATCACTTACCATAAGACTCATACTCATATTTATAAAGTCTAATTGATGTCCATCATGTTCATAGCACATAAAATATAATAATTAGCCTACGTGGCACCACAGAATCCTATGTTCCTTAGCGAAATTTTGGAACGGTATGAAAAGGGATGTAGCAAGCTTTGTAGCTAAATGTCCGAACTGTCAACAAGTGAAGGCCGAGCATCAATGGCCCGGTGGATTAACTCAGCTTATAGAAATACCAAGGTGGAAATGGGAGATGATCAATATGGATTTCGTGGTGGGGTTACCTCGCACTCAGCGTAAGTTTGACTCAATATGGGTGATAGTGGATCGACTCACCAAATCAGCTCACTTCCTGCCAGTCAAGTCTACTGATACTGCGGAGCAATATGCAAGGTTGTACATCAAGGAGATAGTAAGGCTTCATGGCACTCCACTTTCTATTATCTCGGATCGCGGGGCTCAGTTCACAGCTAACTTTTGGAAGAAATTTCAGCAAGGTTTGGGAACTCAGGTGAATCTCAGCACAGCTTTTCATCCGCAGACCGACGGTCAGGCCGAACGGACTATTCGGACGCTTGAAGATATGTTGCGGGCTTGTGTCTTGGATTTTAAAGGTAATTGGGATGAACACTTGCCACTGATAGAATTTTCTTACAATAATAGCTATCATGCTAGCATTCAGATGGCCCCATTTGAGGCATTGTATGAGAGAAGATGTAGGTCGCCAATCGGGTGGTTTGAGGCAGGTGAAGCGGAATTGCTAGGGCCAGATATGGTGTACGAAGCTATGGAAAAGGTCAAGGTTATCCAGGAGAGAATGAAAACAGCACAAAGCCGTCAAAAGTCCTATGCAGACGTTCGTTGAAGGGATTTGGAGTTTCAAGTTGATGATTGGGTGTTCTTGAGGGTATCTCCTATGAAGGGAGTCATGCGATTCGGAAAGAAAGCAAAATTGAGTCCTAGGTATGTTGGGCCATATCGAATCGTTCAAAGGATTGGACAAGTTGCTTATAGGCTAGAGTTGCCTCCTGAGATGTCATCAGTGCATCCGGTATTCCACGTGTCCATGTTGAAGAAAGTGATTGGAGATCCATCCACCATCATGCCAGTCGAAGCTATAGAGGTTAATGAAGATTTGTCATATGAAGAAGTTCCAGTTGCCATTCTTGATAGGCAAGTCCGTAAGTTGAGAAATAAGGAAGTTGCCTCTGTTAAAGTATTGTGGCGAAGTCAACAAGTTGAGGAGGCCACATGGGAAGTAGAAAAAGAGATGAAGGAAAAGTACCCCCATTTGTGATCATGCCTAGAAGAAATTAGGTGACCCTTCTACTCCTAGTAACAGTCATCTTGTCCAAGTTGTTTCTCTCTTAGTATTAGTGAAGTCTCCTTCATTTTGTAATGAGTTAAATGTGTTGTTGCCTTGGGTCACTTGAACCTTTCTTGATAAATGATTGCCTTATAAAAGATTTATGTGTTAAATAAGCAACTAATAGTAAGTGTAGATTGGTAATGGTTTGTTGAGTGTACATGGTGTTAAATTGGTTTAATAAGGTAAGAATTCATTGAAGTGACTAGTTTCTGTGCAATTGTAACAATGTGATATAATATGTGCATTCATTGAGGTAAGGAAGTGTATACCAGTTGTGGGAAATGTTGTATTTGTGTATTGTTGTTTGGTAATGTGTTTCGGGGGCCCTCTGACAGGTGGATATGTCCATAATACAAAGGAAACTCTGGCAAAATTTTTCTAAAATATAAGAGTTAGTCAAAATTTTGATGGTTGCATATCATGTCTTTCAAAACCAACTCATTTATTTCAAAATCCTCATTCGAGGACGAATGATCTTAAAGGGGGGAGGATGTAAGGCCCCGTATAGAATATTTGTGCATAAAACCTAGTAGCTATAGTGTCATGGTCCGAATAATGTGTTAGGAATGCGTAGAATTCTTCGCGGCGAGCTTGCTCGCCGCGGTTCAGACCCTTGGTAGTGATTTAAGTTTCAAAAATGTAGAGAATTAATTTTTCCGAAAAGTGTCAATTTTGCGGTCAAGAATGCGACCGCAAATTCTGCTATGCGGACCGCATTCTTGCCGCAAAGCTTTCCAGAATGTCTCCCAAAATCATGTTGAAAATGCGGTCGATATGCGATCGCATAATGAATCTGCGATGCACTTTGCGACCGCAGATCAAGAGTACGGACCGCATATTGGTCGCATTCTGTAACAGAACTTGAGTAATTTTGAGGCCATTCCACAGTCACTATGCGGACCGCATGTTGATTCTGCGGTCGCAAAGTGCACCGCAGAATTGACCCCGACCCAGATTTTTGTAACATTTTGACCCGATCTCTTCTTTAATATAACACCTTTCACCCTCATTTTCTCATATCATCTTATCAAAATTAGAGAGAGAATAGAGGGGTTTTAGAGAGGGAAGTTCTTCATCTTCAAAGATTGTTCCAACCACTTAATTCCAAGGGATCCTAGGGCAAGGATTCAACTTCCCCAATCTTTTCAAGGTAAAAACCCTAACTATTTTCTTTGATTTTCAGTTTTAAATTGGGTAAAGAGAGGTTTGCATATAATAGCTTTTGAAAATAGAATTTTTACACTCATGCATGATTATTGAACTTGATTTCTAGTAAAAAAAGAAGTGAGTTGAAGTAAGAGTCTTCAAGAACAAGGTTGGCAAGAGTAGGATATCTTGGGTAAGCATAAAGTAGGAAGTTAATGGAAGAAAACTCATCACCAGGTATGTATGGCTAATTTTGATTCTTGTGAAATCGCCTATATGTGTGAAGTTTGTTTGGTTCGTGTTAAATTGACAATTTGTGTGAAATTCTTGATGTTGTTGTTGGATATTCAAAGTTTGTTGTTGAGCTATGAGTGATGTAAAATGAGAGTTTAATTTGGTAAAAGAATTGTGAATAATGGCTATAATGGCATATATGGTACTTTGTGGAAAAGAAACGAAACACTTGAGGATTGGTAAGTCATTGAACAATACGGTATGAATACCCTTTATTTTTGGAACATTTGTAACTTGGTTGTGATATTGGCTTGAGAAGTAATTGTGAACATGAACCAACATGTAAGTTGCTTATTTGAACTTGTTGAAATTGTGTGAAATGCCTTATCTGCTGTTTGTATTTGTTGTGTTTTAAAACTATACGGTGGGAACGGGTTGCGCGCCGCAACATGAAGAAATAAGGTGTGGGTTGGGGTGATAAGGGTGGCCGAGGTAATAAGGGTGGTCAGGGGTAATAAGGATGGAAAGCGATCGAAATCGCTATTGAAAATTGATACAAAAATCAATAATGTGAAATTGTGAAAGGAGACAGCAGGAGAGTTTGCAACCTGTGGGGCACTGATTGCCCCTTTGTTTGACTACTTGTGCTTTATGTGATTGATTGGTTATTGTTAAATTGGTTGATCATAGAAAGTGCTTTGTGTTGAGAATTATTTGAAATGAGGAAAATGTGGAAACATGGTTGGGCTGGCTTAATTAATTGTTGATGTAATTCAATGGCTTGAGTTTACTTGGGACAAAGTTTGTCCATACATGCCGGTACAATTCAAGTGTACTGACGTCCCTTTTGCCGGGGACGCTACATTCGTGTTATGATTGTAGGTGGATCAGTAGCAGGCACTTCAGCTCATCGGCAGTAGTATCCTTCTCCTTCTACTGTCAGTTTTGGTGAGCCCCTTTCTTCCTTGGGGCCCTGTGTGGTTCATGCCACTTTTGTTTAGATTTCATTTTGGTTTTGTAAGGTATAGCCGGAGCCTTGTTACCGGCAAGTATTATATTCCCCTTTTGTATCCTAGAGGCTCTGTAGACATGTAAAATGTGGGACTCCAGTCTTATGTATATATTATGTTATGTTGGGCGTTGTAAAAACCGCAAACTTGTTAATGAATCACTCGTATGGTTTTATTTGTTTAATGTGAAATCATTCATGGTTAGTAAGATATTTGGTTAATGAGAAACAATCAACACGGGGGTAACGCGTGGGAATGAAAGGCACCCAGGTCCGCTTGACTGGGGCAACCCGGTCAGGCGCCGGTCATGTCCTCGATTTGGGGCGTGACAGTGGTGCTCCGTCTAGGGGCCAACCCCAGTATAGCAGGGGTCGTTCTTTCGGGTCTCATCAGTCTGGACGTGCAGAGTCCAGTGGGGTTTCATCAGATCGTGGTCGTCAGGGCCATCAGGGTTATCAGGGTCAGCAGAGCCGTCAGCAGAGTCAGCCTGCACTGAGTGCTCTTCCAGCTCAGAGCTCTGCTCCTGTTTCCTCAGCACAGGATTCATCGGTAGTGAGGGGTCCTCAGTAGCCCCTTCTTCCATCTTCGGGCCGTTGTTTTGAGTGCGGTGATTTGGGCCATATCAGGAGAGAGTGTCCTCAGTGGCTTCGTAAGCGGTCTCAGCAGAGGGATCAGCCCTCGTCTTCTACTCCTGTTTCTTCGGCGCCAGCACAGTCGGCTAGGACTGGTGGCCAGGTATCCATAGGTCGCCCTAGGGGCGAGGATCGTACTGGTGGAGGCCAGGCTCGTTTCTATGCTCTTCCGGATAGGAAGGATGCTAGTGCTTCAGATGCGGTCATTTCAGGTATTATCTCAGTCTGCCACAGGGATGCTTCTGTCTTATTTGATCCCGGATCCACCAATTCTTATGTCTCTACTTATTTTGCACATCATTTGGGTATGACCCGTGGTATTCTTGCTTTGCCCATACATGTGTCTACCCTAGTGGGGTGATACTGTTGTTGTGGATCAGGTATATCGATCCTGTCTTATTACTATTGGGGGTCTGGAGACCCGAGTTGATTTATTACTACTGGGCATGGTAGATTTCGATGTGATTCTAGGCATGGATTGGCTATCTCCTTACCATGCGATTATGGACTGTCATGCCAAGACAGTCACACTAGCTATTCCAGGTAATCCAAGGATCGAGTGGTGGCTTGACTAATTATGTGTCCGACAGGGTGATTTCTTATATAAAGGCCCAATGAATGATTGGCAAGGGTTGTTTATCTTATTTGGCCTTCATTAGAAATGTTGAGGCCGAGACACCCAGTCTTGATTCGGTCCCCATTGTGAGGGAGTTTCCGGATGTATTTCCAGCAGACCTACCAGGCATGCCGCCTGATCGAGATATCGACTTTGGTATTGACTTGGTGCCGGGCACTCAGCCCATTTCTATTCCTCCCTATTGCATGGCACCAGCAAAGTTAAAAGAATTGAAGGAACAGTTTCAGGAACTCTTAGATAAGGGCTTCATTCGTCCGAGTATGTCACCTTGGGTTGCACCGGTGTTGTTCGTGAAGAAGAAAGATGGCATAATGAGAATGTGCATTGATTACAAGCAGCTGAACAAGGTAATAGTGAAGAATAAGTACCCATTGCCTCGTATTGAGGACCTATTTGATCAGCTCCAGGGAGCTAGTGTATTTTCTAAGATTGACATTCGATCGGGCTATCATCAGTTGAAGATCAGGGACTCAGATATTATGAAGACAGCGTTCGGGACGCGATATGGGCACTACGAGTTCCTGGTGATGTCTTTCGGGTTGACTAATGCCCCAGCTGCATTCATGCACTTGATGAATAGTGTATTTCGGCCGTACCTTGATTCCTTTGTGATTGTGTTTATTGATGATATTTTGGTGTATTCACGCAGCCAGGAGGAGCATGCACAAGCACTTGAGGGTGGTATTGCAGAGGTTGAGAAAAGAGAAGCTTTATGCAAAATTCACTAAGTGTGAGTTATGGCTTGATACTGTCGGTTTTCTGGGACATATAGTGTCCAGTGATGGTATTCGGGTTGATCCACAGAAGGTCGAAGCAGTGCAGAATTGGCCCAGACCTTCCTCAGCTACAGAGATTCGGAGTTTTCTCGGCTTGGCAGGCTATTATCGTCGGTTTGTTCAGGGTTTCTCATCTATTGCTTCACCGTTGACTAAGTTGACACAGAAGAATGCTCCATTTGTGTGGTCCGATGAATGTGAGGAGAGCTTTCAGAAGCTCAAGGAGGCTTTGACCACCGCTCCAGTACTTGTGTTACCATCGGCCTCGGGGTCATATACGGTGTATTGTGATGCTTCCAGAGTTGGACTCGGTTGTGTGTTGATGCAGGAGGGTAGAGTTATTGCATATGCTTCTCGTCAGCAAAAGCCCCACGAGAAGAACTACCCTGTTCATGATTTGGAGTTAGCTGCTATTGTTCATGCCTTGAAGATTTGGAGGCATTACCTATATGGTGTATCTTGTGATGTATATACGGACCACCGCAGCCTTCAGCATTTGTTTAAGCAAAAAGTTCTAAATTTGAGGCAGCGGAGATGGCTTGAGGTTCTTAAAGACTATGATATTACTATCTTGTACCATCCCGGGAAAGCCAATGTAGTGGCTGATGCATTGAGCCGGAAGGCTATTAGTATGGGCGGTTTGGCGTATATTCCAGTTGGGGAGAGACCCATTGCAGTTGATGTTCAGGCGTTAGCTAATCAGATGGTGAGACTGGATATTTTTGAGCCCAGTAGGGTGATGGCTTGTGTAGTAGCTCGTTCTTCTTTATATGATCGTATTCGAGAGCGCCAGTATGATAATCCACACTTACTTGTCCTTAAGGATAGAGTTCAGCATGATGATGCCAGAGATGTCACTATTGATAGTGATGGTGTATTGCGGATGCAGGGCCGGATATGCGTGCCCAATGTTGATGGCGTTCGTGAATTGATATTGGAAGAGGCCCATAGCTCGCGGTATTCTATTCATCCAGGAGCCACGAATATGTATCACGATTTGAAGCAGCATTACTGGTGGAGAAAGATGAATAAAGATATTGTGAGCCATGTGGCTCGGTGTCTAAACTGTCAGCAGGTCAAGTATGAGCATCAGAGACCTGGTGGTGTATTTCAGCGTATTGTTATTCCTGAGTGGAAGTGGGAAAGGATAACTATTGACTTTGTCAGTGGACTCCCTCGGACAGCGAGGAAGTTTGATTCAATTTGGGTGGTGGTGGATAGGTTGACCAAGTCAGCTCACTTCATCCCAGTGTGTACTACTTATTCCTCAGAGCGGCTGGCGGAGATATTCATCCGCGAGATTGTGAGACTGCATGGAGTTCCCATTTCTATTATATCAGACAGAGGTACCCAGTTCACTTCTCAGTTCTGGAGGACATTTTAGCGAGAGTTGGGTTCACAGGTAGAGCTGGGAACAACATTTCATCCACAGACGGATGGGCAGTCTGAGTGTACTATTCGGATATTGGAGGACATGTTGCGTGCTTGTGTCATTGATTTCGGTGGTTCGTGGGCTGATTATTTGCCTTTGGCGGAGTTTGCATATAATAATAGCTATCAGTCCAGCATTCAGATGGCACCGTATGAAGCTTTATATGGGAGACGGTGTAGGTCTCCGGTCGGTTGGTTCGAGCCCGGCGAGGCTAGGTTGTTAGGGACAGAGTTAGTCCAAGATGCCTTAGATAAGGTGAAGGTGATTCAGGAGAGACTTCGCACAGCTCAGTCGCGTCAGAATAGTTATGCGGACCGGAAGGTCCGAGATGTGTCTTATTTAGTAGGTGAGAAGGTGTTGTTGAAGGTTTCGCCTATGAAGGGTGTTATGAGGTTTGGAAAGAAAGGGAAGTTGAGCCCAAGGTTTATTGGACCTTTTGAGGTGCTTAGGAAAGTTGGGGAGGTGGCCTATATGCTTTCTTTGCCACCCAGTTTGTCGGGAGTTCACCCGGTGTTCTATGTATCTATGCTCCGGAAGTATGTCGGAGACCCGTCTCATGTGTTGGACTTCAACACGATACAGCTAGATGAAGACTTGACTTATGATGTGGAACCAGTAGCCATTTTGGGTCGACAGGTTCGTAAGCTGAGATCCAAGGATATAGCTTCAGTGAAAGTGCAGTGGAGAGGTCGTCCCGTGGAGGAAGCAACTTGGGAGATCGAGCAGGAAATGCGGAGCAGATATCCATACTTGTTTGATGCTCCAGGTATGTTTAAGTTGGGGAGAATGTAATGATCCGACCCATCGTTACGGGAATTACCACCCCGTTACCTTGCAATTTCATATCTTATTCTTTTATATTAGTATTAGAGTATATCGGGTGAGTTAGGAGGGATTTTGATTGAAAATGAAGCAAATAGCATGCTTGAAGGAAGCTTGAATATGGAAAGTCAACCAAGAGTTGACTATTGAGTTAGAGTGCTCGGAACCGGATTCTGATGATTCGACTAGTTCCGGGGGATCATTTATGACTTAGGAGAACAATCGGAATTGAATTCGGAGGTCCGGTTTAGTTTTAGGCTTGAATTGGCGAAGGTTGAATTTTGGCGAAATCCGGATGGTAGGTGATATTTTGATCCGGCGGTCGGAATGGAATTCCGACAATTTCTGTAGCTTCGTTATGTGATTTTGGATGTGTCTGCAAATTTTCAGGTCATTCGGACATCGTTTGATCGGGTTTTGGATTGAATGTTAGTTTTGAAAGTTTGAAGAAACTTAGGCTTGAATTCGTGAGTAAATGGTGATTTTGATGTTTAGTATGGTGTTTTTATGATTTGAACAAGTCCGTATCATGTTTTGGAGTACGTTGGTGGTTTTCGTTGGGGTCCCGAGGGCCTCGGGATGATTTCGGACCATCAACCGGGCATTTGGACTTGGCAAAAATCTGCAGAAATACTGCAGGTTCTGTCCAGGCATCTAAGCCTTCGCGTTCGCGTGGCATGGGCCGCGTTCACGAAGGTCAAGCGAATCAGTGCATCGCGTTCGCGAGGAGGGGAGACGAGTTCGCGTACGCCAGGGATCGTGTGTATCGCGTTCGCGATCCAGTGGTCACGTTCGCGTAGGTGTGTGAGGGTAAGGCTTCGCGTTCGCGGGAGGAGTATCGCGAACGCGTAGAAGGAATTTAGGCGGCTGGGAGTTTAGCATCGCGAACGCGTGGTTGGCATCGCGTTTGCGAAGGGTAGCTGGAAGTTGGGCATCGCGAACGCATGGAAGGTGTCGCGTTCGCGAAGGGTAAGAGAGAGCTGTTCATCGTGAACGCGTGGGAGCTCACGCGAACGCGAAGAGCAAAAAGCTCTGGCAGTGAATAAAATCGCAGAAACAGAAGGCTTACGGGTTTACACCCCCAAAACATAATTTTGAGCCCTAGAGAGAAGAAAACTCGAGGAAATCACCGAGAAGTCATCGGGTATTCGTCGGAGGTAAGATTCTTGACTCAAAAACATCATTTTATGGTAGAATTAACATCAATCTTCATGAAATTGGGTTGAAATCTTGAAGAAATGTGGCCTAAATATTGAAAACGGGATTTTTGGATTTGGAAGGCCATTTGAACTCCGATTTCGATAAATTTTATATGCACGGACTCGTGGCGAGATGAGGATCGTGTTGGTACTAATTTCGGAATTTTCCGAGCAGTGGGCCCGGGGTCGGGTTTTACCAACTTAGTGTAATTATGCGAATTTCAGGTAAATTGAAATGAGTTAAGATTCTTTGACTCGTATTTCATATAATTATTGTGGTTTGACTAGATTCTACGCACGAGGGAGCTAAATTCAAAGGAAAAAGGCATCGCGGACGAGTCTACGACCGGCTAGAGGTGAGTAGTTCGTGTATATGGTAGCCTGAGGGTTCGAAACCCCGACTTAGCACATTGTGACGCTACTAGGGCATGGCTCGCACACCGTGGCAGGTGCGGGATTGATTGTGACTGGGGATTGAGACTTGGTCCATCCCGGAAATGAATAATATGTTATTAGTGTTGGTAATACACTGTATTTGATATATTTGTGGGTTGTAAGCCTTGTTTGGGGCCTTGTGCCGACCTGTAGTGTCCTTAGAGGACAATAATTATGTGATAGCTATAATTGTTTAAATCACTGATCTCAGTCTTGGAAATTGAAATCACACTTTTGAAATGCTAAGTCACCGGTTTTTGCAAATTTAATAAAGTTAAAGTATTTTTCATATATTGTGAACTGGAAACTGGAAGTAAGAAAAATGAACTGTTTTGTGACTTAGTTGCTTATTATGGACTAAGCATGGGATTGGGCTGCACGCCGCAGTGGTTGATATGAGGATCGGGCTGCACGCCGCAGCAGTATTGCGCTTGGGCTGTAGGAGCCCCTCCGGAGTCTGTACACACCCCCGGTGAGCGCCGTCGACGTTAAATTGGATCGGGCTACACGCCGTAGCGGTTATGTGCATTGCATTGCATCTTTATTTGTTGAATTACTCTGTGGTAGCTGTATTGTACTATTGTTGCTAGTTCGTAGGAGATTCGAACTGTAGTTTAGCTTCATTATGTGGTGATCTGTGGAATTCTTATTTTCAGCTGCTGTTATATATTTATTACTCACTGAGTACTTAGTACTCACCCCTACTCCCTGCACCTTTTGTGTGCAGACTCAGGTACTCAGGAGCAGTAGACAGGCATTTCCAGCGTTTGCAGTGTCATATCGAGTTGCTGAGGTAGCTGCCTACGTTCGCAGAACCTAGCTTCTCCTCTCCTTTCCAGTTGTTATTTTGTATTTTGTATTCAGACTTGAGTATTTCTATACAGTACTCTCTATTCCTGTTGGGTTTTGTTTGAGGCTCTAGACTTGTGACTCCGGATCTTTGGGAGTGTCGGTATTTCGTTCATTATTATTATTATTGGAGTTCTTAAACTCATATATTCTTCTTGGGTTGTCCATTTGGGACTGGTATTAGATGAAATCAGTAATTGTTGGTCTGGCTGGCCTAGCTTGATTGTTGGGCGCCATCACGACCGGATTTGGGTCGTGACACATCCAGAGAGCTAAGAAGTTAAAAAAGAAAGGGTGGACCCTCCCCAAACCTATCCCAAAACTATCCAACTCCTTTATCAAGCCTGGTACACAGAGACGTCTGGCAACTGTCATGCCAAACCGTGCGGAGATAAAACTGGATGAAGAGATTTTAGCAAGATTTGAAAGGTTATTTGAAGATGTGAATGTGATAGAGACGGGTGAAGGAACATGCAAAATGGACGTTCAATTTGTGGGACCCCACACTATGCCAAATAACTGGGAAGCTACTCCTCTTCCGATCAGGAGGGAGTTGTGGTAGTTAGCTATTAATATTTCATTCCCAAAATTGTCTTGTTTTAAAATTGTAATCCCATATCCCGTCAAATCAAATATATTCAACTCTTTTTACCTTTCGAAAATTTAATGAAATGCAATTTCTTTTCTTCCTCCATTTTGCCTTATTTTATTTTTCTTCTTTTGTACAGTTTAATATTTGCTGATTCCAATGATATGTCATGCATGAAGGATTCCCGGTCCAGCCTTGATAATTGAATAGTTATACAGGAAATTGAAAATGAACATGAAGTGGAATGTGAGGATGAGGAAGTATTGGAGGAAATTAGTAAAGATTTGAGTCATTATGAAGAAAAACCAAAACCGAACTTAAATGAGACGGAGTCTATTAATTTGGGAAATAAGGAGAATGTCCGAGAAACAAAGATTAGTGTGCATTTAGAGACTTCCCTCAGAGAAGATTTGATCAGGTTGTTACATGAGTATAAAGACATATTTGCTTGGTCTTATGATGACATGCCCGGGCTCAGTATTGACTTGGTGGTACATAAATTGCCTATCTATCCAGAATGTCAGCCGGTAAAACAAAAGTTAAGTAAGTTTAGAACGGACATCAGTGTGAAAATAAAAGAAGAAGTTAACAAGCAATTCGAGGCAAAGGTCATACGGGTCACTAAATATCCCACCTGGTTAGCTAATGTTGTGCCAGTTCCAAAGAAGGAGGGAAAAACTAGGGTGTGCGTTGATTATCGAGACCTCAATAAAGCTAGTCCAAAGGATGATTTTCCATTTCCAAATATCCATATATTAATCGACAATTGCGCCAAACATGAAATTTGTTCTTTTGTGGATTGTTATGCGGGTTATCATCAGATCTTGATGGACGAAGAAGATGTAGAAAATATGGCCTTTATCACGCCTTGGGGAACATATTGCTACTGGGTGATGTCGTTTGGGTTAAAGAATGCCGGGGCTACATATATGAGGGCAATGACCACTATGTTTCATGATATGATACATTGAGAGATTGAACTATATGTGGACGCTATCATTATCAAATCCAAAAAGCAATATGACCATGTCAAGGATTTAAGAAAGTTTTTCCAGAGGCTCCAAAGATATAATATTAAGCTCAATCCAGCAAAGTGTTCTTTCGGAGTGCCATCAGGAAAATTATTGGGGTTCATAGTAAGCCGGTATGGTATTGAATTAGATTCGTCAAAGATAAAAGCAATCCAGAATTTGCTTCCACTGAAGAACAAGAAAGAAGTGATTAGTTTATTGGGCAGGTTGAATTATATTAGCAGATTTATTACTCAGTTAACGTCGACTTGTGAGCCCATTTTCAAATTACTGAAGAAAGATGTTGCGGTGAATTGGACTGATGAATGTCAAGAGGCATTTGACAAAATTAAGGAATATCTGGCTAATCCTCCTGTATTGGTTCCTCCAGAACTGGGAAGACCCTTGATCCTTTATCTGACTGTATCGGATAATTCTTATGGCTGTGTACTGGGGCAGCACGATGAAACGGGGGAGAAAAATCAAGCAATATATTATCTTAGTAAGAAGTTTACATCTTACGAGGTAAAATACACTTAGTTGGAAAGAACATGTTGTGCCTTAACATGGATTGCGCAGAAGTTAAAACATTACTTGTCGTCTTATACTACTTATTTGATATCTCGGTTGGACCCACTGAAGTATATATTCCAGAAGCCTATGCCCACAGGAAGGCTCGCTAAATGGCAAATTATACTTACAAAGTTTGACATCATTTATGTAACTCGCACTACAGTGAAGGCACAAGCAGTTCACTACAAAAAAAAGCCTTATTAGGGACCAGTATTGTAAGGCCCCAGAAAATTTCGCTAAGTAATATAGGATTTTGTGGTGCCACGTAGGCTAATTATTATATTTTGTGTGCTATGAACATGATGGACATCAATTAGACTTGATAAATATGAGTATGAGTCTTATGGTAAGTGATATGAGGTCCAAATGGAAGCCCAAGTGTAAGCCAAATGGGAAAATTATCGAAATACGCCAAAATTCCAAATGGATTCGCACATAGCTCCACTTCAAAGGATCATATATAATTATGTATAAGTTTTTATGTTGTGAATAGCATATCAAATGAAAGCCCTTTGAGTCTAGTTTCCAACGCTTCAAACCGTTCGTCATTTGGACATTCCTACACAAAGTTATGATCAAATTACCAAAGGCTGGAAAATGCGATCGTGTGTCAGGTCAAATCTGCGGTCCGCATTTCTACTCTGCGGTCCGCATGTTCGTTCTGCGGTCCGCATCTTGACCGCATCTTGAACCAGTGTAGCTCATTTTTGGCTGCCGATTTTGCGGTGCATTTTGCGGCCCGCATGTCCATTCTGCGATAGCAGAATTGACATCGCAAGGTTATTCTTCTAATTTTTATAACCCGACCCCATTTCAATATATAGGCTTTGGGGTTCATTTTGGGGTCATTTCTTACTGATTTTAGAGAGATGTGAGAGTATTTTAGAGAGAGAAGGAGGAACCCAATATCCAAATCATCCAAATCTTGCATCAATCTTCAAGAATCAAGAACCCAATAGCAAGTTCTTCATCTAAAAGGTAAGATTCTATACCCTAGGGTTTTAATTTCGAGTTTGGTGTATAAGATGAGTTATTGAGGTATGATTCTTGGGTTTATTAGTATTGTGTATACATACATGTACAACTTAGGTTTATGGGAAGATTGTTTAACTTAAATAACTAAAGATTGGGTTAGGGAATGAAGGAAGTCTTAAAAAGGGGATTCGAAATCAAGATGCTCAACTAGTGTTTGATAAATTGTTCAAATGAGCTAGTTTCATGAATATCTTTCTAATATGTGTTTAATTTTGTTATGTTTCATAGTAGATTGGAATTGCTAGAGTTTTTGGAGTGTTGTAGTAACTTAAGGAAAGCTCAATCGAGGTATGTATGGCTAACTTTGATTCTTGTGAAATCGCCCTTATGTGTGCAATTCGTTTGGCATGTGTTAATTTGAGAGATTGTGTGTAATTTGTTGATTTTGTTGTTGGGTATCTAATTGATGTTAAACTACATGTGGTGTGGTATTAAATATGAATTGAAAGATAACAAGGGAATTGGAATTGGTGAAGAATTGTGAATAATGGTTATGATGGCCTATATGGCACCTTGTGGAAAAGAAACGAAACACTTGAAAATTGGTTTATTGTGGAAAGAGACGAAACACTTGAATTGTGGAAAATTGTTGAACATACTTGTGTAAATATTTTTGATTATGGAAATATTGTAACTTGGTTGTGATATTGGCTTGATAAGTAATTGAGAACATGAAACAATGTGCAAGTTGCTTATTTGAACTTGTTGAAATTGTGTGTAGTGCCTTATCTGCTGTTTGAAATTGTTGTGTTTTAAATTGTAAGGCGGGGTCGTGTTGCGCGCCGCAACGTGAGGAAATAAGGTGTGGGTTGGGGTGATAAGGGTGGCCGAGGTAATAAGGGTGGTCGGGGGTAATAAGGATGGAAAGCGATCGAAATCGCTATTGAAAATTGATATAAAAATCAATGATGTGAAATTGTGAAAGGAGACAGCAGGAGAGTTTGCAACCTGGGGGCACCGATTGCCCCTATGTTTGACTACTTGCAATTTATGTGGTTGATTGGTTGTTGTTCTAATTGTTGACCTTGAACGTGCTTATGTTGAGGCTTATCTGAAATGAGTAAAAGGTGGAAAACATGGTTGGCCGGCTTGATTAGTTTTGATGTAATTTAATGGCTTGAGTTTACTTGGGACAAAGTTTGTCCATACATACCAGTACAATTCAAGTGTACCGACGTCCCTTTTGCCGGGGACGCTACATTCGTATTATGATTGTAGGTGAATCAGTAGCAGGTACTTCAGCTCATCGGCAGTAGCATCCTTCATCTTCCACTGCCCGTTTTGGTGAGCCCCTTTCCTTTCGGGGCCCTACGTGGCTCATGCCACTCTTGTTTAGACTTTATTTTGATTTTGTGTAAGGTATAGCCGGAGCCTTGTTACCGGCAAGTATTGTATCGTCCTTTGTATCCTAGAGGTTCCGTAGGCATGTAAACTGTGGGATTCGAGGCTCATGTATATATTATGTTGGGCGTTGTAAAAATTGTAAACTTGTTAATGAATCACTCGCATGGTTATGTTTGTATATTGTGAAATCAGTTATAATTGGTAAGGTATTTGGTTAATGAGAAATAATCAACACAGGGGTAACACGTGGGAATGAAAGGCACCCAGGTCCGCTTGATTGGGGCTACCTAGTCAGGCGCCGGTCATGTCCCTCGATTTGGGGCGTGACAAACTTGGTATCAGAGCCTAAGGTTTTTAAGTGTCCTAGGATGTCTCGGAGCCGTGTCTAGTAGTGCCCTTCTTATCGGTGTGTTGTCGACCACATCATATAAGTTGGGGGCTGCATGGGCATTTAGGAATTTACCCATTTCTTTGATATTCCAGATCGTGCGATATGGCTCAAGATATGGAGCTAATTTCCTCTCTAAGTATTAACCTCAATATTGGTAATTTTGATACCATAATCTGTGAATTTGAAGCATGTAAGGTGAGATTTATCTCACCATTAAGTCCAAGTGGATCATCCAAGGACTTGTTAGAAGAATGTGTTGAGCCATGGAGTGATTGGTAGAACTTGTTGTTAAGGAGAGTACCCTTGTTCCTACTAATGTCACTGCACCACCAGATCATGTAGTATATCATCAGTATGTACGGCTAAAACCCCGTCTCTTAGAAATTAAGCTTCCATGGTGTCCGCGTAAATGTTGTAGGTTTAAAATATAATTTATGTAGTACCCGTTTTGTTATGTTAAGCGAATTATTGCTGTGAAAATGTATGTGGGAGGTACTTCTTCATTTGTTTAATATATTATTCTTGGTAGATGAGGATATGTAAAGAATGTGAACTATGTGCTAAAATGTCTTGACTTCAAGTCAAGTTTGAATTGATATTTTGATGCCAAATTTTGTGAGAAAACTTGTTATGGTTGATTCTTCCAAAATGTTGTTATGTGTACCAAAGGTATTTGTTTGATTGCATCTAGTCGTTGGTAATGTATAAAGATGTTTGGAAATGAAGTAAGTGACTGTGGAAATGTGGTAAGACTAGATGTTGGACTCTAGCTGTGTTTGATACTTTACATGAATTGGTGTTGTGACCCAATTTTGTGAAAGATGCATTCCAATATGATCAATGTGCTATTATTGACAACTTAAAATGGGTGCAAGGGGTATGAATCACGTATTGAAATGTGAAGGCCTTAAATTGAAATTGAAGCAGCATATATTAAATAAAACTGTGTGAAGTCCTATTTGCATAGAGATGTTGAAATAAGTCAAATGTTTTTGAGAAATAGAGTATAGACAATGTGTCAAGAACTCGAAATGAAATTGTACCTGGCAATATTTGTGACATGAGAGAATATGAAACGGATTATGATGTTGATGTGAAATATGCGGAAATGATGTGAAATGTGGGGAAGAAGAGACTGTGTTATGGAATGTGGCCTAGTGCCAAGACTGATGTGATAATTATGGCCCCAAGAGCCGACGGACAAATATACGAGAAAATGACATGATTCTTTTATTTGATAATGTGGTGATCATTTAAAGTGTTTGATTCGTAATTGTGATTTCCTTATTATTGTATGAAGCGTATAGGTGAATAATTTTATATGTGAACCCTATGGAAGGGCTATGAAATGCAACCTAGAGGTATGGAAATTATGTAAAGAAAAAAAACTATGTGATCCATTTTATTTGGTAATGTGGCGATTGTTTAAACTTTTTGTTAAACCCTTATGATTTCTTTGCCCTTGCATAGATATGTTCTTAAAAAGAATCTAAATTACAAAACAGTTCATGCACATGCACCTACTCTTTAAATGAGACGTATTATTTACAAAGTCTCCCTATCATAGTTCTATTGTTTACAACCTCCTATGGAATTGAGCTCTATAATTATGTTCCAGAATTGAGTTATAGCACTATTGATACTTCCTACTTGCTTTTTCTAAATTCTTAACAAAGGACTATTCCCGATGAATTTCTTTTAGAAACTCCTCATTTAAATTGACAACATCTGCTCACTTGTGTCTATACATGCACCATCGTAAAGTTTGTACATGTGGTGTCAAGTTCCATGCAAAGAATCCAATATTTGTGATCCTTCTCGAGTCACTCTTTTACTTAGTTGTGTGTGTCTTATATGGCTTGATCATTCAATCTACTCTCTTACGAGTATCATCATGAGACCCTTTCACTGTCTAGTAACATATATGCACATCTCAGTGCCTATCATATGAGTTCATATCAATCAAAATGGTCAATGTGTGCATAAAGTTTTTCTAAAAATTCAGATCCTCACATCCCGTCATAGGAAAGATCTTGTGTCGCCATAATTTTTGTTTCCACTTGAGATATCCCGTAGTAAGTAGCTCACTTGGTTTCTAGTATTGTGGTTGCCCGTGATGTAGAATTGTATTGTAGTTTGGAAGATAGTATAGCATAGGCATGTCCAACTCATAACGAATGATTATTCTCTCTGTATGTCTCCACAATGTGTTAATTGTATTCCTTATTTAGTGAAGTCGTTGTGCTAGAACCCAACACTTGTACGATAACCATAAGAGAACATGCCCTTCTATGTATCACTATGACATTTCCCTTCTATGTATCACTATGACATTTCCTTTTACAAGTCAAAACCTATGGAAATCTCATCATGAACATTTGCAAACCTTCAGCGATTATTGTGCACTGTCTCATTGTGTTTGGTTTTCTTCACACCCTCAACTTCTAGAATCATGGACTATGTCATTGTCATGTGTGGAGAGTTTTACTACCCTTGGTATCTCACCTTCTTGGCTAGATATGAGTGTTATTTGCCTTCCCCCCTGGAGCGTCGTGTTAACTATTAGAACCATCTAACCAATTCATGATTTTGTCCCAATATCAAGATTTCCTAGCTATTGAGTTTCACTCGTGAAAGGTTGAGATTAAATGACTTCGGATTTTTGTACATATCATGAACATGTTGATTTGAATGAAAAAAAATGGTCGTAATTTTTTTTTTCCTCATATAAGATCAATTACCAAGAAGTGTTAAGTTTTCTAGAATATGGTAATCTCATAAGCGTTCAATTCTTTTCATCCTTATAGGGTTGTGGCATAGATTCTGTGCGTCAAGTAATGTTAAGAATGTAATTCAGCTTCGTGTATTTTGAATCCCATATCACATTCAAAGTGCTAGAGTATTCCTATTCGGGGTCGACGGATTTTCCCTACCCTTTAGAAAATGAGTGGTTCACGTACTTGAGTATTCCTCCTTAATGATTCCTATTTCCCATGTACTACTTACTCCTATGCCTCATTTGTGTATTAATTAAGGTAGTCACGGTGATTAACCATGTCAGTTTTGTTAGTAGTAACATTTCATGTCTTTTAGTATACGACCTCATAAAGTGCTCTACCCAGTGCATTAATGGATTCCTGAAGAACTCCAGCCTGATCTTGAACTTTGTTGTTCCTCGTTGTATTAGATCATTGGGTATTGTAAGTTTAGACAAGTCAAAGATAAAGCTTCATAGTGTGGTCACATATATATTGATAGATAATTTAATGGTCAGTTTATGGTATCACATCTTAGGGTAACTATTAAGGGTCATCAAGGGTTTAGTGTGAGTGTACCCCTAAAAATATTATGTGAGTTAATAATAAAGGTAACATGACTGTATTACACATTAGGTTGCAATAGGTGTATGATATTCCCCATAACTGTTCCTCATGTACTTTGTGTTTCCATATGCTTATGTCTAAGAAGATAGTGAAAAAAAATGTGGGTATGAATTGACTTTATTGAACTATATGATCATGTTAATATCCTATATGATGCACTACTAGCAAGACTCATGATGGCTTGACTTCATATGGACTTGTTGATTGAAATGAAATTATATTCTTGTTGATGAACACCTTTGCGATTACATTAATGGCTGGTAAGGACTATTATGAACACATGATTGTTTGTTTACTATGAACTGACATCCTTGATGGTATGATGCCAAGTTATGGAATTGTGGGTTATTGTTGTTATCATGAATTGCAATATCCAGTGGAGTGTAAATTGTACGGTGGAAGTTATCAAAAGGTAAAGTCAATGGATAGTTATCTCATGCAAGATGTTTATCTGTCATCCTTGTTATGTATTTTTGGGAGTTGATATTACTTCTGAGAGGGTGTTATGACAATGCTTGTAAGTCAATAATGTCGTGTGGAAGGATAAATGTGTCGTGGAAGGAAAGTACTTTAGTTTGATTGAATACCAGTTAGTTTTGACTTGGAATGTACCATATAGGTATTTTGATGTAAAACTGTGCAGTCCATGTTCTAGTATCCTTATGATAATGTAGTGCTTGTAATACTGGGATTAGGATTATGGATATATACATTGTGGTGGTATGTATAATTGTGGATGTGTTGTTGAGACGAATTTGGTGATTCCCTGGCAGGAGGATAGGCCTAGTTACAAAGGAAACTCTGCCGAAATTTCTGAAAAATTTAGGAGTTAGTGAAAATTTAGAGACTGGAGGTAGGTTAGAAAAGAGATGTATGATGTTAAAGTGTTTGGGAAAGACTATACACCTCATTCGAGGACGAATGATCCTAAGGGGGGAGAATGTAAGGCCCCAGAAAATTTCGCTAAGTAATATAGGATTCTGTGGTGCCACGTAGGCTAATTATTATATTTTGTGTGCTATGAACATGATGGACATCAATTAGACTTGATAAATATGAGTATGAGTCTTATGGTAAGTGATATGAGGTCCAAATGGAAGCCCAAGTGTAAGCCAAATGGGAAAATTATCGAAATACGCCAAAATTCCAAATGGATTCGCACATAGCTCCACTTCAAAGGATCATATATAATTATGTATAAGTTTTTATGTTGTGAATAGCATATCAAATGAAAGCCCTTTGAGTCTAGTTTCCAACGCTTCAAACCGTTCGTCATTTGGACATTCCTACACAAAGTTATGATCAAATTACCAAAGGCTGGAAAATGCGATCGTGTGTCAGGTCAAATCTGCGATCCGCATGTTCGTTCTGCGGTCCGCATGTTCGTTCTGCGGTCCGTATTTTGACCGCAGATTGAACCAGTGTAGCTCATTTTTGGCTGCCGATTTTGCGGTGCATTTTGCGGCGTGCATTTTGCGGCCCGCATGTCCATTCTGCGATAGCAGAATTGACATCGCAAGGTTATTCTTCTAATTTTTATAACCCGACCCCATTTCAATATATAGGCTTTGGGGTTCATTTTGGGGTCATTTCTTACTGATTTTAGAGAGATGTGAGAGTATTTTAGAGAGAGAAGGAGGAACCCAATATCCAAATCATCCAAATCTTGCATCAATCTTCAAGAATCAAGAACCCAATAGCAAGTTCTTCATCTAAAAGGTAAGATTCTATACCCTAGGGTTTTAATTTCGAGTTTGGTGTATAAGATGAGTTATTGAGGTATGATTCTTGGGTTTATTAGTATTGTGTATACATACATGTACAACTTAGGTTTATGGGAAGATTGTTTAACTTAAATAACTAAAGATTGGGTTAGGGAATGAAGGAAGTCTTAAAAGGGGATTCGAAATCAAGATGCTCAACTAGTGTTTGATAAATTGTTCAAATGAGCTAGTTTCATGAATATCTTTCTAATATGTGTTTAATTTTGTTATGTTTCATAGTAGATTGGAATTGCTAGAGTTTTTGGAGTGTTGTAGTAACTTAAGGAAAGCTCAATCGAGGTATGTATGGCTAACTTTGATTCTTGTGAAATCGCCCTTATGTGTGCAATTCGTTTGGCATGTGTTAATTTGAGAGATTGTGTGTAATTTGTTGATTTTGTTATTGGGTATCTAATTGATGTTAAACTACATGTGGTGTGGTATGAAATATGAATTGAAAGATAACAAGGGAATTGGAATTGGTGAAGAATTGTGAATAATGGTTATGATGGCCTATATGGCACCTTGTGGAAAAGAAACGAAACACTTGAAAATTGGTTTATTGTGGAAAGAGACGAAACACTTGAATTGTGGAAAATTGTTGAACATACTTGTGTGAATATTTTTGATTATGGAAATATTGTAACTTGGTTGTGATATTGGCTTGATAAGTAATTGAGAACATGAAACAATGTGCAAGTTGCTTATTTGAACTTGTTGAAATTGTGTGTAGTGCCTTATCTGCTGTTTGAAATTGTTGTGTTTTAAACTATAAGGCGGGGTCGTGTTGCGTGCCGCAACGTGAGGAAATAAGGTGTGGGTTGGGGTGATAAGGGTGGCCGAGGTAATAAGGGTGGTCAGGGGTAATAAGGATGGAAAGCAATCGAAATCGCTATTGAAAATTGATACAAAAATTCAATGATGTGAAATTGTGAAAGGAGACAGCAGGAGAGTTTGCAACCTGGGGGGCACTGATTGCCCCTATGTTTGACTACTTGCAATTTATGTGGTTGATTGGTTGTTGTTCTAATTGTTGACCTTGAACGTGCTTATGTTGAGACTTATCTGAAATGAGAAAAAGGTGGAAAACATGGTTGGCTGGCTTGATTAGTTTTGATGTAATTTAGTGGCTTGAGTTTACTTGGGACAAAGTTTGTCCATACATACCAGTACAATTCAAGTGTACTGACGTCCCTTTCGCTGGGGACGCTACATTCGTATTATGATTGTAGGTGAATCGGTAGCAGGTACTTCAGCTCATCGGCAGTAGCATCCTTCATCTTCCACTGCCCGTTTTGGTGAACCCCTTTCCTTTCGGGGCCCTACGTGGCTCATGCCACTCTTGTTTAGACTTTATTTTGATTTTGTGTAAGGTATAGCCGGAGCCTTGTTACCGGCAAGTATTGTATCGTCCTTTGTATCCTAGAGGTTCCGTAGGCATGTAAACTGTGGGATTCGAGGCTCATGTATATATTATGTTGGGCGTTGTAAAAATTGTAAACTTGTTAATGAATCACTCGCATGGTTATGTTTGTATATTGTGAAATCAGTTATAATTGGTAAGGTATTTGGTTAATGAGAAATAATCAACACAGGGGTAACACGTGGGAATGAAAGGCACCCAGGTCCGCTTGACTGGGGCTACCTAGTCAGGCGCCGGTCATGTCCCTCGATTTGGGGCGTGACAAGTATTTAGGGACAAGTTTTAATTATGGTCCCTAAAAGTGAACTTATAAGGATGAGAATATTTTTTGGTCCTTAATATACAATTTTAACACATAAATACACGACCAGACCTATTCTTGTCTACACAAAAATTAATATCTGGTCTCTAACGCTGGATTTTAGCGGGATAGGCTGGCGGGAACTAATAAAATATAAAAATTAAAATTAAAAAACAAAAGGAAATTAAGCTCCAAATTACACCGAATCCCTCCAAATTGTGTTTTACCCTAAAATACTCAAACTTTAAGCCTAAAATCCCTAGGAGACTGCCAATCCAACTCCTTCAAAATTCAGAATACCCTGTTTAGTTTGCCAATCGAACTCTAAGCTTCAACATTCAGAATCTCAGCCGCTAAACTCATTCAAAAATCAGAATCTCAGTCGCTACAAAGATCGAGCAAGGCGTCAAACTCTGTTCAGTTTGATCGAGCAGCAAGGCGTCTGTTCAGTTTGATCGAGCAGCAAGGCGTCTGTTCAGTTTGATCGAGCGAGGCGCGCGTCTGTTCAGTTTCTTCTTTGGAGACTATACTATTGGATTTTCCGATAAACAAGTGTAAGTTCAATTTCTTTCTCTTTGATATGTTCCGTTTGTTTCTTCTTCTTGGTGTCCTTTTTCCCTTTGAATCAGAAATCGCAAAAAGGTGGTTCAATTTTTTGTTTCTTTATTTGTTTTCTGCAACTTAGAACTCTATATATGGATTCAATTTCTTTAATTTGAATCAGAAATCGCAAAAGGGTTCTTCAATTTCTTTCTCTCTTAGTTTTTGTTTCTAGTTATGGAATCGTAAAAGAGTATCTAGTATAGTCCAGGGGTGTTAATTGCCTGACCGTGATGTTGTAACTGCAGTGTCACAAGAATGACAATATATATTGTCCCTTATGTGTCTACTGATTACGCCTAGGGGAACTAAGATTGCTGGAAAGTTGTGGCTAGAGATAATCAAGATTGTTACTCGTTAAGCCAATGAAGGTGTTGCCAAGCAATACATCATCGATCAATTTAGGCATTTTCGGGGTGGACGGATGCTTAGTATGTTATATTCACAATTGTCGTGCTAGTATCTAATTACGTAATCTAATATTTGGATAGTCTAGACTGGATTCTACGTACATTTATAAGTTTGTACGTGTGCGTAGTAAATAGATAGAACTAATATTTGATGTTGGCAGTTTTTTCTATGGTAGAGACAAAGATATATAGCTTCTATTGTTGAGTATACAAGTATATTTTGTGCTACAATATGTTAAATGGAAGTTTGCCCATCATATTGAATTCACAGAAGTGCAGGCTAATGCTATTTATACTTTTTCTTCACTGTGAAGCAAATATGATATTTTCTATCCAACTCATCTTTTTACATATAGCAGAGCTAATAGGACATATTTGGTTCACAACAGATGAAGAATTATGAGAGTAGTGATCAGCAGGGCAGTGAAAAATGTTGTTTGTGTTGGTTGTACTGTGTGCATTAACAGGATATTGAGAAAAAATTTGTTGTTGGTTCATTTGGGTAAGGAGTTTTTTCTTAAGCTTCTGTCTATCTCTAGCTTTGTGGTTTTGAAACCAATAAAACACATTTTTCCCTTCAATTTTTCCATATGGAGATAAATGGGCAGTAATATTTTGTATTTGAGTAGCATTTGGATTTCTTAAACCTTTCCTATACATTTCTTCTAAGAACATAAGTTGTTCTGGGGTTGGACTCCACCGTGTTGGTCTTGTCATATATAATCCTTAAGACCTGTTACATCTTATAAAACTGAAAACAAGAAGTCTAGCTTACGATATATACATTGAAGTCAATAGGTTTGTATCTGGAAGGGTTTACGCAGAAGAATTCAACATAAATTAAAAGGGTGAGATTGAATTATGGTGGATGTCAGCTCTAAATTGAAGAAATTCTCAATGGACTGGTTCAGCTGTAGCTTACATGTTACCAGCTGCCAAAAGTAAGACAGAACTGTAGCGTATATACTAGGAAATTCCTATATATCATAGATTTGGAGAAAAATCATTATTCTCAATTGATAAAGCTCAAAATATTTATAATTGTCTTGTAATTAGGCATCTTCTAAGATGCACAAGCGAACGTTTTCTCAAAGAAACCACTGGGAATAATGTGTAATAGCTGGATAGAAGAAGACGAAAGCTAAACCACCGTAAATGGACAACTGTTAGGCCAGGGTAATTTGAATAATTTCTTGAGCACAAGATAAACCAAATTCAAAGCTAATATCACTCCTTAGCAGGTTTTAGCACATCAATAGAAGTTATGTAAGCCTATGTCTTGTTTTACTAAGTTTTGATTTGTCTTGGTTTAGTAGTCTTTGGAAGTAATTGTTCTTAAATAGCAAAGCATATAGTTGTAATTTAAAATATCATTAGCAAGCTGGTATTAAGAAATTGTTAAATCATGATTGGGATACTAATGTTGACCATTTCTTCTGTAGCTCCTTGTGGAAGTGCTTTGTTGCTTTCGCTTGGTGAATTGAATTAAATGTAGAAAAATATCAAAAAATCACTTATATGAACAGAGGAATGAGAGAACATGGTATGTGGAAAAAGCAAGTTCAGAGTATATATATAGGCAAATGATATATGAAAATGAAGAAATAATAAGTTGTATGATCAGAGAGTTACTTATTACTTTCTTTTTAACGTAATGTGCATCTTAATGTTTTTGTGATCTTAATTTTTCAAATATTATTTCTATTTTCTATCCAAGGTTATGGCACCAAGTAAACGATGGATGCAACTTGTTGATAACCGACTTGACGAATCCTACTTAATTGGGGTGCAACAGTTTTTGGATTATGCCTTTAGAAGAACAGGAGAATTATATGAAATACGATGTCCGTGTGTCAAATGTTGTAACACAACATTAGGAACACGTGAGACAGTCGAGATACATTTGAAAGTATATGGAATAATTAAAAATTATACTTTTTGGTATCATCATGGTGAAGTTTTGGGTGAGCCACAGTCGGAATGCGAAGTTGAAGATGATAATGAAGTAGATGATCATGAGGATGAGGATGAAATACATGAAATGCTGAGGGATTTGTATCCTAACCATGATGGAGGCACTGCTGATGTTGATGTTGGTTACAATGATTTACTTGAAGAAGAACCAAATGTTGAAGCCAAAAAGTTTTACAGCCTATTGAAAGATTTCGAGAAGCCACTATACCAAAGTTCAAAAATTTCAAAGCTTTCTACTTTGATTAAATTGCTTCACATAAAAAGTATGGGTCGTTGGAGCAACGAGTCATTTACAATGTTATTAAAAATGTTGAAGGATGAGATGCTGCCTGATGGAGCGAATTTGCCAAATTCATATTATGAGGCAAAGAAGGTGATTCGGGATCTTGGGCTTTCCTACCAAAAAATTGATGCTTGTATAAATGATTGCATGCTATATTGGAAGGAAGATAATTTACTTGATTCTTGTAAAGTCTGTGGTGCATCCAGATGGAAAACAGATAAACATAGCGGGGAAGCAAAGAATAATAAGAATGGTAAAAAAATAGCATCAAAGATTTTACGTTATTTTCCACTGAAGCCTAGGCTTCAAAGGTTGTATATGTCTTCAAAAACATCTTCTCTAATGACATGGCATCATGATAAAAGGGTTGATGATGGAACAATGCGGCATCCAGCTGATTCAATGGCATGGAAATCATTTGATGAACTCCATCCCTCATTTGCAGCTGAGCCTCGTAATATTCGACTTGGACTTGCTAGTGATGGATTCCAGCCATTTCGGAATTCAAAAACCTCATATAGTATTTGGCCTGTGGTACTTATTCCTTATAATTTACCACCTTGGTTGTGTATGAAACAGGAAAATTTCATTATGTCCATGCTTATACCTGGTCCAGATAGTCCAGGAGATGCAATTGACATATATCTTCAACCCTTGATAGAGGAGTTGAATGAGTTATGGGAAATTGGTGTTGAGACCTTTGATGCATCAACCAAACAGAATTTTAAGTTCCATGCTTCTTTGTTATGGACCAGCAATGACTTTCCAGCATATGGAAATTTATCTGGATGGAGTACAAAAGGTAAATTGGCATGCCCATGTTGCAATAAAGACACTTCCTCAATCAGATTGAAGAATAGTAAGAAACAATGTTTTATGGGTCATCGGCGTTACCTTCCTCTTAATCACAAATGGAGGAATGATAAAGAGTCATTTGATGGCACAAAAGAGAAAAGGCTCCCACCGAAAATGCATTCTGGTATTGAGATACTTAATCAAATGCAAGATCTTAAAGGGTTACAGTTAACAAATGATCCAAAGAAAAGGACCAAGATATCACATGATGTTCGAAAAGATAACTGGAATAAGAGGAGTATATTTTTTGAACTTCCATATTGGAAATCACTCTTGTTGCGACATAATTTGGATGTTATGCATATTGAAAAAAATATATGTGATAATATTTTGGGGACGATCATGAATACCAAAGGAAAGACTAAGGACACCATTAAAACTCGACTCGATTTGCAAGAAATGAACATTAGGCCGGAATTGCACCCAATCAAAAAAGGAGAAAAATATGAAGTTCCAACTGCATGTTACACATTATCTCCCCAAGAAAAGCACAACATATGCCTTTTCTTAAAGAACTTAAAGGTGCCGGATGGATTTTCATCTAATATTTCTCAAAATGTTAACTTGAAAGAGCACAAGATTTCTGGATTAAAGAGTCATGATTGCCATGTTCTTCTACAACATTTACTCCCTCTTGCTCTACGTGGTATGTTATCCAAAATAGTGTGTGAACCACTTATCGAGTTGTCTTTATTTTTTAATGTGCTTGGAGCAAAGGCATTAAGGACTAGTGACTTGGATCAGATTGAAGCTCAAATTCCTATAACACTTTGTAAGTTAGAAAAGGTATTCCCTCCCTCATTTTTTGATGTCATGGTGCACTTGCCTACTCACTTAGCTAATGAAGCTAAGCTTGCTGGACCGGTTCAGTATCGGTGGATGTATCCTATAGAACGATGGTTGTATTTTTTGAAATCTCTCATTGGTAATAGGGCTTGTCCAGAAGGTTCAATTGCAGAGGGTTATCTTGCAAATGAATGTATGACCTTATGTTCTAGGTATCTTCATAGAATCGACACAAAGTTTAATCAGCCAGAACGAAATGACGATGGTGGTTTAAAAAATTTTGATGGTGGTTTATCTCTATTTTGTAAATCTGGAAAAACTTTAGGAGCTCCAAAATATCATGATCTTGAAGCGGATGAATTGGATCAAGCACATATATATATACTGAAGAATTGTGATGAAGTTCTACCATTTCTAGAGTATGAAATTTTGTCCTTCATATCGCATTTTGTTTTCGTTGTTTCCTTTAGGATTGTTTATCCTTTATGTATGACATTTGTGGTTCAACTAAAATTTGTAGAGAATTTGCACGAACTCATGTGGATTCTACTCAACAGTTGTCTGATACAGAATGGAAACAGACAATTTATTGAATGGTTTAAAGATAGGGTGAGTAATATATACATATTAAATTTAAAAATCTAATATTATATTTTACCCATTTTAAATTAATCAACTTATCTTTTTAATAGGTTGCACAATTATATAAAGAAGATCATAGTCAGATCATGGAAGATCTCCTTGCACTTTCACGTGGTCCGACCCAATATGTGTTACATTATAATGGCTACGTTGTTAATGGATATAGATTTCATGTGGAAGATTATGATAAATATTTAAGGACTCAAAATTGTGGTGTGGTTGTTGTCGGTGAGACTGATGAACATAGTGAGAATATTGATTACTATGGAGTTTTAATTGACGTTCTTGAATTGCAATTCACCGGAAGAAGAGTGACTTTGTTTCGATGTAATTGGTTTGATGTGTATGATAAAAAGAAAGGAATTAAAACAGATGAATATGGTATTGTAAGTGTTAATTGGGGGCGATATTTGAAAATAAATGAGCCTTTTATATTAGCGGACCAAGCATCTCAAGTATTTTATGCTAATGATAATTCCAACAAGGGTTGGTGTGTAGCAAGAAAGACACAACCTCGCGACTCCTATGAGATTTTGCAACAAATGGATGGTGATGTTGTAGATTTAGAAAATCCTACACAAAATAAACGAAAAAGAACCGACTGAGGTGAAGTATCTCTTTATGCCATTACCATATTATTGTTTTGATTATGATTATCTATTTTTTTGTTGGTACATTGCATTTATAATGTCTTATTTCTTTTTGTAGGTTTGATATGAGACCATCAAAGAATGAAAATGAGGTAGCATCTATTGGGAGAGCTACTACTAAATATGCGTTTGTTGCACCGGTTGCTATAGGGAAGGGACGGGGGAGAGGGATTAAATCTCTGAGCTCTTTAGGGGTATCTAGAACAGATATTCCATTTTTTCCATCTACTGATCAAGCTATGAAGTACAACCAAATTGTTGAAACGAGTATGGTTTTTCAAATATATTTTATTATCAATTTGTACACCTAAATTTTAGTGCTATTTTCTTACTAATGTGATTTCCTTATACTAGGTGCTGTAGTGAAGGGACTTGGACGAGGTCTTCGATCTATGTGCTCGTTGGGGGTGTCTGAAATGGGACCAACGAAAAAAAATCAATTGGATTTTGAGAAAGGGAATATGCAAACTAATATTCCATCTTATCTACTGATGACATTATGCACTACATTAAAAAAAAATCAGAAAGTGCGATTTCTAAAATCTATTCTCTTTTAGAATCAATTTTGTAATTATTTAGATTTGATTTCATGTACTCATGTAATTTCTTGCACCAGGTGATCTGGGAAAGGAACGAGATCAAGAGCTTAGATCTATGTCTTCCCTTGAAGAAGCTGAAAATGAAGAGCCATCTTTCCGTCAAAATCCTCATTATAATTGTCAAAGCATGTCAAGACCTTCTAAGAGTACCTTGTCTGCTGCTCAAGAATTGCGAACAGTGAATAAGAATCATTTGGTTCATGACAAGGATGTTGATCAAGTTATGCACTCCACCCAAAAAGTTGAAGCAAGTATGTTTTCTCAAACCTATTATTTTTCTTTAGAATTTAATTTAATGCCAAATTTTTAGTAATAGGATTTCTTGCACCAGGTATTCTAGGGAAAGGACGAGGGCGAGTTAGATATATGTGCTCATTTGAAGAGTCTGAAAATGAAGAGCAATCCTTCTATCCAAATTCTCATTATGCCAGTCAAAATATGCCAAGACCTTCTAAGAGTACAAAATTAGACTCTACCATGTATGCCGCTCAAGGATTACGAACAATGAATCAAAAGCTTTTGTTTCATGACAAGGAGAATATGCAAACTGATATTCCATTTTCTCCTTCTATTGATCAAGTTATGCAGTCCACCCAAACAGTTGAAACAAGTAAAGTTTCTCAAATCTGCTTGATCACAAGTTTACCATTTTTATAATATTTTCTAACAATTATAAATTAAGCAAATGTAGGTTCAGGTACTGCTGGAAAGGTAAAAAAGGTTCGAGGAAGTAACAAGTGCAAAGAAGTTGCATCACTTGAAGTTGGAGAGAAGCTAAAAGTAACATTCTACAATAATCGAACAGTGGGAAAGAATATCAATCTATTTCCGAGGCACTTGGGAAAAATAGTTCGTGACCGTAATATATGCCCGTTGGGAGTATCATCGTGGAATCTCATTAAGGAAGAGAAGTTAAATCACATGTGGGCAGCTGTTAAGGTAATCCTAGTTTCATTCTTGCGAATGCATTTTCTTAGTGTTTCTGAAAGTTGGAAGTTGATAGCTTGAGTCGAACAGAAGATATATCAAGAAAAAGAATTTCAGTATTGCAATTGAATCAGTTACCAGATTTCTGTTTTCTATAATTCATCTGTTACCAGATTTCATTTGATGCCCTTCTTCTGTTTTCTATTTTCTGTCTTCTTCTAATGCCCTTCTGTTTTGAAGTCCAAAGTACTGGTTAGAATGGCATACTCTGTTTTGAGTTAATTTGTTTCGTTTTATTTGGTTTTGATTGATTGATATATAAATTGATCACCTCATCGAAATGAATTCGGTATGATTTTTCTGGTTCAACTTTTTATTCGGTTAAGATGGCAACGATCTCTACTATGCACTGTAGTAACAATTCCATGGTATAAGGATGAAGTAACATGGACCTTTCATTATGTAGCTTTGTTTCTAATAAGAATATCTTACACACCAGAAGGGATTTACTCATGCAGTACGCCAGTTAGCAAGACCATTTCAATAATCTGCCATCTCTAACTCTAGTTTTAGCTAATAACCATGATACTTAATCCTCAAGTTGCTTATTAAAGGTGATATCTCAAGATTCTTGGAGCATTTTCAGTAAATTTATTTAGCATAGCTAAGCTAACAGCTTAAATATGCTTCTTGTCCTAGGTCTGCGTCATTTGAAATACTTGCAAACTCTCATCTCATGGATATTCTTGGAGCATTTTCAGTAAATTTATTTGGCATAGCTAAGCTAACAGCTTAAATATGCTTCTTGTCCTAGGTCTGTGTCATTTGAAATACATGCAAACTCTCATCTCATGGATATTCTTGGAGCATTTTCAGTAAATTTATTTAGCATAGCTAACAGCTTAAATATGCTTCTTGTCCTAGGTCTGTGTCATTTGAAATACTTGCAAACTCTCATCTCATGGATAAACTTTGGCATCCTTGTCTCTGTTTATATTCATGGGCTTATTCTGATTCCACTAGCTTATGAACCAATCAACTCCGCAGATCAGTTAATCTAAACAGCCCTAGCAATTGTTTCAGTGGTAGTGATAGTTAAAGTTTGAGTGTTGGTCGTAGTAAATTTAATCAAGTTATTTAGCTAGATGAGAGTCTTTTGTTTTGCTCCTTTTGGGTTGAGACTGCATAGAACTTTAGGATCTCTACCTTTCACATTCAAGAGTATGCCAGATTGATTTCTGCCCTGTATTCAAGTATAAAATTGAAATAAAGCTAAGGCATTTGTTAATTCAAGCTTTATTGTAGGACTATGTTTTCTTCTATAACATGGAGTTTCTGTGATAATATTGGATATCAATCTATGTTTGATGTATTGCAGGATAAATTTGAAAGTGATGACATGGATATCCATCGGGATCATATTTTGGGATGGATGAAAGAGTTATGGAACAAATGGAGAGGACAATTGCATGCAAACTATGTGAAAGGTAAGCCAATCCAAGAGGCTCTTAAGAATGTGCCCAAGGGGGTAGACAAGAAACAATGGGAGTGGTTGGTAAAAGAACATTTTTCTACCGAAACTTTTCAGGTTTGACATACTACCTAATTATGTAATTTTATTTTATACAGTGATATTTTAATTAATACATTATTTATAGCATTTGATTTAATGTTGTCACTCAAATATAGGCGAGAAGTAACAGGAATGCAGCAAATAGAACTAAGTTGAAGATGCTTCATCATATTGGTAGCAAGCCAATTAGAGAGATTATTTATCAAAAGGTGTTATTATCAAATCTATTCTTGCTTAATATTAATGAGACGTTATTTGACATATTTACTTTTATGTAAAGGGCGGAAAAGATGGCACACCACCAGATTTGGCAACTATTTTCTTCGAGACTCGCAAGAAGAATAACATACTTGTTGAACCTGAAACAATCGAGAAACATGTGCGTTTGGTTAATTGAATTTGTTCTTTACTTTAGTTATTATGGGATCTGACAAAAATTTCTCTATATACTTTGTAGGCTCAAATCAAGGAATTGGTGCAGTCTGAACCGTCACTTCCTAACATAGAGATTGTAGAAAAATGCTTTGGACCTCAAAGTCGTAGTCATGTATTTGGCTTTGGGGGTGGATTAAAGGCAAAAGATTTGAAAGGGGGAACTACCTCAAAAACTGAATTATTGGCTAAGCTACGTTCAACTGAAAATGAAAACCAGTCTTTGAAGGATCGTCTGTCTAACTTCGAAAATGAGATGAGAGAATTGAGGAAAATAAAAGAATTAGTACTAGCGCAACAAACTAATTTCCAGCCTCCAGCTGAGGAGAATGACTATTTGGATCCTTGATGACACTAGGTGAGTAACAACTTACATGAAACCTCAATTTATTTTGTTGATTTAAGTGTATGTTAATCTATGAATGTGATTTAAGTGTATGTTAATCTATGAAACTAATTGAGGTGAGGCGATGCGAGCTGCCATCGCTATTTTACAGTGTGGCGTAGCATTTTCAAAAAGGCGAGCGCCTCTGCCTTTGTAGCGTGAGGCGACCTGTAGCGTCGCTTTTTGCAAAAAAGAAAAGAAGAAGGCAGTAGCTAAGAAGAAGGCAGTAGGACCTTGAACCATTTATTACAGTTTTCAGATCTGTCTTTTGAGTTGTTTTTCTCTAATGAGTTGATTCTTCTAATGTCTTGGTCATGGACTAGCTAAGCTAATGACTAAAGTGACTCATCAAGCACCTACCTAGTTTGATCTGTATGTTTCAAAGCAACAATAGATTTGAAAAATCCAGTATTAGCTCCACATGAAAATTTCATATTCTCAGACTTAGAAGCTGCAGCACCTGCACATTCGAAATCCTCAAAACCTACATGTTCGTGTCGTTTCTTGATAAGATAGAAAATCAGTTGGCAAGTAGTGAGGAGAGTGAAGAAGTTTAGCTCGTTCAATCTTGTGTTTATAGTCTTTGTCATATTCATTTGTGCTATAACTTGGAACAATGGGCTTTTCCCTGGAAAGTACTTGAAGTATAAATGTCAATCTGATCACATTCTAAAACTTTACGGGTGTGTTTGGTATGAAGGAAAATGTTTTCCATGGAAAATGTTTTCCTAGAAAATGTTTTCATGGAAAATGAGTGATTTTATCACTTATTTTCTCTTGTTTGGTTGGTAAGTGGAAAACATTTTCCGGAAAATATTTTCTATGTTTGGTTAGAGAGTAAAAAATAGTTTTTTTAGAATTTTTTTTTTGCAACTCTCCTACCCCTCCCCTCCCACCTCCCACACCCCTCCCCTTCCCGAAGTCTCTAAAAATTGACACAATCTAAAGGAACTAATGTGATGTTTTGCTTTTTAACGCAAAAATCGCGTATTTCCGAATCGGTAAATTTATAATTTCTAAACCCGTAAACTTCCGAACTCATAATTTTGGAACTTGTAAAATATTGAGTCTTTAAATGATAAATAATAAAATTAAAAACTGAAAAATATATTTTAAAATTTTTTCGGGGGGGGGGGGTGGGGGGGGGGGTGGGTTGGGGCGGGGGGGGGGGGGTGGCAGTAAATCGAAAAAAAATAAAAATTTAAATTACAAAAAAAAAGTAATTTTTTTTGTGGGGGGGGGTGTGGGGGGAGGGTGGAGGTGGGGGGGTAGGGGGAGGGGGTAGGGAGTGGGGGTGGGTGATGCAAAAAAATAAGAAAATAGAAATTTAAAATTATAGAAAAAAAAATTAAGGTAAAAGAAATTTTTTTTCGGGGTGGGGTGGATGGGTAGTAGGGTGGATGGTAACGGAAAAACTGAAATTTTTCTAAAAAAAAAATTGTTTTTTGGAGAGGGGGTGGGGTGGGTTGGTGAGGGTGAGAATGGTTGAGAAGGAGCTTTGGAAAATGTTTTCCCTTCTTTTGATAAGGAAAACATTTTCCTCCAATTGGAGGAAAATGAATTGATAAGGAAAATGTTTTCCAAAACATTTAAGCCAACCAAACATGGGAAAATTGGAAAATATTTTCCAGAAAATGTTTTCCTTCATACCAAACACACTCTACATGTAGCATCAAGGTCTATGTCTGAATTTATCTTGCCATTTTAAGCTGCTGATGAACTTATATAATCTCTTGGGGAGAAAGTATGGTGAAGTTATCAGTGTTGAATAACTTGTGAGCTTGCTTGAGTTTCTGCTAACTAGCAACAGTTGTAACTCGACCAAGGCATTTTTACGGAGTGAACATCTTTTGTAACTTTTTGTTACTCTTATTTTAGGTTTCTTTTGATAATAGTGGTCCTTGTACAACTTTCTTGCAGTACATGAACAATTTGAATTACCTATCCAGCGAAGCTTTCTCGACTATTCCACAAGTACTTTCTGCAACTGAGGCTCTGAGACCCACTGCCATGGGTTTTACAGGTAAGTATTGCCATTTCTTTTATTTCTCGTGAGGTGTATACACTGTTACCAATCCATTCTCTCTGGCTATTGGTCCCGAAGAACACAATTGGAAAAGTAAAGAAAATAAAAGACTGCTACAACTACAAGTAGCAACATGGCTAAATTTGCTACTATGTATCAGCATAGCACAGAAAGGCATACTACTATATATTGTTATAAAAGTATATAGAAGAAAAGAAAATATTTGAAAGCAAGTTAGAAGAAAACAGAAAGGCTATTGTTCTAGCAGTAGTAGGTAAATATTTTTGAAAACAGAAAGGCTATTGTTCTAACAGAAAGGCTATTGTTCTACTTGATTCACATCTTTTGCAAGTTGACTCTTGCTCTAGTTTTTCATTATTTTGGCTTCCAAATTGTTCTATGCCGCAAAATTGTTTCGACTCCAATAGTACTATCAAATAAAGTGACTCATCAAGCACCTACCTAGTTTGATCCCCAGTTTCATATACTGCAGTTGTATAAATCAAAGCAACAGTAGATTTGAAAAATTCAGTATTAGCTCCACATGAAAATTTCATATTCTCAGACTTAGAAGCTGCAGCACCTGCACATTCAACAGGTTAATCTGTTAATCTGTTAAGCTCGTTCTGTGAAGCTCAACAAACTTCTACAGATTTAATCTGTTAATCTGTTAAGCTCGTTCAATCTTCTACAGATCTGTTATACTGCAGTTGTATGTTTCAAAACTTTTGAAATGACCTTGTTGCTAGATCTATGATGTTATGATTGGTTGTAACCCTCTTAATGCTCTTGCTTGTTGTATTATGTCAAAGCTGCATACATTAGCTGTAGTCTTTAAGTTGCTTTGGTTAAGGAAAGATCACGGTATGTTCGTTATTTCCATGTTTTCTTGGGACTGCTGGTCCACTTAATGGAACCAAACTTATGCGAAGTTTAGGCAAGATATTTGCTAGAGGTAATGGACCTTGTTAAAAAAGCTCAATTGGAATGATGGTTGTGACTACCATATACCATAAGAATGGACTGTATGCTGTGTTTCTGTAACAATTTTATGCAAGTAAGATTGACATAAAATTTCTTTAGGGACTTGTGACTTAAGTATCTATACATCTGTTATATATAGTTTTTTTAACTGAAATTTCTTATTTCTTTAACAGGTTTTGGATATTGAAGTTTACGAGAAAGCCGATCTTTGACGACATAGAGATCAACCACAATTTTGGTTGGAATTTCAAGAAAATTTTACATTACAATCGAGGGATATTATTAGTATATGTTGTTTTTTGCTAAATGTTTATGAACACAATATTGTGACTAGCTTAAATCATTGATGTACGATTCAACTAATTAATTAATTGATGTTGATCATTTTGGTATTATTCTATGAAAGCAACATTATCTATATATTAAGATTTCCGATTCTCTAGTTGCAAACTAAATGTAATTTATAGGGACTTGTGACTTGTTTCTTTAGGGACCGGCTTTAAACTTCTCTGAATAGCTATAACGACCAGGTTCTAACTGGTCGTGAACGTTTTAATGACCATATTTAAACTAGTGGCAAAAATATTTTAAGGACAAGAAATTTATTGGTCGTGAAATGTTTTAACGACCATCTTTAAACTAGCCGCGAAAATGTTTAAGGACCAGAATTGTTGTCCCTAAAATATGCAAATTACCACCAGAATTGTGGTCCTTAAAAACATTTACAGTCCAGTTTAAAACTGGTCGCAAATGCTTAATAGCGACCAACCCATTTAACTCGTCCTTAATCGCCGTTAAGGACCAAAATTGTAGTCCCTAAAATATGCAAATAACCACCAGAACTGTGGTCCTTAAACACATTTACAGTCCAGTTTAAAATTGGTCGCAAATGCTTAATAGCTACCAGCGCATTATCTCGTCCTTAAAAGCCTTTAGCGACGAAGGCTGTAAGGACCAGTTTAGCTGGTCGTTATTAAGCATTTGCGACCAATTCGTTACTTTTAGGGACCATATTTCCCTTCGCTATTGAACATTTTTCTTGTAGTGTAGTGCAAGAAGACAAGTCATAGATAGGATTTTCTTGTAATTCATAAGATCATAGTTTGGAATAGCTTCTTTATTTTCATTTTATCCCGGTGTAATAAGGAGTTAGTCAGTGATTATAGCAACAACAGCATCAACAGCAAGTCTTGGTAGTTTCAAACTACCAGACCTTCCCGAACTACACTGACCTGATTCATGTTTAGCCCAGGATATGTAGGCAGCCTCTTAAGTAGGGTGCGGTCAAAAGTTTTTCAAAATGCTTCTTACGGAATATGCAAGTGGACAAAAATCTCTCATTACTGCTCACTTATCTTTGCACTGAAACTCTTCGTGTTCCCGAGCAAAGAGGGGCAACTGTGAGCACGTGATTTTTGTCCTGAGCAAATAAATTCCCATATAAATATAAAAATAAATACAAAAATAGTTTTTGGTGTGTAATTGTGTGATTTAATTGGAATACTCGTGTGTTTGCTTTAAAAAATAATGTTGAAATTAAAACTACAAAAGGAATCAATTAAATATCACAAAAATCTGAAAATTCAGAAAAAATAAACAAAAATACAAATACGCGACAAAACAAAAGAAAAATGGCAAAAAGTATCAGAAAATATCAGAAAAATCAGGAAAAAATAGGAAATAAAAGAAATATAACAATTGAAAATAAATACATAAAGAGAAAAAGGAAATACAAAGAAATAACTAAAATACAAAGACAAACAAATACAAAATACAATATAAGTTCGGCTACACAATGAAATACATGTATATACAATAAGCCCAAAAATACCAGGCCCAAAAGACCAGCCTGGTCTGTTCAAGCGCATAGCCAAACAACGGCATATGAGCCATTTGAATCTCAGCCGTTGATGAAATTAATCCAACAGATCACATGAGACGGCATCATTAAAAATTAAACGACATCGTGTAAAAGACTAATACTGGCCGTTCAATAGGAATGATCAGATGGATGACATTGAGTCTCATTAAAAGCTAAACGATGCAGTATGTTAAAACAATCTCAACCATTCAAACTCAATATCCAACGGACAGGAAGTAGCCTCTCACTTAACCAAACGTTGTTGTTTTGAAACAAAAAATCCTGGCCGTCGATCTTGGTTGATCCAAAGGCCAGGATTACACGAGACAAGGTAAGTATAAATAGTCCCATCTCCGTTCAATATCCTTATACTCACATTCATTATACATATTTATAATACCCTAGCCGCATCCCTTCTATCTCCTTCTTCCTCCTTAGTCTCCCATGGAGATTGGCCGGACGGCCTATTACTACCACTATCTCCGGCTCAGGCAGCCATCAAATGCCCCATCCTTTACCCACCAAACCTTGCAACCACCAAAAAACCATCATTAAACAAAAAACCCCCTTCTTCTTGAAATTCTGGTCGCTGGAACCCTAGCCAGCGACCTCAAAAACTATGAACCAGCCTTCGAAATAACACCACAAGACCACCTTGAGGTGATCTATCACCTTACCTAGGTGGCTAATCTCGAATGTCACCGAAACTCTTCGAATATTACAAAAAAGACTCACCGGAACCCTACTCCAGCGGGCACCCAAAAACAACCCCACCCCAAAACCAATAAACCAAGCCCCATACCACCCCACACCCCCCAAAACTCAAAAAAGAAGCCTCATCGGAGAAGGCCAACAGCCAGAAGACTAAACGTCTTCGAGATTTTTGGAGATATAGAAATAAAGAAGAAAGAAAGAAGAAATAAAAAAGAAAGAAAGAAAGAAAAGAAAGAAAGAAAGAAAAGAGAAGGAAAAGAAAGCCCAAAAGCTAAGTTCTCTGTTCCTATTTTCTGTCTGTTTGATTCTGAAACTGTTTTCTTGGTATGTTTATGATATCCTTATGAGCCTATCTCTTATGCATGCTTAAATGATGAGATCTACCTCTGGTTGTTACACATGCCTAAGTCTGTTATTGTGACGACCCAAAGGGTCATCACTTATTTAATTAATCATTTCGAGCTTCTCTGAGGCCTTGAAAACCTCATTCTATGTTGCCTCGATTTACGTGCACGATCCGAGCATGTAGCCGGAAAGATTTTGTGATAGAAAATATGAATTCTATGAGAAATTTGGATAAAAATGATATTAATATTGATATGGTTGACTTCAGTCAACATTTTTGGTAAACGGATCCGGACCCGAGATTGGATGGTCCCGAGAGGTCCGTAGGAAAATATGGGACTTGGACATGTGTCCGGAGTCGAATTCTGAGGCCTAGAGCCCAAGTTATGAATTTTTCTATGAAATTGTTTTTGATGTAATTGTTAAAGGAAATAAATTAATTGACCTTGGTATCGGGCTCGTATTTTGGTTCCGACGCCGGTACAAGTCTTAAATATTATATATGTGATTTCTGTAAAGTTTGGTGACATTCGGATGTCGTTTGAGATGTTTTGGACCTTGAGTTCCAAGTTAAGAAGTTTGGAAAATCAAAAGTATGAAAATCATGAGTTTGGGGCTTGATTTGATTAAAACGAAGTGATATTGGCGATGTGATCGCACGAACAAGTTCATAATGTGTTTTTGAGGTTATGTACATGTTTGGTTTGGAGCCCGGGGGCTCGGGTAAAGATTTGATAGGCCGTTGGATGAAATTCTGAATTTTTGAACTGCTGGTTTTTCACCCAGCTGTTGGCTTCGCAATTGCGAAGAATTTCTCGCAATTGCGAAGGGGACAATGTAAGGCAAGGCTCGCAAATGCGAACCTTTATCGCAAATGCGAAGCCCCTTTGACCCAGCCTTGTTCGCAAATGCGAACAATTGTTCGCATTTGCGAAGGTCCCCAGTGCCTGCCTATGTTCGCAAATGCGAACAAAAGTTCGCAAATGCGAATATTCCCCATACTGCCTTGGTTCGCAAATGCGAACCATTGTTCGCAAATGCGAACACTGCCTTATACAGCATGTGTTCGCAATTGCGAACAATAGTTCGCAAATGCGAACTTACCAGTTTTTCCTTGGCTTCGCAAATGCAAATAAAAGTTCGCAAAGGCGAACTTCCCAACCTTAGATTATTTTTCAAACTCCAGAAATTGGTCGGGGTTCGCAATTGCGAACCCATGTTCGCAAATGCGAACACAGAGACCTGTAAAACACGATTTTCAGTCATTTCTTCACTTTTTACAAAACAAAGACACCCATTTGCGATTCTTCACGGATTTCTTCTTCATCAAAACGATTGTAAGTCACTTTTTACTTAATTCTTTCAATTCCTAACATCATTAAACATGTTTTTCATTAAAAATCAATGATTTTCATGGTAGAATTCTTGTTTTTATTAGAAAATAGGGTTTTTCATAAATTGGGGAATTGGACCTCGAATTGAGGTCCGATTTTGAAACAAATCATATACATGAACTCGTGGGGAGATGGGTAACCGGATTTTGGTCCTAACCCCGAATTCCGACCATGTGGGCCCGGGGTTGAAATTCACTATTCCGGGGCAGAATGTTGTAAAAGTTGTAATTGGCCTTATGAATTAGTTTGTTGAGTAGTATTGATGATATTAAATCAATTATGTATAGATACGATTGGATTGGAGCCAAATTTGAAAGGAAAAGGCATTGCCACGGATTGAATTGTTCATAAACATTCGAGGTAAGTGTTTGTTCTATCCTAGCTTGAGGGAATAGGATTATGTGTTATGTGTTATGTGATCGAGTGCGGTGTATGGGCTGTGGTGACGAGCATCCATACACTGGCGTCTAGTATGACCGTGAGTCATTGGAAAATGATTATTTTGAGATATATTACAGATGAATTGTTATTGTTCTCCCTTGTTGGGACTTGTTGTGAAGATAATTATTGATTGCCCTTGATGGGACGGTTTATGAATTACCGTTTCTTTCTTTGCCCTTAACTATGATTGTTATTTGGGTGAGGAAGAGTGATAATGCACGAAGGGTGATGCCGTGCCATGTTTATTTATTTATGCACGAAGGTTAATGCCGTGCCATGTTTATTTATTGATTATGCACGAAGGATCATGCCGTGCCCCGTTATTGAACCATGTACGAAGGATCATGCCGTACTATGGATGTGAGGATGAGAGTAAAAGCACGAAGGGTGATGCCGTGTACTTTATTTGTTTATTTGGTGAGGATGAGAGTAAAAGCACGAAGGGTGATGTCGTGCAACTGCTTGCTATTTCTTGAATTGATATTACTTGTGTTTACATTATACTTTGTTTTTCCTTGTGAAATTATTAACTGTGGTTAATTGTTGAATTCTTTAAGATATTCCTTATGGTGTTAATACTTGATTATTTCTTGTTATTTTGTGGTACACATATATATATTGAATTGCACGGGTTTATGTGGGTGTCTGGTCCTAGGCTTGTCACTACTTCGCCGGGATAGGCCAGGCACTTACCAGCACATGGGGTCGGTTGTGCTGATACTACACTTCTGTGTGTTTTTGCACAGGTCCAGGTTACGATCAGGAGCAGCAGCAGCAGTAAATCGATTGCGTGGGAGTTGATCATATTTGAGACCGAGGTAGCTTGCAGACGTCCGCAGGCCCGGCGTCTCTCTCTTTATTTATGTTATTAGCTGTAGTCTCTTTGTTCCGAGACAAACAGAATTATGCTATATTTCCTTCAGACTTTTATGTGTAGTATTCCATAGTAGTTCGTGAGTTGGTGACTCCACGTCTTGGGTAGAGGATTTCAGTACGATTTTCACCTTGTGAATTGTTATTTCCATTTTTATAAAGCATTCTGCATTTATTTAATTAAAATTGTGTTCAAAACAGGATAGTATGAATACAGTGGCTTGCCTAGCTACCACGAGTAGGCGCCATCACGATCCCGATGTTGGGGGAAAAATCCGGATCGTGACAAGTTGGTATCGAGCTCTAGGTTACATAGGTCTCACCACTCACGAACAAGCTTAGTAGAGTTTGAGAGGTAGGTACGGAGACGTCCGTACTTGTCCTCCACAGTCTATTGAGTTAGGAAAGAGTCTCTCATTTGTTCTTTCTTGTCGTGCGACTTGTTCCTCAATTACCGATTGAATTTCTATTCCGTCCTTTCGCAGATGGTAAGGACACGCGCTTCTTCGTCCGCCGACCGGCAGCCCGAGCCCCGAGCGGTCCCGTGAGGGGCGGGGGCCAAGGCCGTAGCGAGAGGCCGTGGTAGGGGTAGAGCTCGGCCCCGGCAGCTACTCCGGAGGTGGAGCCTCATATTGAGATTGACGAGGAGGTTCCGGTTCCGGCAGCTCCAGTGGGCCCAGCTCAAGTCCCGGGAGAGGCTTTATTTACCCCGGATCTCCGGGATGCTTTGGTCGGAATAGCGGGATTCATGGACGACATTGCCGGAGCGGGTTTATTATCGGTTGCCCCGGCCACTTCTCGGGCCGGAGGAGGGGCCCGGACTCCTATCGCTCATACTCCGGAGCCGGTAGCTCCTCAGCCTCAGGCACCAGTAATTCAGCCAGCTGTGGCCACTCAGTCAGGTACCACAGCTTATGCCGGCGATGGAGCGGCCATGACTTTCGATTCGTTATGGAGGCTTGATCGGTTCTCCAAGCTATTTACCACTACATTCAGTGGAGCCGCATCAGAGGATCCTCAGGACTTCTTATTCACTTGCCATGAGATTCTCAAGACTATGGGGATCGTGGAGACAAACGGAGTTGACTTCTGTACCTTCAGACTTGCAGGATCCGCCAAGACTTGGTGGAGAGATTATTGCTTGACTCGACCAGCAGGGTCCCCAGCTTTATCATGGGACCGGTTTGCGGAACTATTTATGGAGAATTTTCTCCCTGCTACTCAGAGGGATGTACTTCGGAGGCAGTTTGAGCGCCTCCATCAGGGCACTATGACAGTTACACGGTATGAGACGAGATTTATCGACTTGGCTCGTCATGCAGTGGTGATACTTCCCACGGAGCGGGAGAGGGTCCGCAGATTTATAGATGGGCTTAATCAGCCGATTAGACTCCAGATGGCTATGGGCGTGGGGAGTGACATATCATTTCAGGAGGCGGCCAATGCAGCACGTAGAGTTGAGATGACTCTTGCTCGGAGAGGTGGTTATCCTTCAGACAAGAGGCCTCGCCATTCCGACAGATTTAGTGGTTCTTCTTCTGGAGGCAGGAATCTTTTGATAGGGGCCAGTCTTCCAAACCTTTCCATTCCGCCATTCAGGCTTCACCGGGTGGACCAGGCGATTATGGGTTTCGTGAGCAGTATTCAGATCAGCCTCCTATTAGTGCTCAACCTCTTCAGAGTGTTCGTGGGGGCCATTCAATTCGTCAGGGCCAGCATCCCCATCAGCCTAAATGTTGTTACGGTTGTGGTGACCCAGGTCATCTTGTCAGGTTTTTCCCTCGAGCGATGGGCAACACTTAGCAGCGGGGCCCTTATCCCATGATTCAGGCCCCAGCTGACCTTCAACCTACCCAGCCAGCCAGAGGCGGGGGTAGAGATCGTACAGGTAGAGGTTGAGACCGTAGAGGTGGAGACCGTCCAGCCAGAGGTAGAGGTCAGCCAGTGGATGACTGTCCCAGAGATGTAGCTCAGAGGGGAGGTGTTGATCCCCGATTCTATGCTTTACCGACCAGGCCAGAGGTAGAGGCATCAGATGTCGTGATTATAGGTACCATTCTTGTTTGTGACAGAGGTGCTTCAGTATAATTTAACCTTGGGTCTATATATTCACATGTGTCTTCCTACTTCGCACCGTATTTGGCCGTGCCCAGCTATGCTCTGGATATTCCAGTTTATGTGGCTACACCAGTGGGTGACTCCATTGTAGTCGATCGGGTGCATCGTTCGTGCATAGTTATATTTGGGGGTCTTGAGACCCGTGTTGATCTGTTGCTTTTGGATATGGTAGATTTTGATGTCATATTGGGGATGGACTGGTTGTCCCCATACCATGCTATTCTTGATTGCCATGCTAAGACGGTGACCTTAGCCTTGCCCGAATCACCCCGACTAGAGTGGAAAGGTACCTCAAGCCACTCCGTTCGCACTGTTATTTCCTATGTTAAGGCTCGACGTATGGTCGAGAAGGGGTGTCTAGCTTATTTGGCTTATGTTCATGATTCCAGCGCAGAAGTTCCTTCCATTGAGTCGGTCCCTATTGCACGGGAGTTTCCGGAGGTTTTTCCTTCAGACCTGCCGGGCATGCCACCCGACAGGGATATTGATTTCTGTATTGATCTGGCACCGGGCACTCAGCCCATCTCTATTCCACCCTATCGTATGGCCCCGCCGGAGTTAAAAGAGTTGAAAGATCGGTTGCAGGACCTTCTTGAGAAGGGCTTTATCAGGCCCAGTGTTTCCCCCTGGGGAGCACCTGTATTATTTGTAAAGAAGAAGGATGGCTCGATGCGGATGTGTATTGATTACCGGCAGTTAAACAAGGTGACTATCAAAAATAAATATCCACAGCCGAGGATTGATGATTTGTTTGACCAACTCCAGGGAGCGAGGGTATTCTCTAAGATAGACTTGAGGTCGGGCTACCATCAGCTGAAGATCAGGGCGGCTGACATTCCTAAGACAGCCTTTCGCTCTAGATATGGGCATTATGAGTTCTCGGTCATGTCCTTCGGGTTGACCAATGCCCCAGCAGCATTCATGGAGTTGATGAATCGGGTATTGAGGCCTTACTTAGATCTGTTCGTGATAGTCTTCATAGATGACATCCTGGTGTACTCCCGCAGCCAGGAAGAGCACGAGCAGCACCTCAGAGTGGTTCTTCAAACTCTGAAAGATAACCAGCTATATGCCAAATTTTCTAAATGTGAGTTCTGGCTGAGTTCGATAGCATTTCTGGGTCACATTGTATCAGTGGAAGGTATTCAAGTGGACCCAAAGAAGATTGAGGCAGTCCAGAATTGGCCTCGACCAGCTTCGGTGACCGAGATCCGGAGTTTCTTGGGATTAGCAGGTTACTACCGTTGATTTGTAGAGGGGTTTTTTTCTATTGCAGCCCCGATGACCAGGTTGACCCAGAAGGGTGTCCAGTTTCGGTGGTCAGAGGAGTGTGAGGCGAGCTTTCAGAAGCTCAAGACAGCCTTGACCACCGCACCGGTGTTGGTACTACCTACGGGTGCAGGGCATCTCATACAGGGCTTGGAGCAGTATTGATGCAGGATGGTAAGGTTATCGCTTATGCTTCGAGGCAGTTAAAGATACATGAGAAGAATTATCCAGTTCATGATCTTGAGTTAGCAGCAGTGGTTCATGCCTTAAAGATCTGGAGGCATTATCTATATGGTGTGACATGTGAGGTGTACACCGATCACAAAAGCCTACGGTACTTGTTCAAACAGAAGGAGTTGAATCTACGACAGCGGAGATGGTTAGAGTTGCTAAAAGACTATGATGTTACTATATTATATCACCCAGGTAAGGCCAATGTGGTGGCCGATGCATTGAGTAGAAAGTATGCCGGCATGGGTAGTCTTGCATATATTCCGGTCAATCAGAGACCATTAGCTCTAGATGTTCAGGCCTTAGCCAACCGGTTCGTGAGATTAGACATTTCTGAGCCTAGCAGGGTGTTAGCCCGCACGGTCGCTCGTTCTTCTTTATTAGAGCGTATCCGTGAGAGGCAATTTGATGATCCTCATTTGCGTGAGTTGAGAGATACAGTACAGCGGGGAGGTGCCACACAGGTAAATCTAGATGATGATGGGGTATTGAAATTGCGGGGTCGAGTTTGTGTACCCAATGTCGAAGGGATTCGAGAGTTGATCTTAGCAGAGGCCCACAGTTCGCGGTATTCTATTCACCCAGGCGCCGCGAAGATGTATCAGGACTTACGGCAACACTATTGGTGGCGCGGAATGAAGAAAGATATCGTTGCGTATGTCGCTCGGTGTCTAAATTGTCAGCAGGTGAAATATGAGCACCAGAGACCTGGTGGTGTGTTCCGGAGGATTGAAATTCCCGAGTGGAAATGGGAGCGGATCACTATGGACTTCGTTACTCTGGACTTCCTTTGACTCGGAGGAAATTTGATGCTATTTGGGTCATTGTTGATAGGCCGACCAAATCAGCACACTTTATTCCAGTATCTGTCTCATACTCGTCGGAGAGGTTAGCGGAGGTTTACATTAGGGAGATTGTTCGTCTTTATGGGGTGCCGGTATCTATTATCTCCGATCGGGGAACGCGGTTTACCTCGCGGTTCCGGAGAGCGGTCCGGCGGGAGTTAGGCACCCCAGGTTCGGTTGAGTACGGCATTTCATCCTCGGACGGATGGCCGGTCCGAGAGGACTATTCGGATTCTTGAGGACATGCTTCCGAGCTCGTGTTATTGATTTCGGAAAAATTATTTCTCTACATTTTTGAAACTTAAATCACTACCAAGGGTCCGAACTTCCTAACACATCATTCGGACCATGACACCACATCTACTAGGTTTTATGCACAAAATTTTACGGGGCCTTACACAGACTTAGTTCAGGAGGCCTTGGATAAGGTTAAGACTATTCAGGAGAGATTACAATCAGCTCAGTCCAGGTAGAAAACTTATGCGGATCGTAAGGTTCGAGATGTAGATTTCATGGTTGGCGAGCGAGTATTGCTCCGAGTGTCGCCTATGAAGGGCATGATGAGTTTCGGGAAGAAGGGCAAGCTCAGCCCTAGGTATATTGGTCCATTTGAGATTCTAGACGAGTGGGAGGGGTGGCTTACAGACTAGCTCTGTCGCCTAGCTTATCAGCTGTGCATCCAGTTTTTCATGTATCTATGCTTCGGAGATACCACGGCGATCCCACACATGTGTTAGACTTCAGTACCGTCCAATTGGACAATGATCTATCTTACGAGGAGGAGCCGGTGGCTATTCTAGACCGGCAGGTTCGACAGTTGAGGTCGAAGAGTTATCCTTCTGTGCGTGTTCAGTGGAGAGGTCAGCCTCCTGAGGCATCGACCTGGGAGTCCGAGTCTGATATGCGGAGCCGCTACCCACATTTGTTTCCTGACTCGGGTACTTCTTTCTTTTGTCCGTTCGAGGACGAACGGTTGTTTTAGAGGTGGAGATTGTGACGACCCAAAGGGTCATCACTTATTTAATTAATCATTTCGAGCTTCCGAGGCCTTGAAAACCTCATTCTATGTTGCCTCGATTTACGTGCACGATCCGAGCATGTAGCCGGAAAGATTTTGTGATAGAAAATATGAATTCTATGAGAAATTTGGATAAAAATGATATTAATATTGATATGGTTGACTTCGGTCAACATTTTTGGTAAACGGATCCGGACCCGAGATTGGATGGTCCCGAGAGGTCCGTAGGAAAATATGGGACTTGGACATGTGTCCGGAGTCGAATTCTGAGGCCTAGAGCCCAAGTTATGAATTTTTCTATGAAATTGTTTTTGATGTAATTGTTAAAGGAAATAAATTAATTGACCTTGGTATCGGGCTCGTATTTTGGTTCCGACGCTCGGTACAAGTCTTAAATATTATATATGTGATTTCGTAAAGTTTGGTGACATTCGGATGTCGTTTGAGATGTTTTGGACCTTGAGTTCCAAGTTAAGAAGTTTGGAAAATCAAAAGTATGAAAATCATGAGTTTGGGGCTTGATTTGATTAAAACGAAGTGATATTGGCGATGTGATCGCACGAACAAGTTCATAATGTGTTTTTGAGGTTATGTACATGTTTGGTTTGGAGCCCGGGGGGCTCGGGTAAAGATTTGATAGGCCGTTGGATGAAATTCTGAATTTTGAACTGCTGGTTTTTCACCCAGTTGTTGGCTTCGCAATTGCGAAGAATTTCTCGCAATTGCGAAGGGGACAGTGTAAGGCAAGGCTCGCAAATGCGAACCTTTATCGCAAATGCGAAGCCCCTTTGACCCAGCCTTGTTCGCAAATGCGAACAATTGTTCGCATTTGCGAAGGTCCCCAGTGCCTGCCTATGTTCGCAAATGCGAACAAAAGTTCGCAAATGCGAACATTCCCCATATTGCCTTGGTTCGCAAATGCGAACCATTGTTCGCAAATGCGAACACTGCCTTATACAGCATGTGTTCGCAAATGCGAACATCCCTTTGTCTGCCAGTGTTCGCAAATGCGAACAAATGTTCGCAAATGCAAACTTCCCAGCCTTAGCTTATTTTTCAAACTCCAGAAATTGGTCGGGGTTCGCAATTGCGAACCCATGTTCACAAATGCGAACACAGAGACCTGTAAAACACGATTTTCAGTCATTTCTTCACTTTTTACAAAACAAAAACACCCATTTGCGATTCTTCACGGATTTCTTCTTCATCAAAACGATTGTAAGTCACTTTTTACTTAATTCTTTCAATTCCTAACATCATTAAACATGTTTTTCATTAAAAATCAATGATTTTCATGGTAGAATTCTTGTTTTTGTTAGAAAATAGGGTTTTTTCATAAATTGGGGAATTGGACCTCGAATTGAGGTCCGATTTTGAAACAAATCATATACATGAACTCGTGGGGGGATGGGTAACCGGATTTTGGTCCTAACCCCGAATTCCGACCATGTGGGCCCGGGGTCGAAATTCACTATTCCGGGCAGAATGTTGTAAAAGTTGTAATTAGCCTTATGAATTAGTTTGTTGAGTAGTATTGATGATATTAAATCAATTATGTATAGATACGATTGGATTGGAGCCAAATTTGAAAGGAAAAGGCATTGACACGGATTGAATTGTTCATAAACATTCGAGGTAAGTGTTTGTTCTATCCTAGCTTGAGGGAATAAGATTATGTGTTATGTGTTATGTGATCGAGTGCGGTGTATGGGCTGTGGTGACGAGCATCCATACACCGGCGTCTAGTATGACCGTGAGTCGTTGGAAAATGATTATTTTGAGATATATTACGGATGAATTGTTATTGTTCTCCCTTGTTGGGACTTGTTGTGAAGATAATTATTGATTGCCCTTGATGGGACGGTTTATGAATTACTGTTTCTTTCTTTGCCCTTAACTGTGATTGTTATTTGGGTGAGGAAGAGTGATAATGCATGAAGGGTGATGCCGTGCCATGTTTATTTATTTATGCACGAAGGTTAATGCCGTGCCATGTTTATTTATTGATTATGCACGAAGGATCATGACGTGCCCCTGTTATTGAACCATGTACGAAGGATCATGCCGTACTATGGATGTGAGGATGAGAGTAAAAGCACGAAGGGTGATGCCGTGTACTTTATTTGTTTATTTGGTGAGGATGAGAGTAAAAGCACGAAGGGTGATGCCGTGCAACCGCTTGCTATTTCTTGAATTGATATTACTTGTGTTTACATTATACTTTGTTTTTCCTTGTGAAATTATTAACCGTGGTTAATTGTTGAATTCTTTAAGATATTCCTTATTGTGTTAATACTTGATTATTTCTTGTTATTTTGTGGTACACATATATATATTGAATTGCACGGGTTTATGTGAGTGTCTGGTCCTAGGCTTGTCACTACTTCGCCGGGATAGGCCAGGCACTTACCAACACATGGGGTCGGTTGTGCTGATACTACACTTCTGTGCGTTTTTGCACAGGTCCAGGTTACGATCAGGAGCAACAGCAGCCGTAAATCGATTGCGTGGGAGTTGATCATATTGAGACCGAGGTAGCTTGCAGACATCCGCAGGCCCGGCGTCTCTCTCTTTATTTATGTTATTAGCTGTAGTCTCTTTGTTCCGAGACAAACAGAATTATGCTATATTTCCTTCAGACTTTTATGTGTAGTATTCCATAGTAGTTCGTGAGTTGGTGACTCCACGTCTTGGGTAGAGGATTTCAGTACGATTTTCACCTTGTGAATTGTTATTTCCATTTTTATAAAGCATTCCGCATTTATTTAATTAAAATTGTGTTAAAAACAGGATAGTATGAATACAGTGGCTTGCCTAGCTACCACGAGTAGGCGCCATCACGATCCCGATGTTGGGGGAAAAATCCGGGTCGTGACAGTTATAGTATTCTTAGGGTTCTTAATGTTTATTACGTATGAATCATGAGTAAATAGGCCTGTTTATGTGTTTGTTCATCATGCTCTGTCTAAAATTAAGTTTTGATTATTTGGGATTCAACCATTATTAAATTTTCCCTCTGAGTTCTGATTAATTGAAAGTTGATTTGCGATTAAGGCTATATGTGAAAAATAATATGAACTGGCTATATTTGTAATCTGATTCATTTGTGAGTCCATTCTTAATCTTTGGATGCTTTTGTGATTTGGGTCATGATTGTAAAAATTTTGTGGTTATTTTTGAAAGCTAAAGTGTGAGGCTATTTCTAAAAGAACAAAGTCTAGTCATTAAAGTGGCTATCTTTGTTATGAAGTGGTTATACTGATTACTTAGCTTCATTAAGTGGCTGTTTCTGAAAGACTACCTTTGTTTGACTATGCTTTTAAATATGTGGTCGATAAGAGGTTATGTCTTTTAATTGAATGACCCTACTTCTAATAAGAGGTTATGTGTTAAATAAGGGGTTGGGTCTGCTAAATATTCGTTAAAAATGAAAGGGGTTTGGGGCTGTAATTGGCTAAGTCTTAAATTAGTTATAAGAAGTGGTTATTAATTAAATAAATCCAAACCCTAAGTCTACTAGACCTTGGTAGGTCAGGTAAATTGAGATAAATAATAAGGGTATAACAGGAACAATAAATGGCATTCCTCAAGATTTAATAGAGTCTATAGGGCTAAAATGACTTTAGTGTCTAGTATTTCTGTAATTACTTACAAAATAAAGGTCAAACTGGGCATAGTTAAAAGGCATTCATGTAATAAACCTTGGCAAGTGAGGGTAACTAAGTAAAATATACTTATTAGAACACTATAGAATTGCCTAGAACCTTCTAGCAAGGGCTCTAAGGCATTTCGATACACATTTAATGAACTAATCTATAAATAACTGAAAAGAATAAGGGGAGGGGAATGAAAATAACTTATTTGAATTTCCCCCCAATTTCTCCAAAACCAGTCTATAAATAGACTGTTAATGAGCCTGAAAAAGGGTCCAGATTTTGAAATAAAGAAAAAGGTTAGAGATTAGAAGTTCCAAAAAACTGAAAAGCTCTAAGGGTTCAGCTCTAAATTTAGAATTAAGGGTTCTGCATTTTACGAAGGGTCTAGTCCAGAAATTAAGAGGTCTACTGTTCGTTGATTCATCTGGATTTCTTCTTGAATTCCTTGATTCTGCTTTGTTGATCTGCTGGATTTCTATCTTTGGGATTATGTTAGCTGTTCTCTGTGATCGATATATCTCATTGTTGTTGCTGCTCTATTGCTGTTATTTTGCTGACTATTCTTCATCTCAAAGCCTAGACTCATAGATCTATTTTGAATCAGGTACACTTCTATTCATGAAGATCTAATCGCAATTGTGATGAAGAAAAATGAAGATGCATGAGTTATTGGTTGAATGTGTTTCTGTTTCTTCTTCTTTAATTCGTAATTGAATTTTCTAGAATCATTGTAATTCATTGGGATCGGTTGTAATAATCAATAACTATACGAGATTGATATAGATTAAAGTATAATAGCTAGTATGGTAGTAAAACGTAGTTAAAAATAGTTATCACCTAATCTAAATCCAAAACAAGTTAATATACCTAAAACTGGTATATAGATAAATTGGTAATTAACTACTTCTCTTAATTAAGTTCTGAATGAGGATAGACCTAATTTAAGAAAAGAAAATGTATCATGATCGATTAGTTCAGAAAATGGTAATAAGTGGATTAAGTTCAATCTATTTTATCGTCCAGTTTTACTTAACAATGATTCATCTATATGATAGTTTCAGAATTCCGCAATTGTTAATAATTCAAGTCTATCTAGTTAATATTTCGATGTTATTTTCCTTTAGTTTAAATTAGGTAACAAATAAGTTTACAACTAGTATTATAATAATTATCTAATTATTTCAAATAATAGTGCTAATACCAAATTTCTGTTCTTAGAATGTTCAATTAGTTATTAGAATTTGAAATTAGTAGTGATTGATATGTAATTTGATAACTTCTAAAATAATATGAATCTATTTGACTTCTTCTGTCATTTGAGGAACATTTGTTTAAATCTTATTCTGAAATTACAAACATGTTCTATATTTCGTCCTTTTACTCTGGTCCTGATCATGAATACAGGGCCCAGATATGATTAATGTTACTATTGGGTCCTCCAGTAGAGGTACTGGTATACGCTGCGCCACAGATGCCCATCTGCTCACAATAGACTGTTAAAATAGTTCAAAAGTCAAGGCCTAATAGTAAATAATTGGCCTGGACCCTGAAATAATGAGCTTAGAAATAACACAAAAAAACCATATCTTAATTAGGTAGAAAAAATAGAAAAAGCAAAACATAGTATACGATAAGTTTGGACTTCTAAAAATAAGGGATGAGCCCCGTATTAAAAATGAAAAGATACACGGGGTCCCTATATGAATGTTAATATAAAATGTTAGATTCGGAAGGACGGTTTAGCAAATTTCACGGTCTTTCCTAAAGATAATAAGACGGAGACGTTATAGGCGCGATAAAAAATATACATTCTTAATACGAGTGCACATTTATGTGACTCAAATCTTACATCTCGGCGAAGCTGAAATGCACTAAAGCCACAGGCGTACTGGTTGAGGTATGACTCGAAATGCGCAAGTCGTTAAAATAACAAAACGGGACATTAGTATTTGTAAATGCATATTAAAAAATCAAATAAGACAAATACAGCAGTTGAGCGACCGTGCTAGAACCACGGAATTCGGGAGTGCCTAACACCTTCTCCCGGGTTAATAGAATTCCTTATGCAGATTTCTAGTTTCGTGGATTGTTAAAACAAATTCATATTTCCTCGGATTCGGGATTAAACCGGTGACTTGGGACACCATTATCTTCCCAAGTGGCGACTCTGAAATTTAAATAAATCCCGTTTCGATTGTCCTCAAAGTGGAAAAACTCCTTCCCTGTTGTTATTATTATATCCCTTCTTGGGGTGTATTAGTAAATAGCGGGGTATACTTTGTCTTTTAAAAGTAGTAAAAAGGGAGGTGTGATAGTTGTTCATATTGATGTTTGCACATGCGGCGTAATAGGGAGGGATATGTTATATACTTATATGTGTGTTGCGCATGTGGCGGAATAAGGTGGGAATATTGTGATGCACGTATGGCAAAATAAGGCGGTGTTGCTATGTTGTTATTGATTGTACATGGGGCAAAATAAAGAGGGATATCTCAGGGGCTGATTATGAAGGACTACGGGTTTAATTTCCGGGAGTTCCTCTGTTGTGATTATGAAGGATTACGAGTTCAATTCCCGGGAGTTTCTCTATTGGTATTAGGAAGGACTACGGGTTCAATTTCCGAGAGATCCTCTATTATTGGTATACCGAGCTACGGGTTCGCTTCATGGAAGTCCCCTTTAAACTCAATGTGATATGACTGATAGTTTTGTTGTTTCTATCCGTGATGGATGGGCGGGTGTTAATTGTTCCCATTTCTTATACTTACTAGTTGGCGGGATCCCTGTTAGATACACTTGCACAAGCATACACGTGACTGGATGTCACGACCCGGATTTTTCCCCAACATCGGGATCGTGATGGCGCCTACTCGTGGTAGCTAGGCAAGCCACTGTATTTATACTATCCTATTTTTAACACAATTTTAATTAAATAAATGCGGAATACCTTATCGAAATACAAATAACTAATTATAAAGTGAAAATCATACTGAAATCCTCTACCCAAGACGTGGAGTCACCAACTCACGAACTACTATAGAATACTACACATAAAAGCTGGAAGGAAATATAACATAATTCTGTTTGTCTCGGAACAAAGAGACTACAACTAGTAACATAAATAAAGAGAGAGACGCCGGGCCTGCGGACGTCTGCAAGCTACCTCGGTCTCAAATGTGATCAACTCCCACGCAATCGATTTACTCCTGCTGCTCCTGATCGTAACCTGGACCTGTGCAAAAACGCACAGAAGTGTAGCATCAGCACAACCGACCCCATGTGCTGGTAAGTGCCTGGCCTATCCCGGCGAAGTAGTGACAAGCATAGGACCAGACACTCACATAAACCTGTGCAATTCAATATATATATGTGTACCACAAAATAACAAGAAATAACCAACTATTAACACAATAAGGAATATCTCAAAGAATTCAACAATTAACCACAGTTAATAAATTCACAAGGAAAAACAAAGTATAATGTAAACACAAGTAATATCAATTCAAGAAATAGCAAGCAGTTGCACGGCATCACCCTTCGTGCTTTTACTCTCATCCTCACCAAATAAACAAATAAAGTACACGGCATCACCCTTCGTGCTTTTACTCTCATCCTCACATCCATAGTACGGCATGATCCTTCGTACATGGTTCAATAACAGGGCACGGCATGATCCTTCGTGCATAATCAATAAATAAACATGGCACGGCATTAACCTTCGTGCATAAATAAATAAACATGGCACGGCATCACCCATCGTGCATTATCACTCTTCCTTACCCAAATAACAATCACAGTTAAGGGCAAAGAAAGAAACGGTAATTCATAAACCATCCCATCAAGGGCAATCAATAATTATCTTCACAACAAGTCCCAACAAGGGAGAACAATAACAATTCATCTGTAATATATCTCAAAATAATCATTTTCCAACGACTCACGGTCATACTAGACGCCAGTGTATGGATGCTCGTCACCACAGCCCATACACCGCACTCGATCACATAACACATAGCACATAATCCTATTCCCTCAAGCTAGGATAGAACAAACACTTACCTCGAATGCTTATGAACAATTCAATCCGTGGAAATGTCTTTTTCTTTCAACTTTGGCTCCAATCCAATCGTATCTATACATAATTGATTTAATATCATCAATACTACTCAACAAACTAATTCTTAAGACCAAATACATCTTTTACAACATTCCGCCCGAAATAGTGAATTTCAACCCCGGGCCCACATGGTCGGAATTCGGGGTTAGGACCAAAATCCGGTTACCCATCCCCCCACGAGTTCATGTATATAATTTGTTTCAAAATCGGACCTCAATTCGAGGTCCAATTCTCCAATTTATGAAAAACCCTATTTTCTAACAAAAACAAGAATTCTACCATGAAAATCTATGATTTCTTATGAAAAACATGTTTAATGATGTTAGGAATTGAAAGAATTAAGTAAAAAGTGACTTACAATCGTTTTGCATTTGCGAACATGGGTTCGCAATTGCGAACCCCGACCAATTTCTAGAGTTTGAAAAATAAGCTAAGGCTGGGAAGTTCGCATTTGCGAACATTTGTTCGCATTTGCGAACACTGGTAGACAAAGGGACTGTTCGCAATTGCGAACTAAGTTTGCATTTGCGAACATAGGCTGTTTAAGGCAGTGTTCGCATTTGCGAACAATGGTTCGCATTTGCGAACCAAGGCAGCATGGGGAATGTTCGCATTTGCGAACTTTTGTTCGCATTTGCGAAAATAGGCAGGCTCTGGGGACTTTCGCAAATGCGAACAATTGTTCGCAATTGCGAACAAGGCTGGGTCAATGGGGCTTCACATTTGCGATCAGGGTTCGCATTTGCGAGCCCTGCCTTGTACTGCCCCCTTCGCAATTGCGAGAAATACTTCACAATTGTGAAGCCAACAGCTGGGTGAAAAACCAGCAGTGCAACATTTCAAAATTTCATCCAACGGCCTATCAAATCTTTACCCGAGCCCTCCGGGCTCCAAACCAAACATGTACATAACCTCAAAAACACATTATGAACTTGTTCGTGCGATCACATCGCCAATATCACTTCGTTTTAATCAAATCAAGCCTCAAACTCATGATTTTCATACTATTGGTTTTCAAAACTTCCTAACTTGGAACTCAAGGTCCAAAACATATCAAACGACATCCGAATGTCACCAAACTTTACAGAAATCACATATATAATATTTAAGACTTGTACCGGGCGTCGGAACCAAAATATGAGCCCGATACCAAGGTCAATTAATTCATTTTCCTTTAACAATTACATCAAAAACAATTTCACATAAAAATTCATAACTTGGGCTCTAGGCCTCGGAATTCGACTCCGGACGCATGTCCAAGTCCCATATTTTCCTACGGACCTCTCGGGACCATCCAATCTCGGGTCCGAATCCGTTTACCAAAAATGTTGACCGAAGTCAACCATATTAATATTAATATCATTTTTATCCAAATTTCTCATAGAATTCATATTTTCTATCACAAAATCTTTCCGGCTACATGCCCGGATCGTGCACGTAAATCGAGGCAACATAGAATAAGGTTTTCAAGGCCTCCGAAGCTCGAAATGATTAATAAAATAAGTGATGACCCTTTGGGTCGTCACAATCTCCACCTCTAAAACAACCGTTCGTCCTCGAACGGACAAAAGAAAGAAGTACCCGAGTCAGGAAACAAGTGTGGGTAGCGACTCCGCATATCAGACTCGGACTCCCAGGTCGATGCCTCAGGAGGCTGACCTCTCCACTGAACACGCACAGAAGGATAACTCTTCGACCTCAACTGTCGAACCCGCCGGTCTAGAATAGCCACCGGCTCCTCCTCGTAAGATAGATCATTGTCCAATTGGACAGTACTGAAGTCTAATACATGTGTGGGATCGCCGTGGTATCTCCGAAGCATAGATACATGAAAAATTGGATGCACGGCTGATAAGCTAGGCGGCAAAGCTAATCTGTAAGCCACCCCTCCCACTCTGTCTAAAATCTCAAATGGACCAATATACCTAGGGCTGAGCTTGCCCTTCTTTCCGAACCTCATCACGCCCTTCATAGGCGACACTCGGAGCAATACTCGTTCACCAACCATGAAATCTACATCTCGAACCTTGCGATCCGCATAAGTCTTTTGCCTAGACTGAGCTGAACGCAATCTCTCCTGAATAGTCTTGACCTTATCTAAGGCCTCCTGAACTAAGTCTGTACCCAACAACCGAGCCTCTCCCGGTTCAAACCATCCAACCGGTGATCGACATCGCCTACCATACAACGCCTCATACGGAGCCATCTGGATGCTAGACTGGTAACTGTTATTGTAGGCGAACTCTGCTAATGGTAGAAACTGGTCCCACGAGCCTCCGAAATCAATAACACAGGCTCGAAGCATGTCCTCTAGAATCTGAATAGTCCTCTCGGACTGGCCATCCGTCTGAGGATGAAATGTTGTACTCAACTGAACCTGGGTGCCTAACTCCTGCTGGACCGCTCTCCAGAACCGCGAGGTAAACTGCGTACCCCGATCAGAGATAATAGATACCGGCACTCCATGGAGACGAACAATCTCCCTAATGTAAACCTCTGCTAACCTCTCCGACGAGTAGGAGACAGATACTGGAATAAAGTGTGCTGATTTGGTCAACCTATCAACAATGACCCAAATAGTATCAAATTTCCTCCGAGTCAAAGGAAGTCCAGTAATGAAGTCCATTATGATCCGCTCCCATTTCCACTCGGGAATTTCAATCCTCCGGAATACACCACCAGGTCTCCGGTGCTCATATTTCACCTGCTGACAATTTAGATACCGAGCGACATACGCAACGATATCTTTCTTCATTCTGCGCCACCAATAGTGTTTCCGTAAGTCCTGGTACATCTTCGCGGCACCTGGGTGAATAGAATACCGCGAACTGTGGGCCTTTGCTAAGATCAACTCTCGAATCCCTTCGACATTGGGTACACAAACTCGACCCTGCAATTTCAATACCCCATCATCATCTAGGTTTACCCGTGTGGCACCTCCCCGCTGTACTGTATCTCTCAACTCACGCAAATGAGGATCATCAAATTGCCTCTCACGGATACGCTCTAATAAAGAAGAACGAGCGACCGTGCAGGCTAACACCCTGCTAGGCTCAGAAATGTCTAATCTCACGAACCGGTTGGCTAAGGCCTGGACATCTAGAGCTAATGGTCTCTGACTGACCGGAATGAAGGCAAGACTCCATGCTGGTAGACTTTCTACTCAATACATCGGCCACCACATTGGCCTTACCTGGGTGATATAGGATAGTAACATCATAGTCCTTCAGCAACTCTATCCATCTCCACTATCGTAAATTCAACTCCTTTTGCTTTATCAAGTACTGTAGGCTTTTTTGATCAATGTACACCTCACATGTCACACCATATAGATAATGCCTCCGGATCTTTAAGGCATGAACCACCGCTGCCAACTCAAGATCATGAACTAGATAATTATTCTCATGTATTTTCAACTGCCTCGAAGCATACGCAATAACCTTACCATCGTGCATCAATACCACTCCAAGCCCTGTACGGGACGCGTCACAGTAAACTGTATAAGGCCTTGCACCCGTAGGTAGTATCAGCACTGGTGTTGTAGTCAAGGCTATCTTGAGCTTCTGAAAGCTCGCCTCACACTCCTCTGACCACTGGAACTGGACACCCTTCTGGGTCAACCCGGTCATCGGGGCTGCAATAGAAGAAAACCCCTTTACAAAACGACGGTAGTAACCTGCTAATCCCAAGAAACTCCGGATCTCAGTCACTGAAGCTGGTCGAGGCCAATTCTGGACTGCCTCAATCTTCTTTGGGTCTACCCGAATACCTTCCACCGATACAATGTGACCCAGAAATGCTACCGAACTCAGCTAGAACTCACATTTAGAAAATTTGGCATATAGCTGGTAATCTTTCAGAGTCTGAAGAACCACTCCGAGGTGCTGCTCGTGCTCTTCCTGGCTGCGGGAGTATACCAGGATGTCATCTATGAAGACTATCACGAACAGATCTAAGTAAGGCCTGAATACCCGATTCATCAACTCCATGAATGCTGCTGGGGCATTGGTCAACCCGAAGGACACGACCAAGAACTCATAATGCCCATATCTAGAGCGAAAGGCTGTCTTAGGAATGTCAGCCGCCCTGATCTTCAGCTGATGGTAGCCTGACCTCAAGTCTATCTTAGAGAATACCCTCGCTCCCTGGAGCCGGTCAAACAAATCATCAATCCTCGGCAGTGGATATTTATTTTTGATAGTCACCTTGTTTAACTGCCGGTAATCAATACACATCCGCATCGAGCCATCTTTCTTCTTTACAAATAATACAGGTGCTCCCCGGGGGAAACACTGGGCCTGATAAAGCCCTTCTCAAGAAGGTCCTGCAACTGATCTTTCAACTCTTTTAGCTCCGGCGGGGCCATACGATAGGGTGGGATAGAGATGGGCCGAGTGCCCGGTGCCAGATCAATACAGAAATCAATATCCCTGTCGGGTGGCATGCCCGGCAGGTCTGAAGGAAAAACCTCCAGAAACTCCCGTGCAATAGGGACCGACTCAATGGAAGGAACTTCTGCGCCGGAATCACGAACATAAGCCAAATAAGCTAGACACCCCTTCTCGACCATACGTCGAGCCTTAACATAGGAAATGACAGTGCGAACGGAGTGGCTTGAGGTACCTTTCCACTCTAGTCGGGGTGATTCCGGCAAGGCTAAGGTCACCGTCTTAGCATGGCAATCAAGAATAGCATGGTATGGGGACAACCAGTCCATCCCCAATATGACATCAAAATCTACCATATCCAAAAGCAACAGATCAACACGGGTCTCAAGACCCTCAAATATAACTACGCACGAACGATGCACCCGATCGACTACAATGGAGTCACCCACTGGTGTAGCCACATAAACTGGAATATCCAGAGCATAGCTGGGCACGGCCAAATACGGTGCGAAGTAGGAAGACACATAGGAATATGTAGATCCAGGGTCAAATAATATTGAAGCACCTCTGCCACACACAAGAATAGTACCTGTAATCACGGCATCTGATGCCTCTGCCTCTGGCCTGGCTGGTAAAGCATAGAATCGGGGATCTGCACCTCCCCTCTGAGCTACGTCTCTAGGATGGCCATCAACTGGCTGACCTCTACCTCTGGCTGGACGGTCTCCACCTCTACGGTCTCGACCTCCACCTCTATAATCTCTACCCCCGCCTCGGGCTGGCTGGGCAGGCTGAGGGTCAGCTGGGGCCTGAATCATAGGACGAGGACCTCGCTGCTGAGAGTTGCCCGCTGCTAGAGGGCAATTCCTGATAAAATGACCCGGGTCACCACAACCGTAGCAACTCTTAGACTGATAGGGCTGCTGGCCCCGACGACCCGAATGGCCTCCAAGAACACTCTGAAGAGGCTGAGCATTAATAGGAGACTGGTCTGAATAATGCCCCCGAAAACCACGATCACCTGGTCCACCCTGTGAAGCCTGAAGGGCTGAATGAAAAGGCCTGGAGGACTGGCCTCTATCAAAGGATTCTCTGCCACCAGAGGAAGAACCACCAAACCTGCCTGAATGACGAGGCCTCTTATCTAAAGAATAACCGCCTCCCTAGCAAGAGCCATCTCAACTCTGCGTGCCGCATTGGCTGCCTCCTGAAATGATATGTCACTTCCCACGCCCATAGCCATCTGGAGTCTAATCGGCTGATTAAGCCCATCTATAAACCTGCGGACCCTCTCCCGCTCCGTGGGAAGTATCACCACTACATGACGGAGGCGCTCAAACTGCCTCCGAAGTACATCCCGCTGAGTAGCAGGGAGAAACTTCTCCATAAATAGTTCCGCAAACCGGTCCCATGATAAAGCTGGGGACCCTGCTGGTCGAGTCAAGCAATAATCTCTCCACCAAGTCTTGGCGGATCCTGCAAGCCTGAAGGTACAGAAGTCAACTCCGTTTGTCTCCACGATCCCCATAGTCTTGAGAATTTCATGGCAACTGAATAAGAAGTCCTGAGGATCCTCTGATGCGGCTCCACTGAATATAGTGGTAAATAGCTTGGAGAACCGATCAAGCCTCCATAACGAATCGAAGTCATGGCCGCTCCATCACCGGCATGAGCCGTGGTACCGGACTGAGTGGCCACAGCCGGCCGAATTACCGGTGCTCGAGGCCGAGGAGCTACCGGCTCCGGAGTATGAGCAACAGGAGTCCGGACCCCTCCTCCAGCCTCGAGAAGCGGCTGGTGCAACCGATAATAAACCCGCTCCGGCAATGTCGTCCATAAATCCCGCTATTCCGACCAAAGCATCCCGGAGATCCGGGGTAAATAAAGCCTCTCCCGGGACCCGAGCTGGGCCCATTGGAGCTGCCGGAACCGGAACCTCCTCGTCAATCTCAATATGAGGCTCCACCTCCGGAGTAGCTGCCCCGGGGCCGAGCTCTACCCCTACCACGGCCTCTCGATACGGCCTTGGCCCCCGCCCCTCACGGGAGCCGCCCGGGGCTCGGGCCGCCGGTCGGCGGACGAAGAAGCGCGTGTCCTCACCATCCGCGAAAGGACAGGAATAGAAATTCAATCCGTATTTGAGGAACAAGTCGCACGACAAGAAAGAACAAATGAGAGACTCTTTCCTAACTCGATAGACTCTGGAGGACAAGTACAGACGTCTCCGTACCTACCTCTCCAACTCTACTAAGCTTGTTCGTGAGTGGTGAGACCTATGTAACCTAGAGCTCGATACCAACTTGTCACGACCCGGATTTTTCCCCAACATCGGGATCGTGATGGCGCCTACTCGTGGTAGCTAGGCAAGCCACCGTATTCATACTATCCTGTTTTTAACACAATTTTAATTAAATAAATGCGGAATACTTTATCGAAATAGAAATAACTAATTACAAAGTGAAAATCATACTGAAATCCTCTACCCAAGACATGGAGTCACCAACTCACGAACTACTATGGAATACTACACATAAAAGTCTCAAGGAATTATAACATAATTTCTGTTTGTCTCGGAACAAAGAGACTACAGCTAATGACATAAATAAAGAGAGAGACGTCGGGCCTGCGGACGTCTGCAAGCTACCTCGGTCTCAAATGTGATCAACTCCCACGCAATCGATTTACCGCTGCTGCTCCTGATCGTAACCTGGACCTGTGCAAAAACGCACAGAAGTGTAGTATCAGCACAACCGACCCCATGTGCTGGTAAGTGCCCGGCCTATCCCGGCGAAGTAGTGACAAGCCTAGGACCAGACACTCACATAAACCTGTGCAATTCAATATATATATGTGTACCACAAAATAACAAGAAATAACCAACTATTAACACAATAAGGAATATCTCAAAGAATTCAACAATTAACCACAGTTAATAAATTCACAAGGAAAAACAAAGTATAATGTAAACACAAGTAATATCAATTCAAGAAATAGCAAGCAGTTGCACGGCATCACCCTTCGTGCTTTTACTCTCATCCTCACCAAATAAACAAATAAAGTACACGGCATCACCCTTCGTGCTTTTACTCTCATCCTCACATCCATAGTACGGCATGATCCTTCGTACATGGTTCAATAACAGGGCACGGCATGATCCTTCATGCATAATCAATAAATAAACATGGCACGGCATTAACCTTTGTGCATAAATAAATAAACATGGCACGGCATCACCCTTCGTGCATTATCACTCTTCCTCACCCAAATAACAATCACAGTTAAGGGCAAAGAAAGAAACAGTAATTCATAAACCGTCCCATCAAGGGCAATCAATAATTATCTTCACAACAAGTCCCAACAAGGGAGAACAATAACAATTCATCTGTAATATATCTCAAAATAATCATTTTCCAACGACTCACGGTCATACTAGACGCCAGTGTATGGATGCTCGTCACCACAGCCCATACACCGCACTCGATCACATAACACATAGCACATAATCCTATTCCCTCAAGCTAGGATAGAACAAACACTTACCTCGAATGCTTATGAACAATTCAATCCGTGGAAATGTCTTTTTCTTTCAAATTTTGCTCCAATCCAATCGTATCTATACACAATTGATTTAATATCATCAATACTACTCAACAAACTAATTCTTAAGACCAAATACAACTTTTACAACATTCTGCCCGGAATAGTGAATTTCAACCCCGGGCCCACATGGTCGGAACTCGGGGTTAGGACCAAAATCCGATTACCCATCCCCCCACGAGTTCATGTATATAATTTGTTTCAAAATCGGACCTCAATTCGAGGTCCAATTCCCCAATTTATGAAAAACCCTATTTTCTAACAAAAACAAGAATTCTACCATGAAAATCTTTGATTTCTTATGAAAAACATGTTTAATGATGTTAGGAATTGAAAGAATTAAGTAAAAAGTGACTTACAATCGTTTTGATGAAGAAGAAATCCGTGAAGAATCGCAAATGGGTGTTTTTGTTTTGTAAAAAGTGAAGAAATGACTGAAATTCGTGTTTTTACAGGTCTGTGTTCGCATTTGCGAACATGGGTTCGCAATTGCGAACCCCGACCAATTTCTGGAGTTTGAAAAATAAGCTAAGGCTGGGAAGTTCGCATTTGCGAACATTTGTTCGCATTTACGAACACTGGTAGACAAAGGGACTGTTCGCAATTGCGAACTAAGTTCGCATTTGAGAACATAGGCTGTTTAAGGCAGTGTTCGCATTTGCGAACAATGGTTCGCATTTGCGAACCAAGGCAGTATAGGGAATGTTCGCATTTGCGAACTTTTGTTCGCATTTGCGAACATAGGCAGGCCCTGGGGACTTTCGCATTTGCGAACAAGGCTGGGTCAATGGGGCTTCGCATTTGCGATCGGGTTCGCATTTGCGAGCCCTGCCTTGTACTGCCCCCTTCGCAATTGCGAGAAATACTTCGCAATTGCGAAGCCAGCAGTTCAAAAATTCAAAATTTCATCCAACGGCCTATCAAATCTTTACCCGAGCCCCCGGGCTCCAAACCAAACATGTACATAACCTCAAAAACACATTATGAACTTGTTCGTGCGATCACATCGCCAATATCACTTCGTTTTAATCAAATCAAGCCTCAAACTCATGATTTTCATACTTTTGGTTTTCAAAACTTCCTAACTTGGAACTCAAGGTCCAAAACATCTCAAACGACATCCGAATGTCACCAAACTTTATAGAAATCACATATATAATATTTAAGACTTGTACCGGGCGTCGGAACCAAAATACGAGCCCGATACCAAGGTCAATTAATTCATTTTCCTTTAACAATTACATCAAAAACAATTTCACATAAAAATTCATAACTTGGGCTCTAGGCCTCAGAATTCGACTCCGGACGCATGTCCAAGTCCCATATTTTCCTACGGACCTCTCGGGACCATCCAATCTCGGGTCCGGATCCGTTTACCAAAAATGTTGACCGAAGTCAACCATATCAATATTAATATCATTTTTATCCAAATTTCTCGTAGAATTCATATTTTCTATCACAAAATCTTTCCGGCTACATGCTCGGATTGTGCACGTAAATCGAGGCAACATAGAATGAGGTTTTCAAGGCCTCAGAAGCTCGAAATGATTAATAAAATAAGTGATGACCCTTTGGGTCGTCACTCTGGACCCTTCTATTTGAGATGAATCCCTTCTGATTTGACTAAGGGTAGAGATATGACGTCGTTTATCCATTGTATATGTGAAAGTGACTCTAGTTGATTAGATAGTTGCCAGCATTACCGTGTTATTGATGAGGCGCGAGATGCCAAGTGTTAGATTTCAGATTGTGGGTATTTCCATGAGCTTTGGCTAATCTGAGAGTTGTGGTAGGATTAAGGAAAGAGTTGGAAAGGCTTTTATGTTAGCATCATTTCAGAATGGCGACTTAGCGATTTGTTTGGTCACGTTATGTTGTGATTTCAGGACTTGGGTTATGATTTTTACTGTCATTTTTGTATTATCATTTATTGTATCTTGATTTTTCTTATTGTCCGTTGTCCTCGTTGTAAATTGTGTGATCTTGTTTATCTGGACAGTCCTTACATATTCACATAACATCTCTATCTTTTCTGTTATATTGTTTATCGACCAGTAGGTGTCATGACTATCCCTCGTCATTACCCCATCAAGGTTAGTCTTGATACTTACTGGGCACCACCGTGTTGTGATCATACTACTCTTCTGCATATTTTTGTTGTGCAGATACAGGTACTTTCGTTTAGTTCTGTCAGCCTTGGAAGGAGGCACAACGGTAGAGACTTCAAGGTATACCTGCTACATCCGCAAACCGAGGAGTCCCTTTCTAGTTTTTTTCAGTAAATCTTCTTGTATAGATATTCTTGAGTTAGAGCCCCTTATGTATCCTCTTAGCTTGTGATTTGTGAGTTTCCGGGTTTTGGGAAATTGTCGTCAGTTTTGAGTTGTTATGCTACGTGCCAAGCGTCACCTTAAGCACCATTTTATTTTACTAATTCAGTTTGTTTTGCTTGCTTCCGCAAATTTTGGTTATCTTCCGCATTGTTAGGCTTACCTAGTCATAGAGACTAGGTGCCATCATGGCATGTTCATGGAGGGTGAATTAGGGTCGTGACACTGCCTTTTTCGTTTATATATTTGTAATCCTATTTTGTTCATAGCTCGGTAGTTAGAATCTATGTAATTCATTAGGACTTCGGGTTGTAATAAGGAATGGGACTCTACGAATATAAATTCAGATTTATAGTAGTAGTAGATAATAATGTGGGAAATACATTAAATAGATCAGTCAAAATAATCACCTAGATCCAAATTAAAAAACTGGTTTAAACTTAGTTAATTTGCTTATAGATTTACAACTACTCTGAAAATCAGACGTGTAATACACAAGTACTTGGATATTTTATTAATTAAATTTTGAATCAGTAGCTGTTAGTTGGAATAATATGACTTAGTTAAAGTTTGAATCGTGTTAATGGCTTAGTATCATTTAAACTTGTTTAGTTATAAATTCACGTTAAAACTCAGTAGTATGATGTAAAACAGAAGTTTCAGTATGAATGAAATCCACATTGCAATTCGAATATGTTCGTGTTGAAGATTTAGAATAATATTCCCAGTTAAGCAAAACACCAGGGTAGTTTTGTATCTTAATAAGTAGTATTTGACTAATAAATAATATGTAGATTAGATTTAGTTAATCTGATGTGACAAACAGTAGTATTCAAATATAAATTGGTATTAGTATGTCTGGTTAAGTTCTGATAATGAATTTAATAATATCTGCTTATAGTTCTGTTAGTTTATTAAGAATGTTAACCTGCTATATATATTAATGATTTGGGCTTAGTAGTGAATATAGGCCCAGATCTAATCAACATGGCTTTTGAGCTCGTGAGAAACAAATACGGAAATTTTGACTGGGCTTTAGGTAACCAGTTGCACCTTGGTGCAGCACTGTTGAGTTAACCCAGATTCCATGCCCAATAACGTGTAAGGGCCTGAATCCAAATAGAGGAAGGTATAAACTATCAAAAATTGCTAATAAACAGTTTTATTAAGGAAAAAACAACATTAGAGAACAAAGTACACTAACCTTTTAAAATAAAATGGGACGAGCCTCGTTACAAGATAAAAATGCACGGGGCCCCCAAATAATAATTATAAAATATTTAGACCCAGAATGATCGTTTAGACGGTTTCACGACCTTTCTAAAAAAATTATAAGAATAGACATCGCTAGGCATAATTTTAATATACATTCATTTGAACGGGTGCACATTTAAGTGACCCAAATCCTACTCTTAACGAAGTCGAAATATATTCAAAGCCACAGGCGTACTGGTACGTTATGGTCATGGATGTATTTTCACGATGTTGTAAATTCTTAAAATTCAAAAAGCGGAATACTTGCAAATGATTAAAATATATAATTAAAATATGATAAAATCAAAACAACAGTTGAGCGACCGTGCTAGAACCACGGAATCCGGGAGTGCCTAACACATTCTCCCGGGTTAACAGAATTCCTTATCCGGATTTCTAGTTCACAGACTGTAACAAAGTCAAACTTTCCTCGGTTCGAGATTAAACCGGTGAGTTGGGACACTATTATATTCTCAAGTGGTGACTCTGAAAACTTAAATAACTAATCTCATTCCAACTGTCCATCAATTGGAAAATCTCCTTCTACGCCCTCACATGTATAGTTTATAATACATTTCATAGAAAAACGACAGCCGCTGATTCAAATTTCAATTAACAAAAAATATTTTGACACTTTTGGTATTATGCTTCTGATTTCAGAACAATCACAAATCTATAAGTGAATCAACTAAGTTTTAGCCAGTTTCACGTTTAGAGCTAGGTGATCATTTTTTAAACTAATCTGTTCAATATATTTCCTATACTACTATCTACTACTACTATAAATCTGAATTAAGTTCGTACAGTCCAAGTCCTTATTACATCCAGAAGTCCTAGTGAATTACATGAATTCCCTACAGCTATGACAAAATAAAAATACAAGTACAAATGGAAATTAATATGTATTTCATTCCTACAAAGAGCATTAGTTACATCCTTGAGAGGTAGTAGTGTACCTAATCAAATCGAGATAAAACAATGAGTTCTAGGGGAGTGAAGGAGAAGAAAATTAGCAATATGCAGCAATCCAAGTATCAACAACAATGAACGCAAATTAACACAGCAACAGGATCGACTTCAGAGTGGAAAACCCAGCAAATTCAACCAAACAAGTAGAAGACCCAGTGAATTCAACAAAACCAATGAAGAACAACGAACAGAAATCCAAAATATCATTCGAACCAGCAACAATGAAACAGTAGCAGTAGTTCAGTGAATTTTAGTGTATTAAATCTTCTGAACCATTTTCAAAAGGCCTAAAGGGTCCTATTTGTAGAGTAAAATGGGAGGGAAATTTTAATTAGATATTCAGATTTCCCATCTCTACTCTTTTTTATTATTTTTTAGTTTAGTCTAGGTGAATTTAACAGGAATACACTTGAGCCTCTACGAGAAGGTTCTAGGGTATTCTCTATCATTCTATTTAGGCGTAAATGCCTTTATTACATTCACTTGCTAATGTTTACTACCTATTTACCACTTAGTTACATCTAGAATGACATTTATTGTTCATCTAATTACATAAAAATGAAGCCTATTTGTCTTTTATACCCTTAATCATTCCAAGTTATTTTCAGAATACCATTTACTTATTCCCCTTTTACCTCTGTGTTTTGTGCTTATTTACCCGACCACCTTTAGGTTTAATGAGGCCTTGAGCAGTTCAAAAATCAGAATAGTATTTAACAAATAACCCTAATACTTAGACTTTATATTAGCTAAGTAAAACCTTTTTTAGAACTAACCACTTTGCAAACATGGCCACAAATAGCCTTTTAATTAATCAGGGATCCATACAAGCCAAAAGTCAAAATTGTATTGCAATGATAGCCAATATTAAGCATTTTACACACATAGCCTTAATACGACTAGTTACTCATAAATTCAGAAGAGTCAAGAGTTAAATTGTATTGCAATAATAGCTAGTATTAAACAATTTTGCTGATATAACCCTAATACGACTAAACACTCGATTAACAGGACTCAGAGAAATGATTTGATAATGGTTGAATCCAATTAATCAGAACATGTAAAAATAAAAAGATCTATCAAGAAAGAACATTAAGCGACTATAGAGCATGTGATTTAACGAATGACTTCAATCAGAAAAGGAGAGCATATAGTCGATTTTAAGTACACACATAAAACTTTTGAGCATGCATTAGATTCAAGCTAGCAAATAATTAAAACAGAATGAAGCGCGGTAGGAAATATGGGGTTTAGGGTTACTTAGCTTTCCTGTTGTTTTTTTCGTTTTCTTTCTTTCTTTCTTTTCCTTCTTTTCCTTAATTTTTCTTCATCTTTCTTCATCTTTCTTTCTGGTTTTTTATTTTCCGGTTGTCTGGAGGCCTTGAGCTTTTTTGACTGTTGGTCTTCTAAACAGACTCTTAGAGTCTTATTTTATTGTGAAAAAAATGGTGTTTTAAGACTAGTGTTTTGACTGGGGTGGTTTTTTGGTTTGGGGGTATCCGCCGGAGTAGGGTTCCGACGGGATATTTTTTGATATTCGATGGGCTAGGCTTAGATTCGAGGGAAGGTGGTTGGATAGGGTGAAAGAGGGTCTCAAGGTGGTTCCATGGTATTACTGGTGGAGGATGGTTCATAGATTGGTGGTCGCCGTCTAGGGTTCCGGTGACTTGGTTTTTCAAGATTTGAGAAGAATGAGAAGATTTTAGACCGAACTGGTGTGATGGGGTGATAGAGGAGGAGGGGAGGATTCAGGGATGTGGAAACTGACCGGAGAATATGACCAGAGATGAGGCACCGGTAGGGTTCCGGTGGCCAAGGTGGAGAGGGGGGAAGGCAAGTATGGCGGCTAGGGTTTGGAGTTCTGAGGTGTGAGGTGTGAAATGAACAAATGAACGGAGGGTGTATAGATATATTAAACATGTAATGATGGTTCCCAGCTATTGGATTAGATTAAATGAATGGCCATGATTCACTGGCCATTTAAATAGTGTCGTATGATTTAAATGCTGCATTCCTCTTATCCGTTAGATCATTTAGATGGACGATTGTGATTGATTCAAATTAACGATGTTGTTTGGTTTAAGTGAGGTCTTCCTATCATCCGTTAGATCATTTAATTGTAGGGTTCTGGTTATTTCAACTTGACGGTGTTGTTTTAATTATTATACAATCAATTATTTTGGTCCGTTTGATTCAGCTTTTTAAAGGTCCAGATTTGGCATCTTTAAACGACGTCGTTTGGGCCTGTGTATAGGCAGGCCGGTGTTTCCTTTGGTCCAGGTCTATGTAATGTGTTAATTGGGCTGGTGATATTTGTAATATTGGCCCAAATACTTTGTATACTATTCTTTGTATTTTACCTTATATTTTGTATTTTCATATTGTATTTTATTTATTATATTTTTTCTGTATTTTTCTTGTATTGTATATATTTAATTTTTCATATATTTTATTACCACTATATTTATTATCTCTTATATTTTGTATTTTTCGTTTGATTTCCTAATTTTCCTAGGATTAAGAGTAATAATCTTATATTTTTGGTATTTTCTAATTAACTCAGACTGTATTTTGTTTAAATTTTCTTTGCTTTATTTTTAATAAATAAAAACAAACATTGGTACTTGTACACAATGATCAACAAGTTTCAAACAAAAAATCATTTTTATATATATTTTTTTGGATAATTTTGCTTGGGGCAAAAATCACGTGCTCATAGAGGTGAGTTGGGGAGGTTGCTTATGAGCTGGCCTTACCTCCTAGCCTAGATGGATTCCATCCGGTATTTCATGTTCCTATGCTCCGGAGATATCATGGTGACCCGTCGCACATGTTGGATTTCAGTTAAGTCCAGCTGGACAAGGATCTATCTTATGTTGAGGAGCCAGTGGCCATTTTGGACAGGCAAATCAGAAAGTTGAGGTCAAAGAACATCGCTTTGGTGAAGGTCCAGTGGAGGCGTCAGCCGGCCAAGGAGGCGACTTGGGAGGCCGAGCAGGATATGCGCAGCCAGTACCCTCATCTTATTACTACCTCAGATATGTTTTCTATGCTAGTTCGAGGACGAACGAATGTTTAAGTGTGGGAGGATATAACAACCCGGCCGGTCATTTTTGAAATTTATGCCTCTATCCCTAATTCACTGCTTTCCCTAAGTTCATTTCTGCTATTTCAATTTGCCGGGATGTTCAGTTCTAGCATTTGGAGTGTTTTGGGACACTTAGTCCCTAAATGAGAGCTCAATTATTAAAAAATGGCCCATATTTGGAACAGTGTTAAGACGACCTTGGAATGGAAATACTGTGGTTTTGTTAGCTCCGTTAGGTGATTTCAGGGTTTGGAGCATGTTCAGAATGTAATTTGGAGGTCCAGTGTGGAAATAGGCTTGAATTGGCAAAGTTGGAATTTTGGCGAAATCCGGTTGATAGGTGAGATTTTGATCCAGGAGTCAGAATGGAATTCCGAGAGTTTCAGTAGCTTTGTTAGGTTATTTTGGATATGTCTGCAAATTTTCAAGTCATTCGGACTTCGTTTGGTCGGGTTTTTGATGGAATATAGGTTTCGAAAGTTTTGGTTGAAACTTAGGCTTGAACCCGTCTTGATTCGATGATTTTTTTGTTTAATGATGTGTTTTTATTATTGGAACCAGTTCGTATCGTGATTTAGAGTAGGTTGGTGGTTTTGGTTGAGGTCTTGGGGGCCTCGGGGGTGTTTCCGGGGGTCAAACGGACCATTTTGAGTTGGAGAACTCAACTGAATTGATGTCATATATGTTGCAGACATTTACTCTATGCGATCGCATAGGTTCCCATGCGATCGCATAGATTCTGGTGAGGAGTCAAAAATTTTCTTTTATGCGATCGCATAGTCCTGTCCGCGATCGCATAGGTCTGTTTCCCTCTTCAATGCGATCTCATTACATGTCCGTGATCGCATAGTGCATTTTGGGTCTGAGCCTCAAGGGTCCCTTTTCCTCTATGCGATCTCAGTGTAAAAATTTCTAACATTCTGCGATCGCAAGCCTTAGGCTGCGATCGCATAGCACATTTTTCAGGCCTTCAAATTTTACTCTACGCGATCGCAATACCTTGAATGCGATCGCATTGAACAATAGACCTGGGCAGAATATAACATTTCAAAGCGAGGGTTCCTCCATTTTTTACTCAAACTCAAGCTAGGGAGCTCGGTTTTGGGGGATTTTTCAAGGGTTTCTCAGAGGCAATTGTTGGGTAACGATTTCTTACTCCCTTATGATTATTACTCACTAATCTAAACTCGAATCCTTCCTTTAATTTCGGATTTTGGATGAAACTTGGGGTAAATTTCTTAGAACTAATTTTGATGTTTTGAAGGGGCAAATGAATTCTGATTTTGATAAATATTATATGGTTAGACTCGTGAGAGTACGAGGGTTCTGAAGACGTAAAAAATATTTCGGTTCCTAGCCGATGGCTGGATGGGTATTTTGGTCATTTTACCTATTTTCGGGTTGTACCTTTAATTTTAATAGTGTAATTAGTTACTTGCGATGTTATATACACTATGTAATTGGTTTGAATATATTTGGGCCACTCGGAGTCAGATACTCGTGGCAAGGGCAATATTTCATAGCGGTTTTGTACCGGAATCGAGGTAAGTGGCTTGTCTAACCTTGTGTGGGGGACCTTTCCACTTAGGATATATCATGTGTTGATTTAAATGCCTTGTACACGAGGTGACGGGCGTGTACTTGTGCAAATTTTTCGAAATCCAATTTACTTGAACTTCTCAAATTGTGTTATCTCTGTTATTTGACTGCGTTAAATGCAAGACTTATCCTGTGTTTGTTAAAGGAGTATGATTAGAAAGGATTAACTGCCTAAATGCTTATTTGCCTTAATTGAGATTCCATGGAACATGTCGAGATTGAATTTAGTTGTTATTCGTAGTAGTGTATTCTATTTTTGATGTATATTCTCCTAGTTTGATTGTGTTTGTTCTGTGGACTACGTGTTCAATTCCCGAAGCTCCTAATGGACTATAGGTTCAAGTCCCGGAGATCCTTGTTACCAATAAATAGACTGCGGGTTCAAGTCCCGAAGATCTTGGTTACTGATAAATTCTCTATGTATTCTCCTTGTTTGATTGTGTTTGTTCTATGGACTGCAAGTTCAATTCCTGAAGCTCCTAATAGACTGCAGCTTCAAGTCCTGGAGATCATGGTTATTGATAAATGGACTGCGAGTTCAAGTCCCGGAGATCCCGGTTACTGATAAATGAACTGCGGGTTCAAGTCCTGGAGATCCTGGTTAATGAGTTAAATGGACTGCGGGTTCAATTCCCGGAGATCCTGTGCTATTGATTATGTACTTGTTGTGTTAGTTTTTCCGTGTTAGTTTAACTGTAGATGATTTGTAGTTTCTACCTTCTTTAGATGTTATTTCAGATTTATTCCTGCTTTACACTGTTTGATATTTTATTATTATTATTCTCGGTAAGGCCCTAAACATCCTCGTCACTACTCCATCGAGGTTAGGCTTGGCACTTACTGAGTACCGCCGTGGTGTACTCATGCTACTCTTCTGCACACTTTTGTTGTGCAGATCTAGGTCCATCTAATCAGGCACACTACCGGTGATCGAGGAGATATATCAGGAGACTCGAGGTATGCTTCTGTTGCATTCGCAGATCCGGAGAGTCTTCTTCCGTTCTTCCCTAGCGACACTAGTTAATTCCTTTTGTTTTGGATGTATAGATACTCTTGGTGGATAGAGCCACAGTTTTACTCTCTCTTAGCCTGTGTTTGCCCGTGAGTTTTCGGGTCTTGGTGGTTAAATATTCAAGAAATTTTTGTAAAGTGTGTGTGCTGAGCGGCACCTATTACATTATTCTATGTAATTCTGCTGTTAATTTTAGTTGTTTGTGAAAGCCGTAAATTCTGCAATTGTGTTAGGCTTACCTAGTCGCGGAGATTGGGTGCCGTCACGACAGGTTCATGATTGGTGAACTAAGGTCGTGACAAAATCACCAACCAATTCAAGAATAATTGAATCAATTTATCCTTCTACAATACGACTCGGGACTAACCAAGCTAAATTCACAGCCACATTGGCCTGCCAACGAACTCAATACCAAGAAGCCTGAAGTTGCTACTCCCACTACTATAACTTCTACCAGAGTCGTACGATACGGTGCCCTGCACCAAATAAATACCGAAATCCACAATCTCACCCGGTGATACGCCTGGCAATAAGAAATGCATCTGGGAAGGTCCCTCAATACCGAAATTGACTCAATGGTACAAACCTCCGCACTAACCTCCCCCACGAAGGCCCAATTGAGAAAAGCAATCCTTTCTAACCGTACGCTGATCTTTGGAGTACCAACCACTCTACTAGAACATAATCCGATGCACCTTGCCGTGCAACCTGTGGCATTTTCCGACATAGCCTATAACACAATAGTTTAGAAAACCCACACTGAGACAACCAGTCTGAAATCTAATATCATAACCCAAATTTAACATACCAAGCAAATAAACATCCTCTCGGACCTCCAATTTCCAATAACTGCTAGACTGTATCAATACACATGATCTACAACCACTGCATAGTCGTATCATGAGAACTCCTAGTATCCAACTCCATATAATAAATGAATCAGTGTACCTGACCCCACATTCCACCATATGAATACATATCACACATCAAGTGCCCATTCATACCACGAAAGATATTCAAAAATTTCCCTGCGCCATCAACAAACTCAAATATTCGAAGTTGATCCAACAAGAAAATGTCGCAATACTACAGAAGTATCATCAATTTACATCATGTAACGACCCAACCGGTCGTTTTGAGCTACAGCGCGTCATTCAGTAGTTTGAGGCCATGAGCAGCTTCATCTCACGTATATTGACTTGTGTGTATGGTCAGAATTAAAATTCAAGAAGTTTGGAGTCAAATCTAAATGGAAATTCTCCTTTTGAAAGCTTAAAGTTGAAGAAATGAACTAGGATTGGAATTTTGAGTAAATGACCTCAGAATTGGGATCTAAAAGTTCTAGCATGCTCGTATGATGATTTTGAACTTGGGCGTATGTCCGGATTTGGTTTTTCATAACCCGTGAGCATTTCGGCGTATATGGTGGAAGTTAGTATTTTAGAAGAATTTCATAAATTTGGGTTGGAATGCATTTTATAGTTATAGATGTCCATTTGAGATTCCGAGACTGGGAATCGATCCGTACGGTGATTTTGGAGTTGGGAACGCGATCGGAAGTGATTCGGATGTCCGGAGGTCATTTTGAAGTGATTTGGCTAAATATAGGAATTTGGAGGTTTGTGAGAAAATTTGACCGGAAGTGAAAATTTTGATATCGGGGTCGGAATGCGATTCCGAAAGTTGGTGCAAGTCCGTAATGTCGAATTTGACTTGTGTGCAAACTTTGAGTCAATTCGGATCGATTTTGGTAGGAAATGGGACAATTAATCTCTTTAAGGAAAGCTTAAGTTGGAAAAGTCAATCCAATGTTGACTTATGAGTTAGAGGGCTCGGAACTGAATTCCGATGATTCAGTTAGTTTCGGGGGATGATTTAAGACTTAGGAGCGCAATCGGATGTAATTTTGGAGGTCCGGTGAAGAAGTTAGCTTATTTTGGCGAAGTTGGAATTTTGGCGGAATCCGATCGATAGGTGATATTTTGATCCGGGAGTCGGAATGGAATTCCGACAGTTGCAGTAGCTTCCTTAGGGGATTTTGGATATGTTTGCAAATTTTCAGGTCATTCGGACATCGTTTGGTCGGGTTTTTGATCGAATGTGAATTTTGAAAGTTTAAGTTTAAGTTTGAATCGAATTCTAGGATTTTGGTGATTTTTGATGTTTAAGGCAGCATTTTTATGATCCGAGCAAGTTTGAATGAAGTATTAGGTTGAGTTTGAGTTTTTGGTTGTGGTCCCGAGGGTCTCGGGTGTGTTTCGGATGCCCAACGGGTCATTTTTGGAAGATTTTTGCCGTTTTGAACATAAATGTAATAATCCAAAGGTCTATTTTTAGTTCTAGAGATCCAAATTTGATTTAGAGAGTTCGAGAATTTAAATAATGAATTATAGGACTGATCCGGAAATTTTGGTTTAATTTCATCAAGTCGCGATTGGGTTTTTGACGCGAAATGTGATTTAATTGTTTAACGAGCGAAATTGATGTTGCACTGAGCAAATGAGATCCAAATTCAGTTTTGTTTGAACCACTGGATCCGTAACGAAATTACGGAGCCATAGGAAAGAGAATCATCAAATTCCGAGTTCGTATGACGGAGTTAAAGCTATTTTAGTGAAAATAAAAGTTGCTGCAATTATTTTGGATAGCTGCTGCATTTATTTAGCAGCGTGAACAGTACCAGGCACGCGTGAACAGTGTCCCGCACGTGTGAACAGTGCTGGACGCATGAACAGTAATCGGGAAAAAAAGAAAAATTTGGTATTTTAGCCACATCTTGAGTTCTAGAGCTCCAATTGAGGTGGTTTTCGCGGGGTTGTTCTCGTCTCAACAAGGAGGTAAGTTTTATGGCCTAATTACGTTATTTTATCATGGAATCCTTGAGTATTTCACTGTTAATGGAAGATTAAAGGGGGATTTTAGCCCTAGGCCTAAATTATAGAAAATCATTGATTTGAATGGGCAAACGGAGTCCCATTTTGATAAATTTTATATGCACGGACTCGTGTTGAGATAAGGAACCCGAATATATAACTTTGTAATTTTTCGAGAAGCGTACTGAAAGTCGGGTTTTGGCAACTTGTGGGTTTTGGTGTATTTTGAATTGTTTCAATTGGGTAATGCCCAATTGGCCTATTCTGATGTGATTCCATTGATTTTTATCAGATACTACACCTGTGGAGGCCGACATTCGCAGCAAGAGAGTTGTCTCTTAGCGATTTCGTACCAGAGTCGAGGTAAGTGGCTTGTCTAACCTCGTGTGGGGGAACCTTTACCCCTAAGATATTATGTGATAGTTTAAATGTCTTGTACGCGAGGTGACGGGCGTGTACATGCGCTGGTTGTTGTAACTCACTTTACTTGAATTATCCAATTCGTGATATTCCTGTTCTTGGTTTATTAAAATGTGATATTTACCTGGTATTCGTTAGGGAAGCATGATTAGATAGGATTTATCTGTCTAACTGCCTAAATTGTCTTAATTGAACATCTCGATAATTGTTGGCACTTGTCCTCGGTGAAGTTGTAGTTGAGTATATTATGTTTTCTTTGTGCATTTTCTTTAATTGTTGTGTTGGTGGACTGCGGGTTCAATTCACGGAGATCCCAGGGCTGTGGGTTCGATTCCCAGAGACCCGGAGTTATTGGTAGGGACTGCGGGTTCGATTCCTGAGATCCTGAATTATTTGTAGGGACTGCGGGTTCGATTCCCGGAGATCCCGAGTTATTGGTAGGGACTGCGGGTTCGATTCCGGAGATCCTGAGTTATTGGTAGGGATTGCGGGTTCGATTCCCGGAGATCCCGAGTTATTGGTAGGGGCTGCGGGTTCGATTCTCGGAGATCCTAAGTTATTGATATATTACTGAGATGTGGACTGCAGGTTCGATTCCCGGAGATCCTGAGATTTATTGAGATGTGGACTGCGGGTTCGATTCCCGGAGATCCTGAGATTTATTGAGACATGGGCTGCGGGTTCGATTCCCGGAGACCCAGGGTTTACCGTTGATGGGACGGTGGGTTCAATTCCCACAGGTCCTGGACTTATTAATTGAGTTTGTTACTTGTTGTTAGTTAATTGTAGACGGTTGCAGTAATCATTTTATTGTTGTTATTTCGGAATTATTATCGTTTAAACTGCTTATTATTGTTATTATCATTTTTGTAATTGTTTTCTCTCAGTAGGGCCCCTGACCTTCCTCGTCACTACTCCATCGAGGTTAGGCTTGGCACTTACCGAGTACCGCCGTGGTGTACTCATGCTACTCTTCTGCACACTTTTGTTGTGCAGATCCAGGTACATCAGGACAGGATCATACTAGGTAATTCAGCAGCACTTTGGGAGACCTCGAGGTATGATCTGCTACGTCCGCGGATCCGGAGGCCCTCTTTCTATTATGATAGTATTAGTAGATGATTTCCTTCATTTCGTTGTTAGATACTCTTTACACATAGAGCCACAGTTGTATACTCTCTTTTAGTCTGTGTTGCCCGTGGGATTCCGGGTCTTGGTGGTGTTTTATACAGTGTGTTTGACGGGTGTATGTGCCAAGCGGCACGGATTACATTCCTATTTATATCGTTTTCCGCTATTTCTTATTTAATGTTCATAAACTGGTATATTCCGCAACGTGTTAGGCTTACCTAGTCGTGGGGACTGGGTGCCATCACGACATGTTCACGATTGGTGAACTAGGGTCATGACAAGTTGGTATCAGAGCTCTAGGTTCATAGGAGTCACGGGACACAGACCGGTTACTTAGATTCTCGCTGATCGATACGGAGACGTCTGTATTTATCTACGAGGGGCTATGTAACTGTTTAGGAAACTCTTCAATTCTTTGAATTCCTTATCGTGCGCCATTTATTCGGTTGGAGCCTATGTCATATGTTCTTTTGCATCCACTCGTGTATTGAAATTGCGCACTCGGTATCAAGTATGCGCCGACGGTTCGTGCTGCTGCAGAGGGATTTCAAGGGAGTCAAGAATTTACTCAACCATTGTTACTGCGTGTCATCCATATCGATAATGCAAGAGAATTGAGAGGTCTTCAATTGTGCACATGGGGGTGCATTAGATTCTGACATTCGGTTGATAAGTACGGTCTTGAGAAGGTTTACTTAACTGCCAAATCGTCACAGCAATGGTAGAATCACAAGGTGGATGTAGATCTAAAGATAGTTGGTGGTAATAAAGACTATATGGTTCATATGAGATATCTATTTAGCGAAGGATTCAGCCAGCAGAGATACTGGGGAAAATGAGTTTAACTGTCTTAAGAAGGACGTGTACCAAACGAATGCCTTTGGCTTGTTTTATGATGAAGACGTACGAATGTTAAGGGCTAGTATCATGGATTAGCAAGATGTATCTTAAGGCTTCGTGTCAAGTGAAAGGATTTCACTATCAACGATGTAATTATGGGTCATGTGTCGTATCATATTTGGCCTGCGATGTATTTAGGTGCTATTCAAAAAGTTCTTGAAAACTTGCGGATGGGCAAGAGTTGAGGCTCGTATGGTATAATGTTGGGACTTTAGATGTCCCTGTGTCCCTAATAAACTCTGCATTTTATTATCAGCAAGGAAATATTTGACAAAGGCTACATGGTGCTTCGTAGGCGTGTGTGAATCATAGTATGTTTTAAGATATTGTTGGTAGAGAATGCTCGGTGCATGGAGCGAGAAGATGTTTGGTTGTATTGGGATGAGGTCATACCCTATGATGTTAGAGTGCTAATAGAGCACATGTGGTTATATTCGTTGGATCAAGTGAGTTGCAGTTGAATAATAGTAAATGACTCGAGAGAATGGTTCTAATGTGTTCGAGAGTCGTGTAATAGTGGCTTTGGGCTAAGTGGGAGAGTCCCACCGCTTAAGATTGGGTTGCATGGTTAATTACCTGTGTGAATTCTGGATATTAGCGTATTAATGGGTTATTTGCAGCTACGGAAAAAGACCATGAGTGGTAATTTAAGTATATGAATTGTTGAATGCATGTTATGGTTAGCCTTGCTGGCTCATGTTCAAACTTGAGGGAAAATTTATGATTTATGCCTCGTATAGGTCCAGGCTTCGCGGGAAGTGATTCTGCTGGGTGCTTTATCGAGAGGGTATTTATATGTTATTAAGAAATTCAGTAGAGTTGGTTGCCTACTGGGGCAAGTTAGAACCGGATGGTTCTCAATAGCGGTCCTAGTGAATTCAAAAGGTAAAGTGTGGTGCCTGATAATTTTGAATCATATAAGTACAGTTGAGGCTCAAGCCTTTAAAGCAACTTAGGAAGAAAGTACAAAAACAATCTATGATGTTTTGACTTGTGGTGTAGCATTTGAGAGGCGTGAAATGGTCGTCGTTCTTGAGATAGCATGGCCTCGTGATTTCAGGTCATTCGGGGTGAGTGTGGTTGAAATAAGTTAGGTATTGAAGGGAGATATTTACATTATAGGGCAATCCAGGATAAACTGGAAGAAAGTAGATTGATTAGCCAAAGTTGAGTTGGCATATTAGTGCCAATGATCGGTTCATGTAATGTGATCGAATTATGCATGTGATTTGTGGCGGTGCATTTGAGGCTTGTCGACCGCAGTGTTTGATGGTATTCTGAAGTATTCTTCTGTTAGGGCCTGTTATGAGTAGGCAGATCTCGGAAAGGGTTATGGTGACTTGGACCACTACTTAGAGATTGGCATATACAACGGTAATGAGAACTCGCCTGTGTGTTGCTATAGTTCTCCTGAAGTGAGTTAAATGGGAAGTATTATGTGATGAAGTATTAGCCTATCGTCAGTTCTAGAGCTATGATGGAAATTATGTGTATCGTATATCGGCACGTGGGGTGCAGTGAGTAGTATGAAATTTGAAGTAAGGACCAAGGTCACAGTTTGGTCAATAAATGTGATATAAAGAGCTCGGATGAGCAGGAAAGGAGTTTCAGTGTTTTGAGTAAGATGGGTATTAACATAAGTATCATTTGAGGTCGGTGTCCTGTGAGAAAGGCTTTGCATCCCGGTTAGGGACTCCTGATCGCTTTTCAGTGTTAGTGCAGTCGGTGGGTTGAATGTGCAGGCCCGTTTAATTATTCGCAATATGGTGGGAGCTTGCCCCACAAGAAGATTGTATAGCTGTGACATGTAGTCACTTAATTGGTTGAAAATTTAAACCAGTATGAAGATTTTGGTGATATCATCCATTTGAGAATTTATGCCCGGAAGGAACTCTGCTTATTGGGTTATAGACTTGTGAAATACTATTGATTTAGCTTGGCACGACCAGGATAGATTTAAGGTCGGTGGATAGATTTAAATGTGGAAGTGAGCCTTGCATCAGGCCATTTATGTTTCTTCCAGCAATGCGCCCTTTATGGAGGGATAGTCGCGGTCTTATTTTCGCTGTTAGTTAATTCATGTAAAGCTATATTGCGCCGTATGAGTGTGAGATGGCTTGGTAAGTTCCTTATGTGTTGAGGTTCCGCTCAGCGGTGATGTTATATGAGCATGATGGCTCTCGAGACTCAGATAATATACCGCACATCAGTTGTGCTTGAGTTTGTAGCGTATAGCGCTATATGTTTCCTTGTGTCTGATATCATTCACCTTAGTGTGCTTATGATCGATATTCAGTATTTTGATGTGATGAGATAGTCAGCTCGACGTATGGCTCCTTGTGTGAGTTTTATACAGGTATCGGGTGGCACGCTGCCATGGTTATATTGTTTGGATCGGGTGGCACGCCGCCATGGTTATATTGTTGGGATCGGGTGGCACGCCGCCATGGGTATATTGTTGGGATCGGGTTGCACGCCGCAACGGTGTGATGTTTATTTCAGTGTCCATAATTGCTTTTATGTGTTCTGTTTCCTATTTTTCTGAGGAAGTCCATGTTAGTGTGAGAGTTGAATAGTTCTCTCTAGTGTTCGCCTTCCTTTTGTATCACGTACAAATTAGTAGCCTATTGGCACATTGTGTCATCTTGCAGGACTTTTGATTATGTCTGAGGTGGCTTATCGCCTGAGCAGTTCGTAATGGTTGAGGTGAGATCATTGAATTCGAGATCAGTGTAATCCGAGCATATGAAATAAATTAAGGGGCTAAGACCATTGTTTAGTTCAGAATGAGGTAATGGTTCTTGTCAAAAGTATAGACTGAATGATTTGTTGACTTGGCAACTAAATATGAATTCCGGCACATCTCTTCCGTCGTATCGGTGTTGTAAAAGCTAGAGCAAGACCTATGTAGGTCATGAGATGCAATGAGAGCATCGGATTTGTGGAATTTCGACTATTATATTTAAAGAATATTATTGTGGTCCCATGAGTAAAGTGATGCAAAGTGTGACTTCAGCAAAGTTATGCAGTCATGTATGGGTACAGCGTGTGAAGAATGATATGGTGGTCGTATGATGGAAACATGCTAGGCAGGAAATTCCGGATGTTGGAATTGAGTCTAATGGCTTATTTACTCGAATAAAGGAGTATATCTATAGAGTTATCGAGCTAATTTGCTCAAATGAGTTGTGGAAGCGCAGGAAGTTGCATGAGATGTTAAACCAGTGATTTTAGACTACTTCAGTGTAGTTCTCGGCACGTTCGAGGACGAACGTATGTTTAAGTGGGGGAGATTGTAACGACCCAACCGGTCGTTTTGAGATACGGCACGTCATTCAGCAGTTTGAGGCCATGAGCAGCTTCATCTCACATATATTGACTTGTGTGTATGGTCGGAATTAAAATTCAAGAAGTTTGGAGTCAAATCTAAATGGAAATTCTCCTTTTGAAAGCTTAAAGTTGAAGAAATGAACTAGGATTGGAATTTTGAGTAAATGACCTTGGAATTGGGATCTGAAAGTTCGAGCATGCTCGTATGATGATTTTGAACTTGGGCGTATGTCCAGATTTGGTTTTTGATAACCCGTGAGCATTTCGGCGTATATGGTGGAAGTTAGTATTTTAGAAGAATTTCATAAATTTGGGTTGGAAGGCGGTTTACAGTTATAGATGTCCATTTGGGATTTCGGAGACTGGGAATAGATCCGTACGGTGATTTTGGAGTTGGGAACGCGATCGGAAGTGAATTCGGATGTCCGGAGGTCATTTTGAAGTGATTTGGCTAAATATAGGAATTTGAAGGTTTATGAGAAAATTCGACCGGAAGTGAAAATTTTGATATCGGGGTCGGAATGCGATTCTGAAAGTTGGTGCAAGTCCATAATGTCGAATTTGACTTGTGTGCAAACTTTGAGTCAATTCGGATCGATTTTGGTAGGAAATGGGACAATTAATCTCTTTAAGGAAAGCTTAAGTTGGAAAAGTCAATCCAATGTTGACTTATGAGTTAGAGGGATCGGAACTGAATTCCGATGATTCAGTTAGTTTCGGGGGATGATTTAAGACTTAGGAGCGCAATCGGATGTAATTTTGGAGGTCCGGTGAAGAAGTTAGCTTATTTTGGCGAAGTTGGAATTTTGGCGGAATCCGATCGATAGGTGATATTTTGATCCGGGATTCGGAATGGAATTCTGACAGTTGCAGTAGCTTCCTTAGGGGATTTTGGATATGTTTGCAAATTTTCAGGTCATTCGGACATCGTTTGGTCGGGTTTTTGATCGAATGTGAATTTTGAAAGTTTAAGTTTAAGTTTGAATCGAATTCTAGGATTTTGGTGATTTTTGATGTTTAAGGCAGCATTTTTATGATCCGAGCAAGTTTGAATGAAGTATTAGGTTGAGTTTGAGTTTTTGGTTGTGGTCCCGAGGGTCTCGGGTGTGTTTCGGATGCCCAACGGGTCATTTTTGGAAGATTTTTTCCGTTTTGAACATAAATGTAATAATCCAAAGGTCTATTTTTAGTTCTAGAGATCCAAATTTGATTTAGAGAGTTCGAGAATTTAAATAATGAATTATAGGACTGATCCGGAAATTTTGGTTTAATTTCATCAAGTCGCGATTGGGTTTTTGACGCGAAATGTGATTTAATTGTTTAACGAGCGAAATTGATGTTGCACTGAGCAAATGAGATCCAAATTCAGTTTTGTTTGAACCACTCGATCCGTATTGAAATTACGGAGCCATAGGAAAAAGAATCATCAAATTCCGAGTTCGTATGACGGAGTTAAAGCTATTTTAGTGAAAATAAAAGTTGCTGCAATTATTTTGGATAGTTGCTGCATTTATTTAGCAGCGTGAACAGTACCGGGCACGCGTGAACAGTGTCCCGCACGTGTGAACAGTGCTGGACGCATGAACAGTAGTCGGGAAAAAAAGAAAAATTTGGTATTTTAGCCACATCTTGAGTTCTAGAGCTCCAATTGAGGTGGTTTTCGCGGGGTTGTTCTCGTCTCAACAAGGAGGTAAGTTTTATGGCCTAATTACGTTATTTTATCATGGAATCCTTGAGTGTTTCACTGTTAATGGAAGATTAAAGGGGGATTTTAGCCCTAGGCCTAAATTATAGAAAATCATTGATTTGAATGGGCAAACGGAGTCCCATTTTGATAAATTTTATATGCACGGACTCGTGTTGAGATAAGGAACCCGAATATATAACTTTGTAATTTTTCGAGAAGCGTACTGAAAGTCGGGTTTTGGCAACTTGTGGGTTTTGGTGTATTTTGAATTGTTTCAATTGGGTAATGCCCAATTGGCCTATTCTGATGTGATTCCATTGATTTTTATCAGATACTACACCTGTGGAGGCCGACATTCGCAGCAAGAGAGTTGTCTCATAGCGATTTTGTACCAGAGTCGAGGTAAGTGGCTTGTCTAACCTCGTGTGGGGGAACCTTTACCCCTAAGATATTATGTGATAGTTTAAATGTCTTGTACGCGAGGTGACGGGCGTGTACATGCGCTGGTTGTTGTAACTCACTTTACTTGAATTGTCCAATTCGTGATATTCCTGTTCTTGGTTTATTAAATTGTGATATTTACCTAGTATTCGTTAGGGAAGCATGATTAGATAGGATTTATCTGTCTTACTGCCTAAATTGTCTTAATTGAACATCTCGATAATTGTTGGCACTAGTCCTCGGTGAAGTTGTAGTTGAGTATATTATGTTTTCTTTGTGCGTTTTCTTTAATTGTTGTGTTGGTGGACTGCGGGTTCAATTCCCGGAGATCCCAGGGCTGTGGGTTCGATTCCCAGAGACCCGGAGTTATTGGTAGGGACTGCGGGTTTGATTCCCGAGATCCTGAGTTATTTGTAGGGACTGCGGGTTCGATTCCCGGAGATCCTGAGCTATTGATATATTATTGAGATGTGGACTGCCGGAGATCCTGAGTTATTGGTAGGGATTGCGGGTTCGATTCCCGGAGATCCCGAGTTATTGGTAGGGGCTGCGGGTTCGATTCTCGGAGATCCTAAGTTATTGATATATTACTGAGATGTGGACTGCAGGTTCGATTCCCGGAGATCCTGAGATTTATTGAGACATGGGCTGCGGGTTCGATTCCCAGAGACCCAGGGGTTACCGTTGATGGGACGGTGGGTTCAATTCCCAGAGACCCGGGGGTTACCGTTGATGGGACGGTGGGTTCAATTCCCACAGGTCCTGGACTTATTAATTGAGTTTGTTACTTGTTGTTAGTTAATTGTAGACGGTTGCGGTAATCATTTTATTGTTGTTATTTCGGAATTATTATCGTTTAAACTGCTTATTATTGTTATTATCATTTTTGTAATTGTTTCTCTCAGTAGGGCCCTGACCTTCCTCGTCACTACTCCATCGAGGTTAGGCTTGGCACTTACTGAGTACCGCCGTGGTGTACTCATGCTACTCTTTTGCACACTTTTGTTGTGCAGATCCAGGTACATCAGGACAGGATCATACTAGGTAATTCAGCAGCACTTTGGGAGACCTCGAGGTATGATCTGCTACGTCCGCGGATCCGGAGGCCCTCTTTCTATTATGATAGTATTAGTAGATGATTTCCTTCATTTCGTTGTTAGATACTCTTTACACATAGAGCCACAGTTGTATACTCTCTTTTAGTCTGTGTTGCCCGTGGAATTCCGGGTCTTGGTGGTGTTTTATACAGTGTGTTTGACGGGTCTATGTGCCAAGCGGCACGGATTACATTCCTATTTATATCGTTTTCCGCTATATCTTATTTAATGTTCATAAACTGGTATATTCTGCAACGTGTTAGGCTTACCTAGTCGTGGGGACTAGGTGCCGTCATGACATGTTCACGATTGGTGAACAAGGGTCGTGACACATCACCTTACCCTTTTTACTGAATATATACCCCCGTCAAACCACTAGAATAGCAATACCATGTCACGCCTCAAATCGAGGAACATGACCGGCGCCTGACCGGATTGCCCCAGTCAAGCGGACCTGGGTGCCTTTCATTCCCACGCGTTACCCCTGTGATGATTGTTTCTCATTAACCAAATATCTTACTAACCATGAATGATTTCACATTAAGCAAATAAAACCATACGAGTGATTCATTAACAAGTTTGCAATTTTTACAACGCCCGACATAACATAATGTATACATAATACTGGAGTCCCACAGTTTTCATGTCTACAGAGCCTCTAGGATACAAAAAGGGAAATACAATACTTGCCGGTAACAAGGCTCCGGCTATACCTTACAAAACCAAAATGAAATCTAAACCGAGTGGCATGAACCACACAAGGCCCCGAGGAAGAAAGGGGCTCACCAAAACGGGCAGTGGAAGGAGAAGGATACTACCGCCGATGAGCTGAAGTGCCTGCTACTGATCCACCTACAATCATGACACGAATGTAGCGCCCCCGGCAAAAGGGACGTCAGTACACTTGAATTGTACTGGTATGTATGGACAAACTTTGTCCCAAGTAAACTCAAGCCATTAAATTACATCAACAATTAATTAAGTCAGCCAACCATGTTTCCACATTTTCCTCATTTCAAATAATTCTCACACAAAGCACTTTCTAATCAACCAATTTAACAATAACCAATCAATCACGTAAAGCACAAGTAGTCAAACAAAGGGGCAATCGGTGCCCCACAGGTTGCAAACTCTCCTGCTGTCTCCTTTCACAATTTCACATTATTGATTTATGTATCAATTTTCAATAGCGATTTCGATCGCTTTCCATCCTTATTGCCCCCGACCACCCTTATTACCTCGGCCACCCTTATCACCCCAACCCACACCTTATTTCACCACGTTGCGGCGCGCAACACGACCCCGCCTTACAGTTGAAAACACAACAATTTCAAACAGCAGATAAGGTACTACACACAATTTCAACAAGTTCAAATAAGCAACTTACACATTGGTTCATGTTCTCAATTCAATATCACAACCATGTTACAATATTTCCACAATTCAAGTGTTTCATCTCTTTCCACAATAAACCAATTCTCAAGTGTTTCGTTTGTTTTCCACAAGGTGCCATATAGGCCATCATAGTCATTATTCACAATTCTTTTGCCAAATTAAACTCTCATTTTACATCACTCATAGCTCAACAACAAACTTTGAATATCCAACAACAACATCAAGAATTTCACACAATTTGTCAATTTAACACGAAACAAACAAACTTCACACATATAGGCGATTTCACAAGAATCAAAATTAGCCATACATACCTAGTGATGATTTTTCCTCCGTTAACTTCCTACTTTATGCTTACCCACGCTATCTTACTCTTTCCAACCTTGTTCTTGAAGACTCTTACTTCTACTCACTTCTTTTTACTAAAAATCAAGTTCAATAATCATGCATGAGTGTAAAAATTCTATTTTCAAAAGCTATTATATGCAAACCTCTCTTTACCCAATTTAAAACTGAAAATCAAAGAAAATAGTTAGGGTTTTTACCTTGAAAAGATTGGGGAAGTTGAATCCTTTCCCTAGGATCCCTTGGAATTAAGTAGTTGGAACAATCTTTGAAGATGAAGAACTTTTCTCTCTAAAAACCCTCTCTTCTCTCTCTAATTTTGGTGAGATGATATGATAAAATGAAGAAGAAAGGTGTTATATTAAAGAAGAGATCGGGTCAAAATGTTACAAAAATCTGGGCCGGGGTCAATTATGCGGTGCACTATGCGACCGCAGAATCAACATGCGGTCCGCATAGTGACCGCAGAATTGCCCCAAATTTTACACAAGTTCTGTTAAGGAATGCGGTCACTATGCGGACCGCATGTTGATTCTGCGGTCGCAAAGTGCACCGCAGATTTGACATGCGATCGCATATCGACCGCACTTTTCAACACGATTTTGGGCAACTCTCTGGAACGTTTTGCGGCAAGAATGCGGTCCGCATATCAGGTTTGCGGTCGCATTCTTGACCGCATATTTGACATTTTTCGGAAAAACTAATTCTCTACATTTTTGAAACTTAAATCACTACCAAGGGTCCGAACTTAAATCACTACGCATTCCTAACACATTATTCGGACCATGACACCACAGCTACTAGGTTTTATGCACAAAAATTTTACGGGGCCTTACATCCTCCCCCTTAAGATCATTCGTCCTCGAATGAGGATTTTTGAAATAAATGAGTTGGTTTTGAAAGACATGATATGCAACCATCAAAATTTTGACTAACTCTTATATTTTAGAAAAATTTCGCCAGAGTTTCCTTTGTATTATGGACATATCCACCTGTCAGAGGGCCCCCGAAACACATTACCAAACAACAATATACAACTACAACACTTTTCACAACTGGTATACACTTTCTTACCTCAACGAATGCACATATTCTATCATATTATTACAATTGCACAGAAACTAGTCACTTCAATGAATTCTTACCTTGTTAAACCAATTTAACACGCGAATATTTATAAGGATTTCATTTATCAAGAAAGGTTCAAGTGACCCAAGGTAACAACACATTTAACTCATTACAAGATGAAGGGGACTTTACTAATACTAAGAGGGAAACAACTTAGACAAGATGACGAGTTACTAGGAGTAGGAGGGTCACCTAATTTCTTCTAGGCTTGATCGAACAAATGGGGGTACTTTTCCTTCATCTCTTTTTCCGCTTCCCATGTGGCCTCCTCAACTTGTTGACTTCGCCACAATACTTTAACAGAGGCGACTTCCTTATTTCTCAACTTACGGACTTGCCTATCAAGAATGGCAACTGGAACTTCTTCATATGACAAATTTTCATTAACCTCTATAGCTTCGACTGGCATGATGGTGGATGGATCTCCAATCACTTTCTTCAACATGGACACATGGAATACCGGATGCACTGATGACATCTCGGGAGGCAACTCTAGCCTATAAGCAACTTGACCAATCCTTTGAACGATCCGATATGGCCCGACATACCTAGGACTCAATTTCCCTTTCTTTCCGAATCGCATGACTCCCTTCATAGGAGATACCCTCAAGAACACCCAATCATCGACTTGAAACTCCAAATCCCTTCGACGAACGTCCGCATAGGACTTTTGACGACTCTGTGCTGTTTTCATTCTCTCCTGAATAACCTTGACCTTTTCCATAGCTTCGTACACCATATCTGGCCCTAGCAATTCCGCTTTACCTACCTCAAACCACCCGATTGGCGACCTACATCTTCTCCCGTACAATGCCTCAAATGGGGCCATCTGAATGCTAGCATGATAGCTATTATTGTAAGCAAATTCTATCAGTGGCAAGTGTTCATCCCAATTACCTTTAAAATCTAAGACACAAGCCCGTAACATATCTTCAAGCGTCCGAATGGTCCGCTCGGCCTTGCCGTCGGTCTGCGGATGGAAAGCTGTGCTGAGATTCACCTGAGTCCCCAAACCTTGCTGAAACTTCTTCCAAAAGTTAGCTGTGAACTGAGCCCCGCGATCTGAGATGATAGAAAGTGGAGTGCCATGAAGCCTTACTATCTCTTTGATGTACAATCTTGCATATTGCTCCGCGGTATCAGTGGACTTGACAGGCAGGAAGTGAGCTGATTTGGTGAGTCGATCTACTATCACCCATATTGAATCGAACTTACGCTGAGTGCGAGGTAACCCTACCACGAAATCCATATTGATCATCTCCCATTTCCACCTTGGTATTTCTATAAGCTGAGTTAATCCACCGGGTCGTTGATGCTCGGCCTTCACTTGTTGACAATTCGGACATTTAGCTACAAAGCCTGCCACATCCCTTTTCATACCGTTCCACCAATAAACCTCTTTGAGATCGTGATACATTTTCGTTGAACCAGGGTGCATAGAATACCTGGAAGTATGAGCCTCTGCCATCACTCTTTCCCGAAGCTCGTCCACATCCGGAACATATAGCCTATCTTGACACCGCAATACACCATCTTCGCTGCTGAGTACAAATGCTGAGGTCTTGTCATTCATGACTGCTTCTTTCACCCGAACCAATGCTGGATCCGTGAATTGTTTTTCCTTGATTTCCGCGACCAATGATGATTCTGCTCCATTATGCACCAAGATATCCCCCTCGTCTGACGCCGAGATACGAACCCCCAAACTGGCTAATTGGTAAACCTCTCGAGCCAGGTGTCTCTGATCTACACCCAAATGAGCCAAACTACCCATGGATTTCCGACTAAGAGCGTCCGCTACCACATTTGCTTTCCCTGGATGGTACAATATGTCCATATCATAGTCCTTGAGTAATTCTAACCACCGCCGCTGTCTCGGATTCAGCTCTTTCTGCTTGAACAAATACTGGAGGCTCTTGTGGTCTGAAAACACATCTACATGAACCCCATAAAGATAGTGTCGCCATATTTTCAAGGCAAACACAACAGCTGCAAGCTCCAAATCATGCGTCGGATAATTCTTCTCATGGTTCTTGAGTTGCCTGGAAGCATAAGCTATAACCTTTCCGTGCTGCATCAATACACATCCCAAACCGACTCTGGAGGCATCACAATAGACTACAAATCCCTCTGTGCCTTCTGGCAAGGCCAATACTGGTGCCGAGGTCAATCTTGACTTCAATTCTTGGAAACTTTTCTCACATGCTTCGGACCACTGGAACTTAACTGCTTTCTGCGTCAATTTAGTCAATGGGGAGGCGAGGGTTGAGAATCCCTCTACAAACCTCCGATAGTACCCGGCCAGACCCAAAAAGCTGCGAATCTCTGTCGGGGTCGTGGGTCTAGGCCAATCTTTCACTGCCGCAATCTTCTGAGGATCCACCATAATTCCCTCACTAGAAATAACATGCCCTAGAAAAGCTACGGACTCCAACCAAAACTCACATTTTGAGAACTTGGCATACAATTGATGCTGAAGAAGGGTCTGCAATGCTGCTCTGAGGTGAACGGCATGATCTTCCCTGCTCCGAGAGTAGATGAGAATATCGTTAATGAATACAATCACAAAGGAATCTAGGAATGGCTTGAAAACCCGATTCATAAGGTCCATGAAAGCTGCTGGGGCGTTGGTTAGCCCAAAAGACATGACCAAAAACTCGAAGTGACCATAACGAGTTCTGAAGGCGGTCTTAGGAATATCCTGCTCCCTGATTTTCAACTGGTGGTACCCGGACCGTAAATCAATCTTTGAGAAGAACCTCGCTCCCTGCAATTGGTCAAACGGATCATCCACTCGAGGCAATGGATATTTATTCTTAATGGTGACTTTGTTAAGCTGCCGATAATCAATACATATTCGAAGTGACCCATCCTTCTTTCTGACAAAGAGAACCGGAGCACCCCATGGCGACACACTCGGTCGTATGAACCCTTTCTCTAATAAATCCCTCAACTCCTCCTTTAACTCCCTTAACTCTGCTGGCGCCATTCTGTAAGGTGGAATGGATATTGGCTGAGTATCCGGCAATACATCAATTCCGAAATCAATCTCCCTATCCGGCGGGATGCCTGGAAGCTCATCTGGAAACACTTCAGGAAATTCATTCACAATTGGCACGGACTCGAGGATAGGCACATCTGAGGTGGTGTCCGTTACCCGAACCAGGTGATAGATACACCCCTTCTTAATCATCTTCGAAGCCTTAAGGTAGGAAATAAACCTACCCCTTGGCACCACACCATTTCCTCTCCATTCAATGACTGGCTCGTTAGGGAACTCGAGCCTCATAACTCTCGTTCGACAGTCAAGTTTGGCAAAGCACGAATAGAGCCAATCCATCCCCATAATTACATCAAAATCTACCATCCCAAGCTCAATAAGATCAGCTGTGGTATCACGACCACCCACCGTAATAACACAATTCCTATAGACTCGTGAGGCTGTAATAGAATCACCAATAGGAGTCGACACAGAGAACGGCTCATGAAGCTGTTCGGGTTCTATCCCAAAGCTTGAAGCAATGAATGGAGTAACATAAGACAAGGAGGACCCCGGATCAATAAGGGCATAGCAATCAATAGTTTGAACAGACAGGATACCTGTAACAACATCCGGAGAAGCCTCGGCATTTTGGCGGCCACTCAATGCATAGAATCGGCTAGGTCCACCCCTACCCCGAGCTCCACCCCTAGCCGCACCACGCCCCGCTGATGTTGGAGTACGCGCCGATGATGTAGCAGCTCGAAGAACCGGATGACCGAGCGGATCCCCTACCTATACCCCGACGGGGTGCACGGCCAGTCCCGCCGAATGTGACCTCTCACCCCGCACCCGAAGCACACTCGAAGGTCAAGGTAGCAAGTCTTCGTATGAAATCTCCCACACTTGGGGCATGTAGGTCTCCCCTGCTGCCGGGATCTCACCCCAGGATGACCAGACTGACGAGACCTCCTGCTGTCCGAACCAGGTCTCGAGTAACTGCCCTGCTGATGACTGTGCACGGATGGCGGTGCACTCGCGGAGGACCGAGCATATGACTGGGATGGCCCTGATGACCCCTTCCCTGGAAGTGATCTCCCTGAACGACCCATTGACCGGGCCCTGTTGCTACTTTCTCTTTCTGCACGAATCTTCAATTTCCTGGCCTCTGTGGCCCGAGCAAACCCCACAATCCTCCCATAGTTCATGTCTGAGTGCAAAGCTGCTGTGGCGGCCTCATTCACCACCAAAGGGCTAAGGCCCCGAACAAACCGTCGAACCCGGGCATCCATGGTCGACACTAAATGAGGAGCGTACTTGGACAACCTTACGAACTCCATGTGATACTCCCAAACACTCATACCGCCCTGTTTGAGAACCTCGAACTCAGTGGCATGGGCTGCCATTGCCTCAGCAGGTAAGAAGTGGTCCATAAATGCATCCACGAACTCATCCCATCCGGCCGGAGGGCTCCCTTCCTCACGGGAATCCTCCCACATTTCGAACCATGAACGTGCCGCTCCCTTCAGCCTGTAAGAGGCCAACTCTACCCCCTCTATATCTGTAGCCTTCATCACCCTGAGGGTCTTGTATATCTCATCAAGGAATTCCTGTGGGTCAGCCTTTGGATCGGTGCCTGAAAATTCTGGAGGGGCCAATCGCAAGAATTGATGGACTCGGGAGCCAAAGGAATCTCCCTGTCCGCTGGAGGATGCAGGGGCATCATGGGATCTCTGGGCCTGTGCGGCCACTAATTGTGTTAACATATGGATGGCTCCCCTAAGTTCTTCATTAGAGATACCGGAGCCCGAAGCGGGAACTGTATCTGAGTCAGGAACACTGGCAGGAGGAATGGTGGCATCCTCTGCCGCAGCTGGAATAGGGACACTTGGGTTTTGAACAGATGGGTCAGGCAAATTCGGGACCGGTGGGTCATTCTCTCCCACGACATCGGGTACATGATTAACAGCTGCACTTGGGTCGGCATTGGCCCTAAGGCCGAGTCTAGCCTTCTTCTTAGGTGCCATATTCTGAAAATTTGGGAACAAGGCACGAATTAGACACGGATATCTCCACATTGCACTTTACCGCACGATATAGATTATCAAAGAAGTAGGTAAATTCCTAAATGCCCGTGTAGCCCCCTACTTATATGATGTGGTCGACAACACACCTATAAGAAGGGCACTACTAGACACGGCTCCGAGACATCCTAGGACACTTTAAAACCTTAAGCTTTGATACCAAGTTTGTCACGCCCCAAATCGAGGAACATGACCGGCGCCTGACCGGGTTGCCCCAGTCAAGCGGACCTGGGTGCCTTTCATTCCCACGCGTTACCCCTGTGATGATTGTTTCTCATTAACCAAATATCTTACTAACCATGAATGATTTCACATTAAGCAAATAAAACCATACGAGTGATTCATTAACAAGTTTGCAATTTTTACAACGCCCGACATAACATAATGTATACATAATACTGCAATCCCACAGTTTACATGTCTATCGAGCCTCTAGGATACAAAAAGGGAAATACAATACTTGCCGGTAACAAGGCTCCGGCTATACCTTACAAAACCAAAATGAAATCTAAACCGAGTGGCATGAACCACACAAGGCCCCGAGGAAGAAAGGGGCTCACCAAAACGGGCAGTGGAAGGAGAAGGATACTACTGCCGATGAGCTGAAGTGCCTGCTACTGATCCACCTACAATCATGACACGAATGTAGCGCCCCCGGCAAAAGGGACGTCAGTACACTTGAATTGTACTGGTATGTATGGACAAACTTTGTCCCAAGTAAACTCAAGCCATTAAATTACATCAACAATTAATTAAGTCAGCCAACCATGTTTCCACATTTTCCTCATTTCAAATAATTCTCACACAAAGCACTTTCTAATCAACCAATTTAACAATAACCAATCAATCACGTAAAGCACAAGTAGTCAAACAAAGGGGCAATCAGTGCCCCACAGGTTGCAAACTCTCCTGTTGTCTCCTTTCACAATTTCACATTATTGATTTATGTATCAATTTTCAATAGCGATTTCGATCGCTTTCCATCCTTATTGCCCCCGACCACCCTTATTACCTCGGCCACCCTTATCACCCCAACCCACACCTTATTTCACCACGTTGCGGCGCGCAACACGACCCCGCCTTACAGTTGAAAACACAACAATTTCAAACAGAGCAGATAAGGTACTACACACAATTTCAACAAGTTCAAATAAGCAACTTACACATTGGTTCATGTTCTCAATTCAATATCACAACCATGTTACAATATTTCCATAATTCAAGTGTTTCATCTCTTTCCACAATAAACCAATTCTCAAGTGTTTCGTTTGTTTTCCACAAGGTGCCATATAGGCCATCATAGTCATTATTCACAATTCTTTTGCCAAATTAAACTCTCATTTTACATCACTCATAGCTCAACAACAAACTTTGAATATCCAACAACAACATCAAGAATTTCACACAATTTGTCAATTTAACACGAAACAAACAAACTTCACACATATAGGCGATTTCACAAGAATCAAAATTAGCCATACATACCTGGTGATGATTTTTCCTCCGTTAACTTCCTACTTTATGCTTACCCACGCTATCTTACTCTTTCCAACCTTGTTCTTGAAGACTCTTACTTCTACTCACTTCTTTTTACTAAAAATCAAGTTCAATAATCATGCATGAGTGTAAAAATTCTATTTTCAAAAGCTATTATATGCAAACCTCTCTTTACCCAATTTAAAACTGAAAATCAAAGAAAATAGTTAGGGTTTTTACCTTGAAAAGATTGGGGAAGTTGAATCCTTGCCCTAGGATCCCTTGGAATTAAGTAGTTGGAACAATCTTTGAAGATGAAGAACTTTTCTCTCTAAAAACCCTCTCTTCTCTCTCTAATTTTGGTGAGATGATATGATAAAATGAAGAAGAAAGGTGTTATATTAGAGAAGAGATCGGGTCAAAATGTTACAAAAATCTGGGCCGGGGTCAATTATGCGGTGCACTATGCGACCGCAGAATCAACATGCGGTCCGCATAGTGACCGCAGAATTGCCCCAAATTTTACACAGGTTCTGTTAAGGAATGCGGTCACTATGCGGACCGCATGTTGATTCCGCGGTCGCAAAGTGCACCGCAGATTTGACATGCGATCGCATATCGACCGCACTTTTGACACGATTTTGGGCAACTCTCCGGAACGTTTTGCGGCAAGAATGCGGTCCGCATGTCAGGTTTGCGGTCGCATTCTTGACCGCATATTTGACATTTTTCGGAAAAACTAATTCTCTACATTTTTGAAACTTAAATCACTACCAAGGGTCCGAACTTAAATCACTACGCATTCCTAACACATTATTCGGACCATGACACCACAGCTACTAGGTTTTATGAACAAAAATTTTACGGGGCCTTACATACCATCTCCTTAATCATCTGAAGATCAATTCTTTACTAAGTTACAGTTGCTCCTGCTGCTCAAGAATTTACTGACTTCCCATTATGAACTGAACCAAAACCTTGAACACGCAAATCTCAGTTCTCCATAACATACCGCGTATACCATAACACACTAGGATACATGAGAACTACATCTCCCTTTTTCCTAACCACAAACATCTATGTATTCCTTTAGTCAAGAACTCTCCATCAATCCCATCTAGAGGAGAAATCACTACACTTTCCATGCTTCGCATCCCCATAGGTAATATATATACATCTCCCAATCACGGTAAAGAATCAACAAGAACTCTCTCCTAATTCCATTGCACTAGATAAACTGCCAGGACTGAACCCTTCTACCCAAACCAAGCTAAGCAAACTTCTAGCACTCAAGAGCTTTGCTGCACAATACCTGTAAGGCTCATTACCTCGAACACATTCAAAGAAATAATCATATCTTTACCATACCTATTTGGTTTATTATCGACCTATTCCATTTATCCAATTTCCTTCGTGATTCATCATTAATTTGATCTTATCCCTTGCTGTAGCACCACAATACCTCAACCCAGGTTTACATACGGGACTCGAGTGAGACCACACTGTCTAAGACCCATAAGCCACTAAATACCCTCTCAAACATTTTCTAGAAATACCACATTCCAGAATACTTTACATTGAAGAACTTCCTGCGAATCTGAATTCGTTACCATTAATTTCCAGATACGGATACATAGAATCCCATAATTAACATAAAATGCCACAAGTCTTGATATCTTCTAATGAAAACAATGTCTCTAGCCACATACACAACCGTAAGACACCTGATTATTACATGCAAAATCTTAAACACAATAAAACCATTCTCGAGAGTCATTAACTCTCATACAACTATAAATTACCTGACTTAACGGACATAACCACTCGTGCCTTGTTAGCACTCTAACACTGCATGATATGATCCCACTCCAATACAAACAACCGTCTTGCCTCTCCATACACTTATCATTCTTTATCAATAACAATTCAAGACATCCAAGTATTTTATCACATCTACGAAGTACCATATAACCTCTATCAAAATTTTCCTTCACACGTGCCATCCTCGACTCAATTTCTACGACCAGAACTGATCTGCCAATATACCTCGAGACATATCCAATATAGCACATAAATATGCAATCAGCTAATCAATAGCAACCTCCCTAACTTGGCTCGAAGGCATATACCAGGACACCCTCACTAATTCTTAATACTTTTACTCTAATGAAACCACAATATTATAGTGAGATTAAACTCAAGTCATCTACAAGTTTGCGAAAACACGGATCAACTAGTACTGTAATCCTCAATACACCTCGCATTCATCTCTACCACAGTTGAGTCCACTATCTTAAGCGACCCAAATTCTTAGATTTCAACACATACCCTTCAATTACACATGTGATCTTCTAACATACACATAAGGATCATATCACTCACGAACACTCCGCAGGAGATAACCCACCTACTTCGTCTCAGTTCGATATTTTAGCACACCTTCCACCGATATACATATTACACAACAATCTAGTCTTCCTGAGTCTTAACTCATACCGCCACATGTATTGCACGTTACTTTCCAACTAGGAGATACGAAAATATTCTTCACGCACCCACAATTCGGGCTACACATCAAATCATAATAGGAATCGAATACTTAACAGTTCATCTATTATCCAGCAGACTTTTTTTCACTACCAAAATCACATATATATACCTCATAGTACTAACATATTCATCGCATGGATATCTAACACCATTTCAGCTAATGAGCACAACACTGGACAAATAAGTTCAAAACACTTGCTCACACAATCAGCACCTCAGTGCTCAAGCTATAGGCAAAGACTAGGCCTTAAGTCCTCCAAACTGGCCCAACATACTCACAATGATTACCTCTAGCCCCTCGATCGAGAAAACACAAGCCATCAAGGTAAATAATACTGAGTGCTTGCGTGTGCATACAGACATGTAAAAGGAATTTCAAGAGTTATATCTCCAACCGAATCAAGTACGCACGATAATAGTTCCAAGAAAGTGAAGTTTTCTTAAGGGTTCTGCAGCCTCCCAAGGAGAAATACAGGCATCCTCGTACCGCTCCGCAAGACTCTACTAAACCCGCTCATGAATCGTGAGACCTAATAACCTAGGCTCTGATACCAACTTATCATGACCCAATTTCCATACCCGGTCGTAATGGCGTCTCTCGTGAAGACAAGGCTAGCCAACTAACCCAATTCATTTAAAACTTACTAAACAAAAATAAATGGAAAATGCAACTTAAAGAACATTAATTAACAAAATTATAGCCTAACTCAGCCTGATTGGGGTGTCACAAGTCACGAGCATCTAGGAGTATCTTTATTACAATTACAAAGTCTATAATATATAGAGTAAACTCTGTGCCGCGAACGCCGGCGGTCACCTTGCTTAGCTACGATAGCAATACCTTCAATCCACTATTAACCCGCTACCGGGTGAACAATACATGCAATTACACGCGAGGTGCAGGGAGTAAAGTGAGTACTTCCAACTCAGTGATAATTAGAACAAATAATATCTGAGCGATAAGAAAACACGTATGAGCACTCCAAAATGCTATAAGAGACAGCACAACCCCTTTGAGAAAAACCGTAACACTGTGAAAATCCTTTAGAAAATCTCAAGCTCAGTTAAAAATCTCTTTTACAAATATCCTTTTTCCAATAATAAAGCATATGAATGCTATATCAGATAGTGCAAGTCGGCACATAAGTTAGCCTCTTGGTCACATAACTCCTTAACATATAACACTAGGGTATCTAGTCAACAAGGCAAGTAATAGCATGTATGCCAACAATATGTGAGTGCTAAATGTCATGCCACGTTGTACAAACAGGAACGAATGCATGAATGCAATGCACATGATCGTTGTGCCGGGTAGCCCGATCTATTTGGGTACCCGCATTTACTAGGGGTATGTACAGACTCCGGAGGGGCTCCTACATCCCAAGCGCTATAATACTGCGGCGTGCAGTCCAATCCACATAATATATCACTGCGGCATGCAGTCCAATCCATATAATATATCACTGCGACGTGCAGTTCGATCCATGCATGTATATGTATATACTGCTGCAGCGTGCAGCCCGATCCATATCGTAGTCCAAACATGCAAATGAGCCACTCGGGCAATGTCAAGCAATAGATTTTTAAATCAAAATATCAGAAAAATGTAATTTGAGCCTTTAAACATTAGCAATATGACTGCGCATTTCAAAAATAGTGTTTAACTTAGGACTGAAATCATTTAATATGCTAAGTGTCATAAAAGTTGTGATAATAACCCCTAAAGGGTTCAAATAATCGGCACTAAGTCCAAAACATGGCAATCATCCCAATTCAAGATAGCATTAGGTAGGTTTCAGTCAATTTAACAGTAAAATCCACAACCGGAATGAACCAAGTCACAATCCCCAATAGTGCTCTACCCTATGCTCATACATGGCGTGCAAGTCATCACGATACAACAATATGATGTGCTAATCTGGGGTTTCAAACCCTCAGATATCATTCACAAGTATTACTCACCTCGAACTGGTGAAATCTCAAGCCTACGATGCCTTTGCCCCTTAAATCGGCCTCCCCGCACATCGAGTCTATCCAAAAACAATTCAAATACATCATAATATGCAAATGGGACAATACCCAATCGAAAACAATTGAATTATAGTAAGAACCTCGAAGCTAGCAAAACTTGAGCCCTAGGCCACTTCTTGAAAAATTAAGAAACTTACATTATCGGATTCCTCTTCTCGCTACGGGTCCGTATATACCGAGAACTCCCAAATCCAAGCTTAAATGACCTATAGAATCCCAATTTAAAATATCAATTTCCAAGCCCTATTTTTTACCATTTTAGCTAAATTTACATGATTTCATCGATGGATTTCACAATAAAAACGAGTTATGAGCCCAGGAAACTTATCTCCAGACGTTCCCCCTTGAATCCCTCGTTAATCTCCATCAAAATTCTCCAAAAAAAAGAGCAACTATAGGTGTAAAGTGAGCCCAAAATTGCGACTGATGTGTTTTAAAACATTCAGCCCAGGTATTTTACTCTTTATGATTGTAGAGAACAATTTTCCAGCCCAAAATTTACTCTTCGCGATCGCGGTCAACCCTTCGCGATCGCGATGAACAATTCCAGCTCCTCTAGACAGTCTTCCGTATAATGGTCATAACTGTTTGCCCATAATTCCGAATGATAAATGGTTTGATGTTATGGAAACTAGACACATAGTACCAGACCTTTCATTTGCTGGTCATTTCCTGAATCCTCATACACTTGGATATATAAGCTTCCAAATTCATTCATATGAATTAGAGATACTTCTCGGACAGCCTATAGTGTAACGTCCATAACCTTTGCTATAAATGTCCAAATTATAATTTCTTTAGCTTTCTGGAAACAAAACACCAAGGGCTATAATTTTAGTTTTTGAGTTACCTCAAAATCCCTTGTATATAGAAAGATATGAGCTTCTAAAGTAGGATCAGTGTAACAGAAGCTTCCTTCTTCGCGATCACGAAGCATTGTACGCGATCGTGATTCATTAACTTGTTTCTCACATTTTACTCACCACGATCGCAACCCATTGTCCGCGATCGCATAGAACACTGATGCAGATAGAAATCAGAAATTACAAATGGCCTAGAAATTGTCTAAAACCACCCTGAAACTCACACGAGGCCCCCGGGACCTCAACCTAAAGCACCAATGCATCCTAAAACCTCATTCAAACTTGTACCAATAATCAAAACACATCTAACAACACCAAAATTGTTAATTCTCATCGGATTCAAGCCTAAGTTATTTAAAAACTTCTTAAATACATTTTCAATCAAAAACCCAACCAAACGACATCCGAATGACCTGAAGTTTTTCACACTTATCCAAAATCACCTAACGAAGCTACAACAACTCTTAGAATTCCATTTAGACCCTCGGATCAAAATCTCATCTATCAACCGGAATTGGCCAAAATTTAAACTTTGCCAATTCAAGCCTAATTCTACACCGGATCTCCAAATTCAATTCTGCTAAGTCACAAATCACCTCTCGAGATTTTTCCAAAACAAGTCTTCCTTAAAGAGACTAAGTGTCTCATTTTCTACAAAAAATCAACCCAAATCAATTCTAATGCACCAAAAACGGATAACGAAACTTAAAGAAGCATGAAATGGGGGAAATGGAGCAATAATACATGACACGACGGGTTAGGTCGTCATACGCTTATTGTATCATGAGATAAAATCATAATCAGATGATCAATATAAAATAATTATTTAACCACACGAAAACACCTCTTCACATAATTTTTCTACTCCATTAGGAAATTTTGATTGTGTTACTTCTTCAGAAGAAAATTTAAAATATGAAAAGTTGAGTATATGTATTATGTAGGTCATATTGCCTTTTCTGGGGGTGAATCGTGGTATATTTACATCAATAGCGCGCTCATATTTACGGCTTTATTAATATTGTCACATCCACTTTAGGGAATGGATTAATATTTATAAAAAGTTTTCATCCTTCAGGAAATCGAACATAATTATCTGAATGCGCATTAATCACATCAAGTTTTGATTCTTCAACCTCTTTTAAAATATTTATTACTTTAGGAGCAAATCGAGGCGTGCATGTAATATAGAGAATATTTCTGTAGCTTATCTTAAATTGTAACCATAAAAGCCTAAATTATCACTTCTGGTGGTCATAGGCCTATACCACTTTTGGTGGTTAACAAAATTTAGTTACAATGAGCTATACAAAATATAACCACTTTTGGTGGTTGTATATTTCTTGCAAACTGTGCTTAAGTTTAAGTAGATCCAACAACGATATCCACTTTGTAATCCTTTAATAAGATAATTATGATAAAAACAAATACCAAAATAGGTATTGTATATGTAGCATATAACCAATCAACCGATGATAAAGATATTAAACAAAGTATAAGCAAAAGGCTCAAATTGCTTTACACAAATTTGTCCATTCTAGACACAAGTGATATCCACATCACTACCGCCAAGAAGAAAAGCTCACCACCTCAAGGATGTAATATGCCTTATGATGCTCGGATGAGAAAGATCTAACCACGAACGTAAGAGCGTTGCCTTACATTGGAGATGAGCACTAAAATAAAAATTAAATTCGAAGTAAGTGCTCAAATTGGCGGAACTCGTGCTGATAACGTGTTATAAAATAAAAACTATAAAGTAATAAATTAAATACAAGTATAGATAGAGATTGATATATTATTCAACTTCAAACTCATGTACATAATGAACTGAAATCTCTTCTATTTATGGAATAAATGAAGTTGCTACTGCAAGCTTCTTGTAAGCTTCTACTGCAAGCTGCTATGTAAGCTTCTTGTAAGTTGTTATTGTACCAATTATAAATAATCTTCTACAGGAGTAATATTTATCTACAACGGAGTGACAAAATGATAAGCTTCTTTAGGAGGCTTATTTCCAATAGAGTACCAAATAGATATACATATTTATGGTTGAATCCAATATGGGTCAGTTTCTTTATAATAAAGTACTAAATGGACATCCATAATATATTTATAATAATTAATCATGCCATGTGTATTGGTAAATATCTGGTCATTCGGCGAACAGGGAATTAACCTCATCGCGACCAATTTGTGGTAAATAGTCAACGCCGCTGACTTTTGATTTATGACAGCTGTTCTTAAAACAAATGAAGGGACATCTCCATAAAAAACCTTGGGCACACTCATGATGGGAAAGAAGAGTGTGAGACTATAAAAACCAAGAAAGAAAGCCTCTCATGAGGGTTTCTTCTTTGACACAACTTTGATTACATCAGAGAAAAATAAACTATACTCCATAAATGGAGCAATAAACAAAACCAATGGAAGATCCTGAACCTCTTCAAGGAGAGGCAAACCAAACTGTTTCGACGAAGATTTATGAATATCCCAAAGATAGAAATTTGTACTCCTCAAGGGGAGAAATAAACAAGATCAATGTAAGGTCTTGAACCTCTTCAAGAAGAGGCAGGTCAAGTTATATTGATGAATAAGATCTCATTTACTTCGTCCCAAAATGGATTATTTATGTGTCTCAAGTTTATATTTCAATTCAGTGATTAATTATGATTGGCTATGATTTACCCCTTGAATTATTTCAATTGATTTGCTTGCAAAGTATCCATTAATTTTCTGTGCTAACAATTTGGCGTTGTCTGTGGGGATTTCCTAGCTAAATCGCATAGTTTCTCACTAGAGTCGAAGCCGAAGGAGTAATCCAACGCAAACGAACCAAAGGAAGCAAGTTGACCCCTTGACACTGGAATGCTTAAAAGGAAACTAATATCCAAAAATGACTGGAAAAGAAGATGACCCCCCGTTCCCCCCTGGTTTTAACCCTCAGAACGAAGATATGAGGAATGTCCTTCACCCCTAACACAGAATCAGGCTGGAAGCTAGCCCAGGGTTTTTTCAAGCCAGAACTAGAACTCAGGCTACGTGCCTTCGCCATCAAAACATAGTAGGTTTGACCTTAGCCAAACTGGGACTCAGGCTACTTGCCTTCGCAATCAAAATACAGCAGTTTCGACCTTAGTCAAACCGCGACTCAGGCTACGCGCCTTCGCCATCAAAATATAGCAGGTTCGACCTTGGTCAAATCGAGACTTAGGCTATATGCCTTCCTCATCAAAATATAGCAGGTTCGACCTTAGTCGCATAACTCAGGCTATGTGCCTTCACCATCAAAACATAGCAGGTTCGACCTTAGCCGAATCGGGACCCAAGCTACATGCATTCGCCATCAAAATATAGCAGGTTCAACCTTAATTGAACCGGGACTCATGCTACGCGCCTTCGCCATCAAAATATAGCAGGTTCAACCTTAGTCGAACCAAGACTCGGGCTACACGCCTTCGCCATCGAAATATAGCAGGTTCGACCATAGTCGATCTAGAACTTAGGCTACGTACCTTCATTATCAAAATACAGCAGGTTAACCATAGTCGAACCGGGACTCAGGCTATGTGCCTTCACTATTAAAATATAGCAGGTTCGACCTTAGTCGAACTAGAACTCCGGCTACGCACCTTCGCCATCAAAATATAGTAGGTTCGACCTCAGTAGAACCAAGACTCAGGATAAGTGCCTTCGCCATCAAAATATAGCAGGTTTGACCTTAGTCGAACCAGGACTCAGGAAATGTGCCTTCGCCATCAAAATACAACAGGTTCGACCTTAGTCTAATCGGGATTCAGACTATGTGCCTTCGCCATCAAAATATAGCAGGTTCAACTTTAGTCAAACTAGGACTCAGGCTATGTGCATTTGCCATCAAAATATAGTAGGTTCGACCTTAGTGGAACCGAGACTCAAGATACGCACCTTCACTATCAAAATATAGCACGTTCGACCTTAGTCGAACCGGGACTTAGGATTCGCGCCTTCGCCATCAAAATATAGCAGGTTTGACCTCAGTCGAATCGTGACTCAAGCTCTGTGGCTTTGCCATTAAAATATAGAAGGTTCGACCTTAGTCGAACCAAGACTCAGGCTACGTGCCTTCGCCCATCAAAATATAGCAAGTTCGACCTTAGTCGAACCGGGACTCAGGCTACGTGCCTTTACCATCAAAATATAGCATGTTTGACTTTAGTTGAACCAGGACTCAGGCTGCTTTTGCCATCAAAATATAGCAGGTTTGACCTTAGTCAAATAGGGACTCAAGCTACGTGCCTTCACCATCAAAATATTGCATTTTTGACCTTAGTCTAACCAAGACTCAGGTTACGTGCCTTCGCCATCAAAATATAGCAGGTTTGACCTCGGTCGAACTGAGACTCAGGCTATGTGCGTTCGGCACCAAAACATAGAAGATTCGATCTCTGTCAAACTAGGACCAAGGGCGAGTACCTTCGCCACCGATAAATACCAATTCCAACCTTGGTCAAAATGGGACTCGGGCTAAGTGCCCTCATTTACAACATCACCAAATCTGACCCCATCAATACTAGGGTCGGGACAGAGAAAAATCAATCGCCGTCATGACAAGGTGACTGCCCTTCCCCGATCAAATCACACCAAAAGGCTATCGCCATCAGTCCAAAAAGAATATGATGACCTCGGTCCAATTCGAGGGCTGATCTCCCTTCCAATCATATCCGTAAAAGTAAAGAAGAGAAACAGAAAACAGAGTAAGAACAAGACAAATGATGAAAAAAAGAGCACAATTGTCAATAGAGTTAAAGAGAGCGGGTACTCCCTACTTACACCCGGCCCCAGCCGGTCGAAACAAGAGAATAAAAATAAAAAATTGTAAGGAACAACCGAGCGCTAATCAGCAAACATAATATTCAAAAAGAGCAAATAACAATAACCAATCTCTCCTTTACTCGGCGCAATTACCACCGTCATTGTCACCACCGCCCGTGCCATCATCAAATTCAGGTGTCGCCACATCATAACCACAATCGACGCGAGCATCATGAGCCTTCAAGCGTGCCACCTCCAAAATGATCTTGTTTATGATGCTCGCCTCTAATAAGTTCATATAAACATCACGTTGAGCTTCGGCGTATACCTAGAGTTCATTAACCTGTAGGGAAACAACGGTATGAGACAAACCAACCTTGTCTGCAGTCACCAGTTCTCTTTGTCCAAAACTGTGATCCGGTCCAGCATAACCTGAGCATCCTGCTCAAGAACACCAATCCGCTCCTCGAGCCCTACCTCCTTAAGGGTCGCCGTCTCCCTCTCTGTCTCAAGACAAGACTCAAGCACATGAAGCGACTCCTCCATAGCTACGACTCTCGTCGAGTAGCTCTTTTCTTGAAACTTTAAGGCCGCAACGTCGCTCTCCAGCTCTGCCAATTTTTGCCCCATTCCGCCGCCTTAATCTAGTTATGTTCAGCCTCCAGCTCCATCTCCCTCAACCTGCCCTGCAGGTGCGCGCACTCAGCTGCAACTCCCTTCCCCAACTCGAGCTCTTCATTCTTTCAATGAATTTGCACCTCAAGAGCACACTTACCATCAAGAGCCTACAACAGTTGCTGGTCCCGCTTTGCCAGCTCCTCGACCAAAGCACGATTACCGGTTTTATTTCGTAAACGGTCGTGTAGTCCCCGACACCGATCACAGTAACGATGATATTTCCCTAGCATCTGTAGGAAGATCCTTGAGCGAACCTTGGCTCTGCGGATACTCTCCACCTCCAACAAGTAAGTCTACAAAACAAAGGCAAGGCTAAGGAAAAGGCTAAAACGGAAAGGGAAAAAGGAGTTAGAGATGCATTATGTACCCTAAGGCCCATCACGGCCCCTTCGTTCATCACTTCAATATCCGAAATACTCTTCAAAGATGCATTCTTGGCCTCCAAACATAACAACTCGAACTGCGACACCAAGTTATTCCCTTTAGTCAATAAATTCAAATCCGAGGGAACCTCGATTAAATGCCCCCTCCCCCCCTGCCTGCACTGTAGAATTGGTGATACCCTCTTCAAACATACGAACATCATCGGGGTCCAAATCAGACTCAGAATCACACTCATCCTCCACCATATCCCTTCCCTTTTTTGCTATCGTTTGTGTAGAGCAACTTGCCATAGCTGGCAATGGCACAGCAAAAATCCCAATGATGGCCTGTAAAGATCGGTCCTCCGTCTCGGTAGAAGAAACTTCGGAAGGGGTTGTCAAGGCAGCTACATTCCCATGTCCAGAACTAATGAGTCCAACTCAACCCAATTCATTTTCCTCACTAGTGAGCGACGCAGTTGCACTGCCCTCCGAGTCGGTCGAGGGAGAGTCTAGGTTAATCAGCGATGGGGGAGCCACCACAAATGCCACTCGTCATTTATATGAAGGCCTCTCTTCCACATCATTTGAAGGCGAGCTCGTCCAAGGACGAACAAGCCCCCAATGACCTCTCATCTTGCAGTATAGCTCGAGGTGGGGATGCGGTCGCTGATGACTCAACCGAGGGTGGTACTCGACAAGGCATGGGCGCAACAGCTAGCTTAGCAATAGAACCCGGCCGGTGGAATGCCAATTGTGGAGCTTTAACACGGTATGGCCTCTATGGATACAATGAGCAAATGAATCACTAGACGTAGTCAGAACGAAACAAAATGAAGAAGAGACAGGGCCGGAGTCCCACCTGCCATAGGCTTGTGACCATGCCTCTCCCAAAAAGCCACCCAAGTACGAATACCGGTGATATAGGGAAGCATTGCCTCAATCTAATCTCGGATCCCTTCCAAGGAGGGTGGCGACAACTTTTCAGCTACAAAAATGAATGCAAGTCAATAGTTATAAATACAAAGCATAAGGAAAGTCGAAATAAGGGGATGCTCAGTCAGGAACGAGGTCTCACATGCAAAATTCCACACTTCCGGGAATCTGGTTAGGTCCGCCACCAGGTGCTCAGTCCGATATAGAAGAAATTGTCAAAGGGGTAACGAATATCCTCGTCATCCAGCCTAACCATCAGACCCTTCGACCCTCGTGGGTATGCATGGATCACGGTACCACAAAATATTTAGGGGGTGAAGAGACTGAGCACATGTCTCAGAGTTACTTCCTTGCCCGCCTGTGTTACAACCCATATCCACACACATTAGTTCATTCCATAAGTTAGATAACACAAATCCAAGAAGGAATTATCCTTGAGATGATAAGAAGTTAATCCGATTAATCTTAAGTGATACAAGGGTGCATAAGGGTGATTAACAAGTATTAGAAGTTAAACGAATCAAGGATGCTGTAACTCGTACTTTTGGGTAAACCTATAGATGCTTAGTATACTTAGGAGGTCATGATTTAAGGTATTTGAATCATATAATATCCGTATCATAATTCTTGAAGTCAAATGAGTTATGAAACAAAAGTCGACAAAAGTTGTTGCAACTTAGGTTCATAGTTTTACCTAAACTTTAGGTCAAATGTTATTACGTATTTCTCCCAATATACTTGGAATTACGGGGTTATCTACCCACCAAATGGAAGATCTATGAGTCTAGTTTCCAACGCATTAAACGGTTTAGCAATACGACATTGGAATAGCGAGATATAGACATTTTCGTGAGACTGCACAAGCTGCTAGGTGCAAGTAGGTGAGTCACCTACTTGGTTAAATGTCGGCCCAAAAGAGGGAATTTCGGGTCAGAAAAGCAGCCCATTAAAAGGCTTATCTTCTGCAATATATCCCTCTTTATATTTCACAAATAACCAGACCTAAGACCCTGCAAAATTCCTCCCAAAAATTATCCACAAACCCTAATTGATTTTCCCTCTCTTTCAAGTTCAAATTGGGGGTAAACACTAGAGTTTGAAGAACCAAGTTAAAGGCTGAGTTATCCAACAACAAAGGTGAGTTTACTGCTATATTTCATACATTTATTCTGCTGTAAATTCATGGTAATTTGTTATATACATGTAAGAACTCACGGGACGGTGATCGGAAGCCGTGAGTTCAAGTTATTCACTTGTAGCGGACTGTTTTGTGGACTGTTTTGTGTTGCTGTTGGGCTGCGTTTTATATTACTGTTTTGTGGAGTTTTGGAGGAGGCAGGGTGTGGAGAAACACCATATATATGTTGGGTTGTGGTCTGCTAGTTCTTCGTAATATTTTTGGGTCATTTGGTACGACTATAGTGGCCGTCATATGTATGATGTGATTAGGTTGTGTGTGGACTGTTTTGGGAGGCTCAATATGTTTATTATTGATGTTGTTTAGGCTGTTTGGTGATTGTTTTGAATGGTGTGAAGTCATATATATAGGGGAGGTGTTGTCCGTTTCATCACAAAATAGGTTGTGATTGGTACATAATAGTTGCGACGCTTAAACGTTAACGATAGTGTCATTTCTCCTATTGTAGACTAAGGAGTCGTGACATTTGCATAGCTTGAGGTTGTGGCAGTATATACAAGGTATGTGTGGCTATGCCTTTCCTTCATTTGCACGACTCCGATTGTACATAATGTAATGAACGAGCTTCCAAAGATACTCTATTCTTAGAAGCTAAGGAGTACTTACATTGTTTCCCCTCTTATGGAACGATTGATGTTGATGTTGCTTCTCTTATTCTTATGTTATCAATCTTGTTGGTACTTCCTAATTCCTATAAGGTTCATAGTGAAGAGTTAGTCCTAATAAGGTGTACATAGGATACCGACCTTACGTCACTCCAAAAGGTCTACAAGGTGTTTCCATGAGTCGAGCATGCATTATATATATGTATCTATTTTACTCTACCGAGCCGCACTATAGTCGGCCGGGTACGGCACCTATTGTGCAACCACTGATCAGTTGGGTTTTACCGAGCTCCACGTGGCCGGGTACGATTCTACCGAGCCTTATAATGGCCGGGTACGTTTTTACCGAGCCTATTATGGCCGGGTACGACATGATGATGATGATGCCCACAGAGGCGTATGTTTTAAAAGATTATGTATTTATACACATGTATCATGCATTTCATGTCAGTAGCCCTCAGAGGTACTCAGATGTTACAGGTTGTATATTCTCTATCCCTGCTTACATTACTGTTCGTATTTATGCTTCTCTGCCTTACATACTCAGTACTTTATTCGTACTGACGTCCTTTTATTTGTGGACGCTGCATGTCGTGCTGCAGGTCCTGATAGACAGGCAGGTGTAGCTCCCCCATCACAGTAGGTTGTCCAGTTCAGCGGTGATTGGCGAGATCCCTTCTCCGGACTTGCCTTGGTTTTGGTATGCATTTTTGTTATAGACATTATGGGTATGTCGGGGCCTTGTTCCGGCTATGTTGCAGCACTTATGTTCCTTTAGAGGCTCATAGACAAGTGTCGACTCATGTATAGTTTGGTATGCCTTGTCGGCTGGTTTTTGTTGTATAGTCTTTCATTTTAGCGTGGTAGCTTGTACCATATGTATATAGTTTCTTGATTGTTTGGTCATCCCATGTTATGTAGGTTCATGCAATCATATTTTATTGTTGGTTGCCCATGATCCATGTCTACCATTTATATTGGTCTCGTTAGCCCTAAAAGATAATAAAGAAGGTTAGATAAAATATACGTTGGTGCTCATCAAGTATGGTCGGGTGCTAGTCATGGTCCTCCAGTTTGGGTCGTGACAAACTTGGTATCAGAGCAAGTCTGTCCTAGGGATTGTCTATGAGCCATGTCTAGTAGAGTCTTGATTATGGATGTGTAGCGCGCCACATTTATAATCAGGAGGCTACATGACATCTAGGGTTGTTACCTTCTTCCCGAATCTAGATCGTGCATAGAGTTGAGTCGTAAGTGTTCGTCTCTAATATTCACCTTGTTTTCTTTCAGCAATGCCTTCGACTAGGAAACAAGCAATTAGTAGACGGCTTGATAGAGCTGCGGGAGAGGGTACCTGTCAGGTGCCCCAAGCCAGAGCAGGCCAAAGTGAGGCTCGGAGTGAGATGCCGTCTCATACCTCATCTACTCCGTCTCCTCCAGAGGATATTAGGTGGCACCCAGCACCTCCAGCTCCTCCGTCTGGCACTACAGACCAGGATATGCGGAGTGCTTTGCAGTTATTGACTAGCTTGGTAGCCGCTCAGGCTCAGAGGCAGAATACAGGTGCTGCTGATAAACCAGTTAGTACAAGAGTTCGTGATTTTATTAATTTAGACCCTCCAGTGTTTACCGGATCAGACCCCAAGGAGGATCCGCAGACGTTTATTGACCAGGTTCATCGTACACTACGGGTTATGCATGTTAGTGATACAGAGGCAGTAGAGTTGGCTTCTTATCGGCTACGGGATTTAGCGGTTCTTTGGTATGATAGTTGAGAGAGATCCAGGGGTCCGAACGCTCCTCCAGCTGTGTGGAAGGATTTTTCTGAGGCCTTTCTTCGTCACTATTTGCCAGTTCAGATACGACGAGCTAGAGCTGATAAGTTCTTGAACATTAGACAAGGTAATTTAAGTGTGCGAGAGTATAGCATGCAGTTTGATTCTTTAGCAAGGTATGCTCCCCATATGGTGGCCGAGATGAGTGATAGGGTGCATTTGTTCGTGAACGGGTTGGGACCCCATCTGATAAATGAGTGTATGACAGCCTCCTTGGTAGAAGGCATGGATATTTCCCGTATTCAAGCTTATGCCCAGACCCTAGAGGATCGTAAGCGCCAGCAGAGGGCAGATAGGGAGCAGGATAGGGGCCAGCATAAGAGGGCGAGATTTGCAAGGTATTCTGATGACTTAAGAGGCAGCGCCAGGCCCCAGTCTTCGAGGAGTTCGGCGCCATCTGTAGCTAGTGCTCCTCCACAGTTTCACAGGCCTCGATATGATCGATCCTATTCTGGTCCAGGTCAGAGTTCGCAGGCATCTGGATCGCAACATCACAGGGATACTAGTCAGACGAAACCCCCAACACCACGTTGTGATCAGTGCGGCAAGGCCCACTTTGGACTGTGCCGTCGAGGTTCTGATGCGTGTTATTCTTGCGGACAGCCTGGCCATATGATGAGGGATTGTCCTAACAGGGGAGGTGATGGTATGGCTCAACCGACTAGATCTGTGTCTGGTTCTTCCTCATCAGTTCGACCTCCAGCACAGGGTTTTCAGCAGTCGACAGGTCGTGGTAGAGGTAGAGGTGCAGGACCGAGTTCGAGTGGTGCTCAAAATCGAACATATGCTCTAGTAGGTCGACAGGATCTCGAGTCGTCTCCGGATGTTGTTACAGGTATATTATCTGTGTTTTCTTATGATGTATATGCGTTGATTGATCCGGGATCTACATTATCATATGTTACACCCTTTGTGGCTAACAAGTTTGGCATTGAACCTGAATTGATAAGTAAACCCCTTGCGGTATCTACTCCAATAGGAGATTCCGTGATTGCTAGAAGGGTATATAGAGGTTGCACTGTGATGATTTGTAGTCGTCAAACCTCGGCAGATTTATTTGAGTTAGAAATGGTTGATTTTGATGTGATACTGGGAATGGACTGGTTGGCCTCATGCTATGCAAATGTTGACTGTCGCATAAAGATGGTTAGGTTTCAATTTCCTGGTGAACCCATCATTGAATGGAAGGGGAACATTGCTACATCAAAAGGTAGGTTTATTTCCTATCTTAAGGCAAGGAAAATGATCTCAAAAGGTTACATTTATCATCTTGTTCGCGTTAGGGATGCCGAGGCGAAGCTGCCTACTCTACAATCTATCCCCGTGGTCAATGAATTTCCAGATGTTTTCCCAAATGAACTCCCAGGTCTTCCTCCGGAAAGGGAGATTGAGTTTAGCATTGATGTGTTGCCTGACACTCAACCGATCTCTATCCCTCCATATAGAATGGCCCCGGCAGAGCTGCGAGAGTTGAAGGCGCAGTTAAAGGACTTGCTGGATAAGGGCTTCATTAGGCCTAGCACTTCACCTCGGGGTGCTCCAGTCCTATTCGTGCGGAAGAAATATGGGTCATTACGGATGTGTATTGACTATCGACTGTTGAATAAGTTTACTATAAAGAACAAGTATCCACTTCCAAGAATTGACGACCTGTTTGACCAACTCCAGGGTGCCAAGTATTTCTCCAAGATTGACTTACGTTTAGGATATCATCAGGTGAGGGTTAAGGAGAAGGATATTCCAAAGACGGCCTTTCGGACAAGATATGGGCACTTTGAGTTCTTGGTGATGTCGTTCGGGCTAACAAATGCCCCGGCAGCTTTTATGGATCTCATGAATACTCTATTCAGGCGCTATCTTGATGTGTTCGTGATTGTATTCATCGATGACATTCTGGTGTATTCTCGTTCGGAGGAGGAACATGCGAGCCAGTTGCGGATAGTATTACAGATGCTTCAGGATCGTAAGTTATATGCTAAGCTCACCAAATGTGAATTCTGCCTGAACTCAGTAGCATTCCTTGGCCATGTGATATCTGACGAGGGTATTAGTGTCGACACTCAAAAGATTGATGCAGTAAATTATAGGCGGTTTGTAGAAGGGTTTTCCTCTATATAAGCACCATTGACTAAGTTAACACAGAAAGCTACCAAGTTCCAGTGGTCTAACACTTGTGAACGTAGTTTTTAGGAGCTGAAGGATCGATTGACATCCGCACCGGTGCTCACTCTCCCTGAAGGAACAGAAGGATATGTGGTATATTATGATGCCTCGGGTATAGGTTTGGGGTGCGTGTTGATGCAGCATGGGAAGGTGATTTCATATGCATCAAGACAATTGAAGAAGCATGAAAAGATTTATCCAACCCATGATTTGGAATTGGCTGCAGTAATATATGCTTTGAAGATATGGCGGCACTACTTATACGGCGCCCATGTTGACATCTACACAGATCACAAGAGTCTACAATACATCTTCAAGCAGAAAGAGTTGAATTTGAGGCAGCGTAGGTGGCTTGAATAACTGAAAGACTACGACGCCGAGATATTGTATCATCCCGGTAAAGCCAATGTTGTGGCAGATGCTCTCGACCGTAAGTCAATGGGAAGCTTAGTACATATTGATGCAGGTAGATGGGGGTTGACTAAAGAGCTTCATCAGCTAGCCAATATGAGAATCGGATTGTTAGACTCTGATGACGGAAGTGTTACTGTACAGAATACATCAGAATCATCTTTGGGTAGCAGAGGTAAAAGCACGGCAATATGAAGATCCTATCTTACTACGATTGAGAGAGAACATTCAGCAATGTAAAATTACGGCTTTTGAGATCGGAGGAGATGGGGCACTGAGATACCAGGGCCGATTATGTGTGCCGAATGTAGCAGGGTTGCGAGAAAAGATTATGAATGAAATTCATCAATCCCGATATTCCATCCATCCCGGCTCAACAAAGATGTATCATGATGTCAAGGAGCAGTATTGGTGGGATAACATGAAAAAGTCTATTGCAGAATTTGTAGCCCAGTGTCCCAATTGTCAACAAGTAAAGATAGAACATCAGAAACCCGGTGGATTGCTTTAGAATATAGAGATTCCGACCTGGAAATGGGAGGTGATTAATATGGACTTCGTTATTGGATTACCTCGATCTTATCATAAGTTTGAGTCTATCTGGGTGATAGTTGATCGACTTACAAAATGTGCTCATTTTCTACCAGTTAAGACAACTTACTCGACTGAAGATTATGCGAACTTGTATATCAAGGAGATTGTTAGGCTTCATGGTGTGCCGGTATCTATTATATCAGATCGAGGAGCTCAATTTACGGCTAACTTTTGGAGGTCTTTTCAGAAAGGTTTAGGCACACAGGTAAATCTCAGCACTGCATTTCATCCGCAGACTGACGGACAGGCTGAACGTACCATTCAGACATTGGAAGATATGCTACGAGCATGTATTCTAGATTTTAAGGGAAATTGGGATGACCATCTTCCACTCATAGAATTTGCCTACAATAATAGCTACCATTCCAGTATTAAAATGGCCCCATATGAGGCACTATATGGGAGGAGATGTAGATCACCAGTTGGATGGTTCGAAGTTGGTGAAACAGAATTATATGGGCCAGATTTGATTCACCAAGCCATTGAGAAGGTGAAAGTGATACAAGAACGATTGAGGACGGCACAAAGCAGGCAAAAGTCTTATTCCGATGTCCGACGTCGTGATCTAGAATTTGAGGTTGGTGATTGGGTTTTCCTGAGGATTTCACCAATGAAGGGTGTTATGCGTTTTGGGAAGAAAGGTAAGCTGAGTCCAAGGTATATCGGTCCGTATAAAATTCTTCAACGAATTGGACAAGTTGCTTATGAGTTAGAATTGCCATCCGAATTAGAATTTGTCCACCCGGTATTCCATGTATCTATGTTGAGGAAATGTATTGGAGACCCTTCTCGAGTTGTCCCTATCAAAGATGTTCAAGTTACAGAGGATCTATCATATGAAGAAGTGCCAGTGGCTATATTAGATCGACAAGTCCGCAAGCCGAGAACAAAAGATGTAGCTTCCGTCAAAGTATTGTGGAGGAACAAGAATATGAAAGAAATGACATGGGAAGCGGAAGAAGAGATGAAGTCTAAATACCCTTACCTATTCCGGAATGATGATAACAAGGATGTTGGTGGAACGCAAGATACATTATAAAGGTGAAATGGCTTTATGAGGTAAGCAATAACTTGAGAACTCTCTTCCTTAATACAAAGTGGTGATATGTAAATAATGTCCATGTCCATAATGCTTTGTGTAGCCTTGTGTGGTCATACTTTGAGCTTCACTGCTTGCAAATTTTGCTAGTGACCATTTTATAGGGGAAAATTGACCAAAAATTTCTGTTGGAATCCACGATGATTTGGACTCCCCATAAACCCTTACATTCGAGGACGAATGTTCCTAAGGGGGAGGGTGTTACAACCCATATCCACACACATTATTTCATTCCATAAGTTAGATAACACAAATCCAAGAAGGAATTATCCTTGAGATGATAAGAAGTTAATCCGATTAATCTTAAGTGATACAAGGGTGCATAAGGGTGATTAACAAGTATTAGAAGTTAAACGAATCAAGGATGCTGTAACTCGTACTTTTGGGTAAACCTATAGATGCTTAGTATACTTAGGAGGTCATGATTTAAGGTATTTGAATCATATAATATCCGTATCATAATTCTTGAAGTCAAACGAGTTATGGAACAAAAGTCGACAAAAGTTGTTGCAACTTAGGTTCATAGTTTTACCTAAACTTTAGGTCAAATGTTATTACGTATTTCTCCCAGTATACTTGGAATTACGGGGTGATCTACCCACCAAATTGAAGATCTATGAGTCTATTTTCCAACGCATTAAACGTTTTAGAAATACAACATTGGAATAGCGAGATATAGACATTTGCGTGAGACTGCACAAGCTGCTAGGTGCAAGTAGGTGAGTCACCTACTTGGTTAAATGTCGGCCCAAAAGAGGGAATTTCGGGTCAGAAAAGCAGCCCATTAAAAGGCTTATCTTCTGCAATATATCCCTCTTTATATTTCACAAATAACCAGACCTAAGACCCTGCAAAATTCCTCCCAAAAATTATCCACAAACCCTAATTGATTTTCCCTCTCTTTCAAGTTCAAATTGGGGATAAACACTAGAGTTTGAAGAACCAAGTTAAAGGCTGAGTTATCCAACAACAAAGGTGAGTTTACTGCTATATTTCATACATTTATTCTGCTGTAAATTCATGGTAATTCGTTATATACATGTAAGAACTCACGGGACGGTGATCGGAAGCCGTGAGTTCAAGTTATTCACTTGTAGCGGACTGTTTTGTGGACTGTTTTGTGTTGCTGTTGGGCTGCGTTTTATATTACTGTTTTGTGGAGTTTTGGAGGAGGCAGGGTGTGGAGAAACACCATATATATATTGGGTTGTGGTCTGCTAGTTCTTCATAATATTTTTGGGTCATTTGGTACGACTATAGTGGCCGTCATATGTATGATGTGATTAGGTTGTGTGTGGACTGTTTTGGGAGGCTCAATATGTTTATTATTGATGTTGTTTAGGCTGTTTGGTGATTGTTTTGAATGGTGTGAAGTCATATATATAGGGTAGGTGCTGTCCGTTTCATCACAAAATAGGTTGTGATTGGTACATAATAGTTGCGACGCTTAAACGTTAACGATAGTGTCATTTCTCCTATTGTAGACTAAGGAGTCGTGACGTTTGCATAGCTTGAGGTTGTGGCAGTATATACAAGGTATGTGTGGCTATCCCTTTCCTTCTTTTGCATGACTCCGATTGTACATAATGTAATGAACGAGCTTTCAAAGATACTCTATTCTTAGAAGCTAAGGAGTACTTACATTGTTTCCCCTCTTATGGAACGATTGATGTTGATGTTGCTTCTCTTATTCTTATGTTATCAATCTTGTTGGTACTTCCTAATTCCTATAAGGTTCATAGTGAAGAGTTAGTCCTAATAAGGTGTACATAGGATACCGACCTTACGTCACTCCGAAAGGTCTACAAGGTGTTTCCATGAGTCGAGCATGCATTATATATATGTATCTATTTTACTCTACCGAGCCGCGCTATAGTCGGCCGGGTACGGCACCTATTGTGCAACCACCGATCAGTTGGGTTTTACCGAGCTCCACGTGGCCGGGTACGATTCTACCGAGCCTTATAATGGCCGGGTACGTTTTTACCGAGCCTATTATGGCCGGGTACGACATGATGATGATGATGCCCAGAGAGGCGTATGTTTTAAAAGATTATGTATTTATACATATGTATCATGCATTTCATGTCAGTAGCCCTCGGAGGTACTCAGATGTTACAGGTTGTATATTCTCTATCCCTGCTTACATTGCTGTTCATATTTATGGTTCTCTGCCTTACATACTCAGTACTTTATTCGTACTGACGTCCTTTTATTTGTGGACGCTGCATGTCGTGCTGCAGGTCCTGATAGACAGGCAGGTGCAGCTCCCCCATCACAGTAGGTTGTCCAGTTTAGCGGTGATTGGCGAGATCCCTTCTCCGGACTTGCCTTGGTTTTGGTATGCATTTTTGTTATAGACATTATGGGTATGTCGGGGCCTTGTTCCGGCTATGTTGCAGCACTTATGTTCCTTTAGAGGCTCATAGACAAGTGTCGACTCATGTATAGTTTGGTATGCCTTGTCGGCTGGTTTTTGTTGTATAGTCTTTCATTTTAGCGTGGTAGCTTATACCATATGTATATAGTTTCTTGATTGTCTGGTCATCCCATGTTATGTAGGTTCATGCAATCATATTTTATTGTTGGTTGCCCATGATCCATGTCTACAATTTATATTGGTCTCGTTAGCCCTAAAAGATAATAAAGAAGGTTAGATAAAATATACGTTGGTGCTCGGCAAGTATGGTCGTGTGCTAGTCATGGTCCTCCAGTTTGGGTCGTGACAGCCTGCTCTGCATACTTGATGAACATGAGGAGCACCTTGTAGAGGTAAGGAGAATGTTGAGCCAGGCATACCTCATAATAGCGGCAGAAGTCCACAATCAGCATTGGGAGCGGGAGAGTGCACCCCACCTGAAAGATGTAAGCATAGAATGAGCAATACCCTCAACGATCAATTTGTACCCTGTCCTCGGTCTTCGCCAGAGCAATCTCGGCATAATTCTTTCACGACCCCAAATCCGGTCGTGATGGCGCCCAACATACTGCTAGGCCAGCCCGACCAATCAACAATAACCACGGAGCCACAAGCTCACTTTATCCGATTTAAGCATAACAGTGATAGATATTTTAAAAACAGGGAACCAAGTCCCAACATGTGCCAACTCCCATAGACCGAAGGGTCAAGAGTCATGAGCCTCTACAGAGTATACAAAGTGTAAATAGTGAATATAACCGTGCACAAGTGTGGGATGATTAGAACAAAAATACAGACAAACTGGAGAATCAGGTCCTGCGAACGCTGGCAGCTACCTCGACTGTCCAAAAGCACTCCCTAGCCGCAATAGGATCAGCCTTGCTGTGATGTACCTGAATCTGCACACAAGGTGCAGGGAGTCGGGTGTGAGTACTTCCAACTCAGCAGTAATAAAAGTAAATAATGCTGAAGGGAAGAAAACCACGATAGGCACTATCTCATGCTACACAATACAGAACTATATTTTTATTCCTTTCAAGCATATGTGAGTAGATTATTTAGAAATCTCAATTTTAACTACTTTATTTCATAATAATATACCAATACCTGGATACAATCTCAAGCAATGCAAGTCCGCACTCAAATCAGCCCCTCGGGCTCAGCACTCCTTATCAATTGACACCAGAAGATCTGGTCAATAAGGCAACTAATGCATGTGTGCCAGTAATGTATGAGTGTTGAATGTTATGCCACGTAGTACACGTAAACCAATGTATGTATGCCATGCAATGCATATGACCGCTACGGCGTGTAGCTCGATCCAATTTGGGTACCCGTGCTCACTGTGGGGGTTCAGACTCCGGAGGGGCTCCTACAGCCCAAGCACAATATTAATATCACACCTGCTGCGGCGCGCAGCCCGATCCGTATACCACCGCGGCGTGCAGTCCGATCCATGCATGTGTATGCATATGCTCACATAAAATGTCATGTCCTAACATATGGCCCTCGGCCCCAATCAGTCTAACAAATAATCAAGAAAGCCCTACGGGCAACAATATCATATTAGCTCACAACTAAAAATGTTATTAAGACCTTGTTCAAGTTTTTTTTCATAACCTTATAAAAATGCTGAATAGCAAAATACCATTTTAAACCTTACATTTAGAATAAAATATGCACGGTGTTATCAAGACAGTGATACCAATCCCTTAAGGATTCAAATAATTGGCACGAAGCCCAAACATGATAATTAGTCCAATTCATTTCAACAATTAGGTGTTATTATTTATTACGTGGGACGGACCAAGTCACGATCCCCAATGGTGCTCTACCCCACGCCCGTTATCCGACGTGCAAGTCACCTTAACACAGCACTAAGATGTGCAAGTCCGGGGTTTACTAACCCTCAGGGACATCATTTACAAGTATTACCCACCTCGAACCGACGAAAGCTCATGTCCGCGATGCCTTAGCTCCTCGAACCGGCATCCACGCACGTCAAAACTAGCACAAATCAGCACAAATATATCAAAATAGGCTAATGGAACATAACCCAATCGAAAGAACTCGAAAAATATCAAAAATCACGAAATTGGCAAAACCCGAGCCCCGGGCCCACATCTCGAAAAATCTCGAAACTCATATTTCCAGAACCCTCGTCTCGCCACGAGTCCGTACATATAAAATTTACTAAAATCGGAGTTCGATTGGCCTTCCAAAACCCAAATTTTCGTTTTCAATATCTAGGCCACCATCCTTCATAATTTCTACCCAAATTCATGAAGATTGATGTTAATTCTACCATAAAATGATGTTTTTGAGTCAAGAAACTTACCTCCGATGAATACCCGATGATATCCCCTCTTGAAGCTCTCCAAAATCATCCAAACGAAATGAAATCAATGAAAGAAATAAACCAATTTCGTGTAAAAAAAGAATCTGCCCGTGCTTCGTCGAGTTGTACCTTGCACCTGTGCTATACAAGTTGTACATCCTATTGCTCCAGCAGTCCTTTTCCGTCGGCCATAACTTTCAGTACAAATATCCAAATTACGAGTTCTTTAGCTTTCTGGAAACTAGACACGAAGGTCTACAACTTTCGTGTTTTGCACTTTTGGTAATTACTTATAGATTACAAGATATCAGCTCCCAAAGTAGCCAAAAAGCTGCTGAAAATCTGCTACAACAGCAACTATTTCCAAAACCAAAAATGCCCGTTAGGCATCCGAAATCACCCCGAGGCCCTCGGGGCCTCAACCAAAAATACAAACTCAACCTAATACTTCATTCAAACTTGCTCGGATAAAAAAACGATACCTTAAACATCAAAATCACCAAAATCCTAGAATTCGATTCAAACTTAAACTTAAACTTTCAAAATTCACATTCGATCAAAAACCCGACCAAACGATGTCCGAATCACCTGAAAATTTGCAGACATATCCAAAATCACCTAACGAAGCTACTGCATTTGTCGGAATTCCATTCCGACTCCTGGATCAAAATCTCACCTATCGATCGGATTCCGCCAAAATTCCAACTTCGCCAAAATAGGCTAACTTCTTCACCGGACCTCCAAAATTACTTCCGATTGCGCTCCTAAGTCTTAAATCACCCACCGAAACTAACCGAATCATCGGAATTTAGTTCCGATCCCTCGAACTCATAAGTCAACATTGAGTTGACTTTTCCAACTTAAGCTTTCCTTAAAGAGATTAATTGTTTCATTTCCTACCAAAATCAATCCGAATTGACTCAAGATTTGCACACAAGTCACACTCGACGTTACAGACTTGCACGAACTTTTGGAATTGCATTCCGACCCCGATATCAAAATTTTCACTTCCGGTCGAATTTTCTCATAAACCTTCAAATTCATATATTTTGCCAAATGACTTCAAAATGACCTCCGGACACCCGAATTCACTTCCGATCGCGTTCCCAACTCCAAAATCACCATATGGATCTATTCGCAGACTCGGAATCCCAAACGGACATCTATAACTCTAAAATGCCTTCCAACCCAAATTTATGAAATCCTTCTAAATACTAACTTCCACCATATACGTTGAAATGCTCACCGGTTATCAAAAATCCAAATCCGGACATACGTCCAAGTTTAAAATCATCATACGAGCATGTTGGAACTATTAGATCCCAATTCCGAGGTCATTTACTCAAAATTCCAATCGTAGTTCAGTTCTTCAACTTTAAGCTTTCAAAATGAGAATTTCCATTTAGATTTGACTCCAAACTTCCCGAATTTGACTTCTGACCATACACACAAGTCAATATACCTGAGATGAAGCTGTTCATGGCATCAATCTGCTGAATGACGCGCCAGAGCTCTAAACGACCGGTCGGGTCATTACAATCTCCCCCACTTAAACATACGTTCGTCCTCGAACGTGCTGAGAACTACGATGATGTAGTCTCAAATAACTTGTTTAACACATCATGCACCTTCCGTGCTACCACTACTTAGTTGAGCACATTAGCTATATAATTCTATGGATATAATTCTTTATTCAAGCGAATAAGCCATTAGGCCAAATTCCAACACCTTGAATTTCCTGCCAAGTCTGTTCCATCATTCGACCACCATATCAATCTCCACATGTTGTACCCAAACATTAATGCATAACTTTATTGAATTCACATTTTGCATCACTTTACTCATATGACCACAATAGATTTCGGAGCCAAACCTCGATATTACCTTTCTAACGAGCTGAGATCAAATATGCTCGTACTCATTAATGACTCCAACGATCTTGTCGATTATAACACACCGCATTGGTGACACGACACCTCAACATCGGCCTAAGCCACAATGATCACAACACAGGCTCCAATAAAAAAAACGATCCGAACACACTCGAATCATGACAACTAACTCACACAAAAGAGCTTTAGTTCAATTCACCCGTACCATCATAACATAGAACTGAGATCTCGTCTCACATCATAGAATTAGGGTACTTGAATCCTCCTCGAAAGGTCATAACATCACGTGGCCTTGCCACAACTCACGATTCTATCCAAGCACTATTACTCATGGAGCACCTCAAGTCACCATGCTCAAAACGGTCGGCCACGCACATATTTAGGTCTGAACTCAAGCAATCAATCACACCCGCGGTGATACATTTAATATATGCTATCAAATCCTGAATGGATACAACCGATGTGCTATTCCCCGAGCGGTACCCAATACGGACTATTCCTTAGAAGCTAGGAAGTATTGTATACAAAGTAACTTATAGGAAACTATATTTTCCACATCACACTGTTGCGGCACGCAACCCGTTCCAATAACATACCCGTAGCGGCGTGCCACCCGATCTAGATACCATACCTGTGGCGGCGTGCCACCCGATCCACGCATAAATCTCGCAAGAGGAAATGCACATTGAGTCAAGTTGCTCATTACAACAAACATATATATAGCCTCAAGCTCGGCCACATGAAATGCATCCAACAATGTTCCTCAATGCCGGAACCGAATCAATAGTAGAAACCTTTGCACTGATATCCGCCACGAAGGCCCAATTGACAAAGCAATACCTACCAACCATCCACTAGTCCTGGGTACAACTACCGTGCTGGAGCATACTCCGATGCACTCTGCTAAGCAATTTGTGCCATTTCCGACATAGTCTATATCACATTAGTCTAGACGACATGACTTATAACAACCAGTCTGCAATCAGGTATCATAACCCAAATTCATCCTATCAAGCTAAGAGAGAGCCACTAGGGCTTCCAATTTCCAATGATCGCTAAACGATGCCGATACACACGATATACAACCACTGCATAGGCGGATTACGAGAACTTCTAGTATCCATTACCTATATAACACATGATTCACTATGCCTGATCCCACCTTCCACTGTACGAATACTTAACACACATCAATCATTCATTCATACCACAAAAGTCATTCAGAAAATTTTCCTATGCCATCAACAATTCAATCATCACCATCGATCCAACAAGAGAATACCCCCATACCACTAGATATTATCAGTTTACATTACATTGTCCCTTTGACCATATACCCTGCCATATCACTAGAATAGCAGTACCATTTTTCCCTTAATCGCCAGAAAGATCGATTCATAAATCACCTGCAGCTGCCCGCGCTGCTCAATAATTTTTAATGACTTCTCATATATTAGGAACTGATCTCAAAACCTTGAACATGCTATTATCAACTTTCCATAACATATTGCATATACCATACCACACTAAGATAACATGGAAACTTCTATCCCTTTTCTGCGCCGCAAACATAAACGCACTCAACTAGTCAAGGACTTTCATGATTCCATATAGAAGAAAACTCGTTACACATTCCCAGCTTCGCATACCAACATGAAAATACTCACTTTCAAACCACGGTAGAACACATCACAAACTCTTTCTCCTAATTTATTGCATAAGTTTAACTGTCAGGACTGAGTCCTTCTACCCACATCGAGCTACGCAACTGCCAGCACTCAAGAGCTTGGTTGCACCATAGCTGCAAGACTCATTACTTCGAACACATACCAGGAGTTAATCGTATCCTTATCATACCGTTTCAGTTTATTAACAAGTTGTTCCATTTACCCAATTCCTTTCTGATTCATCTTTAATTTAATATTCTCCTTTACCTGAAGGATCACAATATCTCAACTCATGTTACCACACGAGACTCGTACATAAGACCACACGGTCTAAGCTCACAAGCCGCTGAATACTCTCTCAATGTTTCCTAGAAGTACCACATTCTACAATACTTTATTTTGAAGAACTTCCTGCGATTTTGAATTCGTTATCATTACTCTCCAATATAGATGCATAGAATCTCATCATTCACATATCATTACACAAGTCTTGATCCCTTCTAACAAAACCATCGTCTTTAGCCACATACACAATCTTAAGACACATTACCGTTACAAGCAAAATCTTGAACACTGCAAAACCATTCTCGGACATCATTCACCCTTATTCAGTTGTAATTCAACTGTCCTATTGAGTAGGACCACTCGTGCCTTGTTAGAACTCTGACATCGCAGAACATGATTACTTACAGATACAATCAGCTATCTTTCTTTTCTATACACCGAACATTCCTTACCAATAGTAGTTCAAAACATCCTAGTATTTCTTCACATCTACGAAGCACCATAACCTTGTCACAATTTTCCCAACATACTTAAAGACAGTGCCCACATAGCACACAATCGTGCAATTAGTTATTTAATAGCAACCTCCCCAACTTGGCTCGAAGCCATTCATCAAAGAACTTTTAACCACTCATAGCATTATTACTCAAGTGATGCCGAAATGTTACAATGAGATTAAACTCGAGTCATTTATAAGCTTTGGCGGAGACTCGAATCATCAAAAATCTTTTAATTCTTTTGCACTTCTTGTATTCATTCACACACAACAACTAAGCCCATCATTAGGTGACAAAAAAATATTTTCTAAGTCTCAAATTTTCCAAAAATTTCGGCAGAGTTTCCTTTGTAATATGGCCTATCCACCTGCCAGAGAATTACCAAAACCATCCTAACAATACATCAAAAATTTGACAAGACATCATAATGCACATATCATAACACATTTGATCTCTCTGAGCCTAAGCTCATACTACCACACGTAATGCATTTTACCTTTCCACTAAGAGACAGGAACATATTCACCACGCCCATAGCTAGGGGCTACACAACAAATCACAATAAGAGTCTAACACTTAACAGCTCATCCGTCATCAAGCTACCATTTCCACAATTAGGAACAATACTGGTCATACAATCTTTATAATACCAGTTTGTAAAATCAGCACTGTGGTGCTCAAGTCACAGACAAAGATCTGGCCTTAAGTCCTCCTGACTAGCCCAACATAAACTCACGGAGATCATATCTCGCCCCTCAGTCAGGGAATCACAAGCCATCAAGGCATTTATATTACTGAGCGTTCGAGTGCGCGTAAAGGCGTATGGAAGGAATTTCCAAGAAATATAACTCAAGCCGAATCAAGTACGCACGATAAGAATTCCAAGAAATGTGAAGTGTTTCCTAAAGGTTTTCAGCCTCCCGAGGATAAGTACAGGCGTCCCCGTACCGATCCACAAGACTCTACTAACCGGCTCAAGACTCATGAAGCCTAGTAAACCTAGGCTCTGATACCAACTTGTCACGACCCCAAATCCGGTCGTGATGGCGCCCAGCACACCGCTAGGCCAGCCCGACCAATCAACAATAACCACGGAGCCACAAGCTCACTTTATCCGATTTAAGCATAACAGTGATAGATATTTTAAAAACAGGGAACCAAGTCCCAACATGTGCCCACTCCCATAGACCGAAGGGTCAAGAGTCATGAGCCTCTACAGAGTATACAAAGTGTAAATAGTGAATATAACCGTGCACAAGTGTGGGATGATCAGAACAAAAATACAGACAAACTGGAGAATCAGGTCCTGCGAACGCTGGCAGCTACCTCGACCGTCCAAAAGCACTCCCTAGCCGCAATAGGATCAGCCCTGCTGTGATGTACCTGAATCTGCACACAAGGTGCAGGGAGTCGGGTGTGAGTACTTCCAACTCAGCAGTAATAAAAGTAAATAATGCTGAAGGGAAGAAAACCACGATAGGCACTATCTCATGCTACACAATACGGAACTATCTTTTTATTCCTTTCAAGCATATGTGAGTAGATTATTTAGAAATCTCAATTTTAACTACTTTATTTCATAATAATATACCAATATCTGGATACAATCTCAAGCAGTGCAAGTACGCACTCAAATCAGCCCCTCGGGCTCAGCACTCCTTATCAATTTACACCAGGAGATCTGGTCAATAAGGCAACTAATGCATGTGTGCCAGTAATGTATGAGTGCTGAATGTTATGCCACGTAGTACACGTAAACCAATGTATGTATGCCATGCAATGCATATGACCGCTACGGCGTGTAGCCCGATCCAATTTGGGTACCCGTGCTCACTGTGGGGGTTCAAACTCCGGAGGGGCTCCTACAGCCCAAGCACAATATTAATATCACACCTGCTGCGGCGCGCAGCCCGATCCGTATACCACTGCGGCGTGCAGTCCGATCCATGCATGTGTATGCATATGCTCACATAAAATGTCATGCCCTAACATATGGCCCTCGGCCCCAATCAGTCTAACAAATAATCAAGAAAGCCCTACGGCAACAATATCATATTAGCTCACAACTAAAAATGTTATTAAGACCTTGTTCAAGTTTTTTTTCATAACCTTATAAAAATGCTGAATAGCAAAAATACCATTTTAAACCTTAAATTTAGAATAAAATATGCACAGTGTTATCAAAACAATGATACCAATCCCTTAAGGATTCAAATAATTGGCACGAAGCCCAAACATGATAATTAGTCCAATTCATTTCAACAATTAGGTGTTATTATTTATTACGTGGGACGGACCAAGTCACGATCCCCAATGGTGCTCTACCCCACGCCCGTTATCCGACGTGCAAGTCACCTCAACACAGCACTAAGATGTGCAAGTCCGGGGTTTACTAACCCTCAGGACATCATTTACAAGTATTACCCACCTCGAACCGACGAAAGCTCATGTCCGCGACGCCTTAGCTCCTCGAACCGGCATCTACGCACGTCATAACTAGCACAAATCAACACAAATATATCAAAATAGGCTAATGGAAGATAACCCAATCGAAAGAACTCGAAAAATATCAAAAATCACGAAATTGGCAAAACCCGAGCCCCGGGCCCACATCTCGAAAAATCTCGAAACTCATATTTCCAGAACCCTCGTCTCGCCACGAGTCCGTACATATAAAATTTACTAAAATCGGAGTTCGATTGGCCTTCCAAAACCCAAATTTTCGTTTTCAATATCTAGGCCACCATCCTTCATAATTTCTACCCAAATTCATGAAGATTGATGTTAATTCTACCATAAAATGATGTTTTTGAGTCAAGAAACTTACCTCCGATGAATACCCGATGATATCCCCTCTTGAAGCTCTCCAAAATCATCCAAACGAAATGAAATCAATGAAAGAAATAAACCAATTTCGTGTAAAAAAAGAATCTGCCCGTGCTTCGTCGAGTTGTACCTTGCACCTGTGCTATACAAGTTGTACATCATATTGCTCCAGCAGTCCTTTTCCGTCGGTCATAACGTTCAGTACAAATATCCAAATTACGAGTTCTTTAGCTTTCTGGAAAATAGACACGAAGGTCTACAACTTTTGTGTTTTGCACTTTTGGTAATTACTTATAGATTACAAGATATCAGCTCCCAAAGTAGCCAAAAAGCTGCTGAAAATCTGCTACAACAGCAACTATTTCCAAAACCAAAAATGCCCGTTAGGCATCCGAAATCACCCCGAGGCCCTCGGGACCTCAACCAAAAATACAAACTCAACCTAATACTTCATTCAAACTTGCTCGGATAAAAAAAACGATACCTTAAACATCAAAATCACCAAAATCCTAGAATTCGATTCAAACTTAAACTTAAACTTTCAAAATTCACATTCGATCAAAAACCCGAGCAAACGATGTCCGAATCACCTGAAAATTTGCAGACATAGCCAAAATCACCTAACGAAGCTACTGCATTTGTCGGAATTCCATTCCGACTCCTGGATCAAAATCTCACCTATCGATCGGATTCCGCCAAAATTCCAACTTCGCCAAAATAGGCTAACTTCTTCACCGGACCTCCAAAATTACTTCCGATTGCGCTCCTAAGTCTTAAATCACCCACCGAAACTAACCGAATCATCGGAATTCAGTTCCGATCCCTCGAACTCATAAGTCAACATTGAGTTGACTTTTCCAACTTAAGCTTTCCTTAAAGAGATTAATTGTTTCATTTCCTACCAAAATCAATCCGAATTGACTCAAGATTTGCACACAAGTCACACTCGACGTTACAGAGACTTGCACGAACTTTTGGAATTGCATTCCGACCCCGATATCAAAATTTTCACTTCCGGTCGAATTTTCTCATAAACCTTCAAATTCATATATTTTGCCAAATGACTTCAAAATGACCTCCGGACACCCGAATTCACTTCCGATCGCGTTCCCAACTCCAAAATCACCATATGGATCTATTCACAGACTCGGAATCCCAAACGGACATCTATAACTCTAAAATGCCTTCCAACCCAAATTTATGAAATCCTTCTAAAATACTAACTTCCACCATATACGCTGAAATGCTCACCGGTTATCAAAAATCCAAATCCGGACATACGTCCAAGTTTAAAATCATCATACGAGCATGTTGGAACTATTAGATCCCAATTCCGAGGTCATTTACTCAAAATTCCAATCGTAGTTCAGTTCTTCAACTTTAAGCTTTCAAAATGAGAATTTCCATTTAGATTTGACTCCAAACTTCCCGAATTTGACTTCTGACCATACACACAAGTCAATATACCTGAGATGAAGCTGTTCATGGCATCAATCTGCTGAATGACGCGCCAGAGCTCTAA